>OY744534.1:9189826-9272326 GCA_963556195.1 Sepiola atlantica | reverse complement strand
GAGCCGAATAGTGGCAGCCGATAACATGGATACGTTGCTGCGTCGTATTTTTTTTTTCAATTTTTTTTTCAAAAAAACAAAACAAAAAAAAAACGAACAAAACATACCGAAATTACTGTTAAAAAAACAAATAATTTTTATTTATTTTCTGTAAAAAAACAAACAAAGCGAAACAATTGTTAATAAGTAAAGTTTTTGTATGTTTTGTTTTTTTCTGTTTTCATTTGGTCGTCTTTAAAAGCTTTTTTTGTATATATATATGAGGGGGGAGGCGTTTTTTTTAAAAACTTTTTGAAGCTCGACTTTTCTTTGTCACCATTCGGCTCGTCATATATCGGGTGTTTACGTAGCATGCCCGAACGTTGCCGATGCGAGGTTCACGGAAATTGGGTCAAGATCTATATCAGTACCCTTTCAATAACTATCTATATTTTATTTCTCTTTCAACTTAGATTTTTTTTTGTAGATCTTTCTTTTTTAATAAGTTGTTCATATGTTAATTCTAATCCTTTTTTTATTATTTGTTTTAATATATTTACATACTTAATTTTTATATATACATATTTTATAAATCCGTGTTTGATATATGTATATTTTTATAATCTATGTGGTCAATGTCTGGATTCTTTTTTGCTTTTGTTTTGTAAACACTGTATATTTAATTTCGGACAAATATGCGTTTTTTTTTATTATTTCTGTTCCAACCTAGATTAACAGAATATTTTATTTTTACAAAAATAAATCTATCTTTACATCGCTATTTTTTTTTTTTTTTTTTTAATAAAAATCTGGGATTACTTTTATTTTTATTTTTTATTTATTTAAACTCCGATGTCTATTTTTACTCCAGATAATTTCCTGCTGTAAGCTATTTTATTTATTTATACGAATCAGTCACAACTTCCAAAAGCCACTCGAGGACAGGATTAATGAGATGGATGGAGTGTAGGTTTAATGATGAAGAATATTATGAGAGGAATTAAAATGATTAAAAGAATAAACAATTTTTTGTTTAAATCTCCAATTTTGTTTCCGTTATTATTTTTTTTTTTTAGATTTAACCAATAAAGTTATATTTATTCTAAAACTTGGAGGCGGCGATTGTGAAGTGGGTACCGGCGCGTTCTGACGATTCTGAGTTCGGGTTCCGTGTTCGAATCCTGTTGGATACTTATTTTTTCTTTTTTTTTTTTTTTTCCTTTCACCGAGTTAATTTATCTAATTCGCTTCGCGAGATAATCGACTAAATTTTATATTTCATTTCTTTTTCCCCCCGTCCTTGTTTTTCTATCGGCGATGTCCGCTCTTCTCTAATGTCGACTTTTCGCCCGTTTCTTTTCGTTTCTTTTATCCCTTTCTTCCCCCTTTCGTCTTTTACCAAATAAGAGAATGCCGATGAACCAAAGGCCGTCGTGTGTCGTGTCCAATTTTCGGTTTCATTCCTGCTGTAAACAATTTCCCTCTTTTACCAATTTTTGGTCCCTCTCTTTATGCACTGCCCCAGTCGATGTTGGACTTATTCATAAGTCGTTACTCACTGGGAGTAATTCTCGCAGGAATCATTACAAGCGATCGCTCACTGGCAACAACAGGTCAATCGCAGTTTCAAATTAATTTGCGTTTTCGCAACGGCATTCAATTGCCTCTCACCGCAGCAATATGTGACACAAGGTCGGGAAAGTGGAGACAAATCAAGCCAGCACCCTTAAAATAAAAAAGGAGCACTCTTGCCTAGCAAAAATAGCCTGGGCAACCCCGTCGGCATTCCCCGGCCAGGGCGCCTCAGGCAGCAAGCAATAAACTTACTTCTCTGGAAAGGTCTGGGAGAGTGCACCTCCTAGGATATATCCCTCCGCCCGGCTGCTAAAAGGCCACCGAATTGGCTCAGTTCCTGCCGGACTGATTGTCGAGAACAGATCCTCGACTGGTATAACCCCATCCCGAAGTCCTCAATCAACCGAAGTTAATGAGAGACTGATCAGGCTACGGTTGTTGCAACGGTATTTAATTCTCTCCCACCGCAGGAATGTGTGACACAAGGTCGGGAAGGTGGGGAAGAGTCAATCCAGCGCCCCTAAAGAAGGAGCACTCTGGCCTAGCAAAAATAGCCTGGACAACCCCGCCGGCATTCCCCGGTCAGAGCGCCTCAGGCAGCAAGCAATAAACTTACTCCTCTCCAAAGAAAGGAAGGCAAGGCCTGGGAGGGTGCACCTTCTAAGAAAACCCAGGACAAAATACCTCAGCCCGGCAGATAAAAGGCCACCGAAATGGCCCAGTTCCTGCCGGACTGATTGTCGAGAACGGATCCTCGACTGGTATAACCCAATTCCGACGTCCTCAACCGAAGTTAATGAAAGACTGATCGGGTGGGGGTGGGGGGGTTGTGCGCAACAGTCATTTTATTAATTATCATTATCTATATATTAACACGCGAGCGTCTACCTACATATATCACGCTCTGACACCCCTTTTTAAGAAGATGGGATAGCCCGATCGCCGGAGATTTATTTATTTTTATTTATTTTAACGGTGAGCCTAATATACATCGGAGGAGGGAGGAAGACAGAGTTAGTACTTAATTTTGCCCCGGGCAACACGGGGAGAGGTGAGGGGCTGGAGTAATGGTGAGGGAGAGGAGGGAGGGGGAGCTGGAAGACAGAGGGGCGAGTGAGAGGGGGAGGCCGACCGAGGTGAGATGACAACCGCGGAAGACACGGCTTTTGTCCCGGGCAATCGGTTAATATAAATAAATATATATACTTCCATCCCGTCACGCAAAATTTAGCGAGTAAAATATGTGCATATTTTGAGCCACCGGAATATTATTAATAGTAAGTTATACAGATTCATGTTATTTCATTTTTTATTTATTTATTTATTTATTTATTATTATTATTATTATTATTATTATTATTATTATTATTATTATTATTATTATTATTATTATTATTATTTATTTTTTTTTTTTATTATTTTATTATTATTATTATTATTATTATTATTATTATTATTATTATTATTATTATTATTAAGTTTATTATTATTATTATTATTATTATTATTATTTCTATTATTATTATCATTATTATTAATAATATTATTATTATTATTGTTATTATTATTATTAATATTATTTTATCATTTACTCACTAGGAGTTCTCGTGCCGCTACTTTGTAAGTGATCGCTCGCAACCAACAACAGCTGGTGTTCCCTGGAATCTGAGTGACAACAATTCTCTGCTTTGTTCAATTCTCAGTTGAAAATTAATTGTGTTCTCGCATCAGCTGTTTATCATTGGCAACGTTGGGTTTCTTGGAATTCGAGTAGCAATAAACCTCAAAGGTTTCTAGTACCTCCCCCTTTTTATTATTATTATCATTAGTAGTAGTAGTAGTAGTAGTAGTAGTAGTAGTAGTTGCCTCTTTTTCATGTTACTTAATTAATTCTGACCACGGAAAAAAAGGAAGATAAATTTGCCCGCTTTGGATATAAGTTTGGTTTTAAACCATCCTCTCTTTTATTTAATCAACCGAGATAATTATACTTATAATTACGCAGCTTGCTTTTTTTTTTTATTATTATTATTATTTATTTTATTTTTTTAAATTCTTTCATTTGTCTGTTTATCGGATTAATTATTGAAACGCCCCGTTGCGCAAAGAGAGCAATCTAACGCGTCCGGCTTTCGCTCCTATTTCTGTGTTCACCTATTCACCCCTTTTGCCGATTTCTTGTAAATTTTTGTTTTCTTTTTGTTCCTGTATTCTTTTTTTTTTTCATTCCTATTTTTTTTTTTTTTCATTTTCTTTGCGATATTCTTTTTCTTCTTTCGATGCTTCCCGAGTTGATTGTTGTAACGGCCCGTCGCGTAATAATAGCAGCGTTGCACGCGCAGTGAGAAAACGCGAACACCGCCGAAGTACGCGACCGCTGCGACTCAACGCGACCGCTGCGATTGCGGGAAGCCAAGTGGTCGTCCGTTTCGCATTCGTCGCTTTTAAGTAACACGTGGTCGTTCTCTCTCTGCTTAACTAGTCCAACTTTCACTTTCACATTCACTTTCGCAAAAGACAATGAATATTTAATTCTTTTATCGTTTTTATGTTTTCTTTCTTGCAGAATATTTGTAAATGTTGTCTCCCCCACCACCGCGACAAACGATTATTTTTATCTAAGTAAAATATTTTTAAAACCAATTTAGTATCATCTAAGTATAGTATAAATGTGGTATTTTGTTGAGAGTGTCCAGCGTAGGGTAAGTTTTTGACAAAATTGGATGACTCTCTCCTCCTCTCCCCTCACCTTAAGGCAAAGAATGAACTTTATTATTATTGTTTTTAATTAAAAAAAAAAAACAACAACAACAAAAGACAAAAAAAAACACTGTTGTCAATGTTTATTTTTTGCTTAAATAAAATAACTTTCTTTCTTGACCTTTTTGGCAAGGGGCAAAGTGTAGTATCTGTTCTGATCCTACACTTCATCTTTCTGTCCTCAGTCTAGAAGGATTTCTTGTTCGCTTACTTGAAATTGCCTCAGTCTAGAATCTAGACTGAGGCAATTTTAAGTTTTATTCCAATTCAGAGTGTCCAATTTTGGGAGCTGGATATTCCCAACATTAAAAACACACCTTGTGTCTCACTCTGCCCTCGTAGGGAGGCACGTGAATAGGATCATCTGTCCACTTTTCTAGTTCTTTTCTTAAATTGTTTTTAAAATATCTACATATATTTAGGAAAAATACGAAAAGTTTGAATTGATTTCCACAATTTTTTAATTTTTATTTTTGTTATCATAGTTCACCCCAAACAAGGCAGGCCGCCACTGTAGGTGTAAGGGGCTACTGAGAAAAAAGGGGGCGATTCAACCTAAATTAGGAGCTGCGCAGCAAGATGTCTGTTTACGTTAGTTTTAAATGTCTGCATGTCAGTAACGTCAGGAAAACAGGGAGCAGGGAGGGAGTTCCAGAGTCCAGCAGCACGAGGAAAGAAGCTTTTAGAGTAGAAAGCTCTACGGCATCTGAGGACCTCCACAGTGAATGGATGGGATTTGGCAGATTGTCGGGTTGGTCTAGTAAATTTACGTCGTGGGGGCACCAGAGCAGCAAGCTCATCAGAGCACAATCCATTGAAGTACTTGTAAAACAGGCACAAGGAAGCAACATTGCGGCGATGGGACAGAGGCTGGAGCTTAGTGGAAAGTGAAGGACCTATCAAGTTGGCAACTCTTTTTTGGACCTTGTCTAAGAGGGAGAGACTAGCGGATAATGCACCAGCTAAGATGTGGAAACAATACTCCATGCATGGACGAATGGTGGCTTTGTAGGGATATAGGATAATGTCAGGTGTGAGGCGTTTATTGGCACGGTATAGAGAGCCCACCTAGCAATGTTTTCGATGTATTTATTCCAATTCATGCTATCTGTGAAAGTTAGGCCGAGGATAGTTTCTTCGTTATATCAAAGACTTGATGTTTGTTTTTGTTTTTTACTTTAAAAACTGTACAGTCCTCTAATTTCGACAATCATTTCTCTTTTTGTTAATTGTCTTTTTTGATATATATATATACATATATATATAGGCTTGTTGTATCAAGCGAAATATTACATGAAAAAAGCCAAGATGAAGAAAAAAAAATTTAAATCTTTATTTTGAGATAATAAAAATATCTGCATCTAACACATGTTTTTTAAAGGCATTTTGCCTCTATCTATGTTATATATATATATATATATATATATATATATATATATATATATATATATATATTAGATTAATAAACTCAAGATAAAAAAATAAAGCCAAACATGTTTTTATTTTTATTTTTATTTTTTTTTAAATATCTGCATCTAACACATGGTTTTTGAAGGCATTTTGTCTCTTTCCTTAAGTTTATAATTCTAAAGATGCTTAAAAAAATTAAGTTTCTCAAATTTATATATATATATATACATATATATATATATATATATATATATATATATATATATATATATATATGGCACATGACACCAACCCTCTCCCGACGAGCGCTATTCAACGACGCATCAACTCACACACAAAACTATACAATCAGCCGAAATAAAGAAAAACGCTAACGACTAACACTAACATTGATTGTGAAGACCGACACGTTAAGGAAATGCAACCCCAAATTAATAAAGGATCATTTAATACTGACACTAACGCCCTATCAGCATTCTCTAATTAAAATAAAATAAAACACCACATTTAAAAAACTATTAAAATGATAACAGCACTAAATACAAAAAGAAACGAACACACCTGACGATTGCGAGATCGAAAGCGCCCGAGAGATGACCAACAAAACAACGCTCGGAGCCATGATGTTTAAACTAACACCTGGAATCAGAAAACTTGCTCGCCGCGTCAAGAAGCTAACAAGGAAATAACAAAAAGAGAACACACTGTGGTCGTCAATCAGGCCTTCATAAATAACGATTTTCTGCCTATATATATATATATATATATATATATATATATATATATATATAGTCTCGGAAGTTTCTCAACCATTAAAACTATATAAAAAAAAAAATAAAAAAATAAAAACTTATAGTCTCAAGTCTTCCAGTGGAAAATCACTCATGTAAGTCAATTTATTTTTTACAGTTATTATATTAGTTAGTTTCTAACACTATTTTAAGGGATCATCAGTTGTTTACCATGAAAAACTGTTTCGGAAATTTAAATATATATATATATATATATATATATATATATATATATATATATATATATGAATATAAATGATAATTTATTTCATTTTGACTACAAAATTGATTTGGTTTCACGAGAGCGATTTGAGGCGCTCACGATCGTCAGGTCTTGAAATAACATTATGCCTGTTTAAGATAAGTTCAACATCACACACAGCTTTATGAAGGTGACAGAAATTTAAAACAAAAATAAAAACTGAATATGAATAGAAACAAAAACAAAAGCAAAAAACAAAAATAGAAATACAAGTAAGAAGAAAAAGAAAGCTGTGTGTGATTTTGAACATATCTTAAACAGGCATGATGTTATTTCAAGACCTGACGATCGTGAGCGCCTCGAATCGCTCTCGTGAAACCAAATCAATTTTGTAGTCAAAATGAAATAAATTATCATTTATATTCATATTGCTGCTCTATATCTTTATTGGGCACTCTCATAAACCCGGTTCAACCCCCCTGGATTTATACCCTGTGGATCTATACCATACCCGGATTATATATATATATATATGTATATATATATACAGGGTGGGCCAAAATAAGGGTCCTATCTTTAAATTTGAATAACTTGAATTTGAAGAACTTCCACAAAATAAAAGTTAAACTCACCAAACTTTATGTGTATGTAGACTGACCCTTCCGAGATTTTTTGAAATAAACAAAACAAATTTTAGCCGAAAAACACTTCTTAAAACTTACAAAAACTAAAGTATTGTTTTTTACACTGTTTTGAGTTTTTTAAGCAAAAATAATGTTTTCTAAATGAGGGTACGTTCCTTAGGGCTAATACGGCTCATGCTTGCTTCGGAAGGGGTCCTTTACTTATTCTAAAAAAAAAAATTTTTTTAAATCAATAAATAAAAAAGTTATGAATTTTTAAAAATAGGACCCTTATTTTTGCCCACCCTGTATATATATATATATATATATATATATATATATATATATATATATATATATATATATTATATATATATATATATATATATATATTTACGGCTAGCTAATTAACCAATCAGATTCGTTGTTGTTCTCTTTCCCAATCGTTGGGCTTTTCACGAACAAAGGCCCAGTTAGTTTTACTTTCTATTTCCTGTTCTATTGTTCTGTTTTCTATAGAATGGCCTATATCCTGTTTTATTGTGTTGTCAATATAATGAGTGAACTTATTTTAACACGTGGTTCTTTGTATTTCTATTTTATTTTTTTTTTAAGTTGATAGGTTTTAGTTTTTTTAAGTTTATTTTTACTTATTTGTTTGTTTATTTATGTATTTATTTATTTATGCATTGTTAGCCCAAGGTAAATTTTATTCTGTGCAGGTAGCTGTTTGCTATCTCACTTCTACAGTTTATTAGATTTTGGGTGTCTTTAAAGTTTAGGATTTAAAATGTCTCATTCAGGCAACATCTATATATACATACATATATATATATATATATATATATATATATATATTATAATATATATATATACATCTATATATATATATATCTACACACACATACACGCACACACACGCACACACACACACACACATATATATATATATATATATATATATATATATATATATATTTGGAAAGCTGTTTGGTCTCTCTGTACAGGGGTTTGTGAGGGCAATCTAACTTCAGGATAATTCATCCTACAAGTAAACCATGCCCATATATTCAAAATAACATAGTATTCACAGCCCAAATAAAATGGCCAACATGCCTATACACTGGCCCATGCGATGGAATGGATCACCTGTTCCTAGTGATGTTTCTTAACGGAACACCACTTAACTAGATACTCCACCAGACTAGATGAATTCTTGTCCTGGAATACGGTAAGACCAAGAGACAACAAGAAAGCTGTACCATAACATAATTAATTGGTCAATTCGGGAGAGGAAAATTAAAAGTATTGTCATTCACTTCTTTGCTAAATCAACGTTTCAGAGGAAAGGGGGAACTATAGTTGCACACTCGGATATCTATGTATCTCATATAGAGATCAAGTGTTCACCCCAGGGGCCTCTACATTTCTGAGAACCTACTTACTGAAGTAAAATGAAACAGAAAGAAACTAATATTTATATATTAAATTTACAGTGCGGTGGTGCTGTCATTCTACATACAGCGACTGGTATTCCTTTATATATACCTATCTGATACTAAAATGTTATTACTGAATACACCTTGCATTGAACAATTGAAATTTGAAATAAATTTGGACAATCGTCGCATGTTTATCACTTTTTTTCTTCTATCTCTACAATTGCTCTATCTCGTATATTGAGCTAAACCTCTTCACTATAGGTTCCATCTACTAAAAGTGTTACTTTTGGTTTATATTTGATCCTATATATATATATATATATATATATATATATATATATATATATATATATATATATATATATATATATATATATATATATATATATATGATTAAGGAAATTGACAACATCTTTGAAGCACGGATTAGAATCTATTAAAGTGAAATATTTTGAAAATCAACAATCGTGCAATTTAAATGAACAATTCATTTATTTAATATTTTGACGTCTCTTTCTGCTCATATCGTGATTCGACCCCTCGGGGTTAATACCATCAATATGAGAAGGAAGAAAAGAAGAAAAGAAAACTATAAGACAGTCTCGCCTGACAAAGTTGTTCTACAACGAAAGCTTGCAAAAAAATTAAATAAATGAATTCTTCATTTAAATTGCACGATTGTTGATTTTCAAAATATTTCACTTTAATATATATATATATATATATATATATATATATATATATATATAACGTAAAATATAATAACACGAAATTACATGTAATTTCGTGTTATTATATTTTACGTTATTATTGCTCTGTTTACCACATTGAGCTCTCTTACCCGGATTTCTTCCTGGAATTATTCCATTATAACACTATATATATATATATATATATATATATATATATATATATGATAATTGAAAAAAATAATTAAATATTATTTATTTAAAAATAATTTAATATTATTCATTTAAAATTAATATATATATATATATATATATATATATATATATATATATATATATATAGAGAGAGAGAGAGAGAGAGAGAGAGAGAGAGAGAGAGAGAGAGAGAGAGAGAGACTTAGATAGATAGATAGATAGATAGATAGATAGATAGATAGATAGATAGATAGATAGATAGATACAAACAGAGGCTGAAGGGAGTTCGGCATACGAGACCAACTATAGTTCCCCTTTTTTGAATTTGAAACCGAAACCGACGGTACCGATATGTTTCTTATCCTCTGTAATACATACACAGATAGATAGATAGATAGATAGATAGATAGATAGATAGATAGATAGATAGATAGATAGATAGATAGATAGATATGAATGGAAAGTCCTGTTCTGGTAGCTTTTGCTTGTCTTGTTGTCGTCCGGTCATAACTTTTATTCCGTCACTCTTTCAACGACGCTGTACAACTGAAGCAAAAAAAAAACACACAAAGATGAGAGCTAGGTAGCAAATTGGAGCGAGGCTTAAATGCTAGCCGAGCAAGTGCACGTCGTCGTTCATCGAGGCCCAACGCCGAAACGGCCCGGGCGAATAGAGAGAATATTGCTACTACTATTTGAACGGCTCGGAAGTCGTCGTAAGTTGCAGGGCGTAGAACGAATGAGGAAGACGCTGTTGTATTATCGTTATTATTATTTTTTTTTTTTAAGGTCGTTCCTTTTGCTACTGATCAAGTGAATAAGTATATTGCTTATCAGCGGGACAGCGAGGAATGGCAACGTACGGCGGCTTCCGTTGAGCGTCCGCGAGTGCGATTGTGCACGTGTGTCTTGTTTGACCTCCCACTATCTCGGGAGACAATGGATACGCTTTGAAAGAATGCCTGCGCAATAAAAAAAAAAAGTGTTGCTGTTTTAATATTGTTTAAAAAAGCGTTGCGTAATCACTAACCGCATTTCTTCACTCACGGCAATGCTTAATTAGGCCTGTTTTTAACGAGGCATGTTTTGTGTGGCCTCATGTATCGAGAGACACCGCATCGCCTCTTTGCGATTACGAATTTATAGTGACGCAAGGGTTGCACAATCACGAACATCATGTCTTTAGACACGGCATTGCTTAATTGCATCTCGTTTTGATGCTGATATCGATCCTGAACCAGTTTTCGTGAGGTTCGACTCGGAAGCGTTCGGCTGTCCTACGCAAACGCCCGAGAGTTGACGAGCCGTTTGTACCAGACAACAATTTTGATACGGTGCTGCGTCCTATGATTTTAATGTTTTGCTTGTTTGTTTTTTTGTTGTTGTTAGAGTTAGGGTTTAGGGTTAGGGTTAGGGTTAGGGTTTAGGGTTAGGATTTATGTTTAGGGTTAGGGTTAGGGTTAGGGTTAGGGTTAGGGTTTAGGGTTAGGGTTAAACATATTTATTTGATAACAGTAATTTCGCTCTGTTTTGCTTGTTTTATTTGTTTTGTTGTTAAAAAATTTCTTGCAACTATAACTAAAAATTATAGGACGCAGCAACGTATCAAAATAATAAAAAATATTTATTTGATAACAGTAACTTCGCTATGTTTTGCTTGTTTTGTTTTTTTTTGTTGTTTCTTTTAGAAAATTTCTTGAAAATATAACTTACAATCACAGGACGCAGCACCGTATCAAAATTGTCGTCTGGTACCATTCGGCTCGTCAACACTCGGGCGTTTGCGTAGGACAGTCGAACGGGTCCGAGTCGAACCCCACGAAAACTGGTTCAGGATCGATATCAGTACCCTGGTGTTTTTACGACATGTGTCATGTGTGGTTTTTATCTCGATAGACAATGCATCAACACTTTACGATTACGAGTTTAGAGTGACGCAAGGGTTGCGCAATCACGAACCGCAATTATATTAATTCAGTAAACCGTTGTTCGTCTCCTTCTTTCTCAAAATCCAATGTATATCTCCTAAAAATGTGGCTGTGCGACGGGTTCATTTTGTGAATATCATTAATCTTTTAAGAGTGCATGCATTATGAGACGTTTATAATGAAACAGGTGTTGCGAAATCACTAACAGCACATGTACTGATTGCTTTAGCTCGGTGTCTATATATAGTTGTCTCACTTAAATTTGAAATAGAGTTTTCCTCGGTCTAATATGCTTTAAATTCGAAATAGCATTTTATGTCGTGTTTCACTCTCAACTTTGAATTGTATATTCGAAAGTGTAAGTTTGAAACAGTATTTTCCCAAGTCTGTATCGTTTAAGTTTGACATATTATTTTCGATTACAAATCACGTTGACACACCGGTTCCCGTTAGATCACCGAAGTAAAGCGACGTTGAGCCTGGCCAGTATTAAATGGGTGACCATTTGGGACTGCCAGGTGCTGTATGTGCTCTCTGTTTATCTCGGCATTGTTTCCAGTCGTCTTGAACTGCTTGCCATTGGAATCAAGCAGTGCCGACTCAGGAGAGGTGTTGTTAGAGATTGCGCAACCCTTGCTTCACAATTACACGCGCAGCCAGCCCCTTATAGGGGTATCCATAGTCTCTCTAGACTGAACGGAGGGCCTAATTATTTTCGATAGTCCGTCAGGCTTGAGTTTTAAATCGCATAACTTGATGCGACCACGATTCTCTATAAACGGCTTAGTTCGACGTTGTCGGTCCGCCATGTTAAATGTTGTAAATGTATTTCAAACGCAAAAAACACGTAGTTTGAATAAACTCATCTAAAGAATATCCGTGCTTGTAAATTTTCGTTCTTGCTTTCTTTCGTTCTTCCTTTCTTAAGTAATCTTTTGATGCCGCCAGAATTCTAAAAGGAATTTCTTCATCGTCAAGTTCTGAAGTAGGTGAGCGTCTAGAGTCATCGATTTACATGGAGGGAAATTCGAAATTATTTCTTAGAATTATTTTCTAGTTTTTTTGTTTTTTCTTTTGATTCCATAAGCACTATCGAGTACCTTTTTAAAACGCTTAAAAAACCACCATCCCCTCGTATCTCTCCATCTTACTCCCCCTCCCTGTCTTACTATATGAGTGCGGACATATATACATTCACACATACCCATCCGAACGAAAACACAGACACATACACCCCCACATACTCATATATATATATATAGTAAGTTAGGAAAATATATTTATGGCAATTAAGCTACACAGAGGCTTTCGCGTTTAATCCCCGGAGGGAATCGTCAGGCGAAAATGTAGAGAGAGAGAGAAAGACAGAGAGAGAGAGAGAGAGAGAGAGGGTGTGTGTGTGTGTGTGTGTGTGTGTGTGTGTGTGAGAGAGAGAGAGAGAGAGAGAGAGAAGGTATTTTATCCTGACGATATCCTACGGGGATAAAACGCGTAAGCCTCTGTGTAGCTTAATTGACATAAATATATTTTTATAACTTACTACCTAGCTCTACTCACGTATTGAGCTCTGTTGAAGTAATTACAGAAAATTGATAAATAAAAGATTGTATCTCCTTATAACATTTAATGTGGATACATGAAATAATAATAGTAGTATAAACATATATATATATATATATATATATATATATATATATATATATATATATATATACGACTCATCTATGTAGCTAGATATAGCGAGATTCAAAACGGGACGCTAATAGTTCTCTACGAAATAAGCTAACAAAATTACCAGTGACAATAGGAGAAATTATAACGTATATAAATAAAGCTTTTTGTTTATTTATATTTTTTACGATACTAGTCATGAAAAGTATTCATTTTGTTACAAATCACTATATATATAAATATATATATATATATATAAATATATATATATATGTATATATATGCATATATATATATATATGCATATATATATATATATATGCATATGTATATGTATACATATATATATATATATATATGCATATATATAAGCATATATATATATGCATATATATATATGCATATGTATATATTTACATATATATATATATACATATATATATACATGTATATATATATACATATATATATATATACATGTATATATATATATATATATATATATATATATATATATATATATATATATATATACTGTCTAGAAAAGTATCCGACGTTAGGTCACAAAAAATTATTTCAAATACGTGACGGGGTCGAGGCCATGATCCCCTTCAAAGTAGGCCCCCTTGCGTTTGCACACACTTAGCCCACCGATCCATCCACTGCCGGAAACACCTCTGGAAGTTTTCTTTTCGGATGGTGTTCATCTCCACCGTCGCGTTCCGCATTATCTCTTCTCTAGTCCTAAAACGAGAACCTTTCAGTTGCGTCTTCAATTTTCGAAACAACCAGAAGTCGCATAGAATAGGGAGGTTAGCGAACTACTGGAATTGCATGTGTTGCCAAGGAGTGTCTAATCAATACAGATGAATGTGCAGGGGCGTTGTCGTAATGCAGTTGCCAGCTTTTCGCCGTTCACATGTCTGGTCTTTTGCGTCGAACTGCGTCACGGAGACGCCGGGGAATATCTTGATACTGCTCCTGTGTCACTGTTAGTCCTTCCGGTGCGTATTCGTGATGCGCAAGTCCACGGATATCAAAAAAGAACGTTCAGCATCACCTTGATTTTGCTTCACACCTGTCGCGCTTTTTTTTTTTTTGGCCTTGGAGACTCGGGATGCTTCCATTACGACGTCTGTATTTTTGTTTCAGCGTCGTACCTGTACACCCATGACTCGTCTCCAGTGATCACGGTGTTCAGAAACCGAGAATCAGTGTTGGCGGTTTCCAGAATGTCCTGTGCTACTTGAAAACGGAACTCCTTTTGTTCCTGCGAAAACAACCTGGGCCCAAATTTTGCAGCCACTCTGTGCAGGTTCAAATCATCCCGCAAAATTGCATGTGTAGAACTTTCACGCAGTCCGACCTCTTGGGCGATCTCCTGCACGGTTGAACGACGATCTTCCATAACCAAATTTCGAACCCTCTCAAAAACAACTGCACTCCGAGCAGTTTGCGGCCTGCCAGAACGTCGGTCACTCTCCGCTGATGTGCGGCCATTTTTGAATCGGTTGAACCACTCCTTAATTTGTGTTACACCCATCGCATCTTCTACGGTTGAACGACGATCATCGATCAGTAAATTTCGTGTGTTACATTCATCGCATCTTCTCCAAAAACCTTGCTGAATCTTACGAATTGTTTGGCTTTGAGAATCACTAAGCTTTTAACAAAATTTGATGCAGTACCTTTGCTTAACACGTTCAGTCATCTTCAGAGAATCGGTGATCCGACTAACACGTTGTGTAGCACCTCACTCAGCGACCGACAGGCAGCGATTAACGCGCAGGAAAGCAATGATAAAATTCACACATGCGCATGAAGGTGTCTTTCTTCACTGTGCAGAGTGGCGCTGCCCTTTCATCTCTATTTCGCACAGAAAAATTACGGTCGGATACTTTTTGGACAGGTATGGTATTATAGGAATACTTCTGACCGTGCAAATATGCATTTAAACATGTGAATATATATATATATATATATATATATATATATACATATATATATATATACATATATATACATATATACATATATATATATATACATATATATATGTATATATATATATACATATATATATGTATATATATATATATATATGTATATATATATACATATATATATGTATATATATATATATATATATATATATATATATATATATATATACATATATATATGTATATATATATATATATATATATATATATATATATATATATATATATATATATATATACATATACATACGGCACAATCACGTTGACACACCGGTTCCCGTTAGATCACCGAAGCCTGGCCAGTACTAAATGGGTGACCATTTAGGAATACCAGGTGCTGTATGTGCTCTCTGCTTATCTCGGCATTGTTTCCAGTCGTCTTGTATTACTACTTGCCATTGGAATCAAGCAATGTCGGCCCAGGAGAGCGGTTGTTAGGGATTGCGAAACTCTTGCAATTACAAATTAACGCGCGGGCAGCCCCAGGCGGGGCACTCATACGTCGAAATCGACGGGAGAGACCATCATATATATTACATAATCACTTTGACGCCGTTAGATCGCCGAAGTTAAGGGACATTGAGCCTGGTCAGTACTAAAATGGGTGACCATTTGGGAATATCAGGTGGTGTATGTGCTCTCTGTTTTTCTTGGCATTGTTTCCAGTCGTCCTCGATCTCCCCTTTCATTAGAATATCGAAACACACCGTGTAACGTAGGCACGTAAACGAGCAATGTAAGTTGACACATTAGCTTTCACACTTGCACCCTGACACATGCGCGCCCGATTATTTGTGCTTTTGTCATTTTTCTTATTTCACTTTTATTACAATGCGAGCAGGAGAACATCATTGTGAACATCATTTGTCAGTCCTGCACGGATGAATAACGTTCGAAATTCAAGGGGATATGATTTTTTATGCATCAATTTTCAGTATTTACTTCAGCAGTGCTCGATACGTGAGTATTGATTTACTCCTCTCCAGGAGTTAGGCACAGTTTTTATCTTACTCCCACAAGTAAGATGTAACCCAAGGTCGGGTCGGAAAAGTGGGGTTTAAAAATTGCCTGGGCAGCCCCGTCGGCATTCCTCAGTAGGGGCGCCCTAGGCAGTAAGCAATAAACTTACTCCTCCCCAAAGAAGCCTGTGAGGGTGGACCTCCTAGAAGTGCACAGGACAGACCCATAGACCGGCGTAAATCAAGCCCCGAGGGCCAAGACAATACCAGTCTATGGGGTTCAGTATCCATCGGAACAGATACTACACTTTGATCTTAGCCAAAAAGGCCAAGAAAAATATTTATAGCAATTAAGCTACACAAAAAACTTCTGCGTTACATCTCCGTATTTAAGCCTGACGATTCCATACGGGGATGAAACGCAGAAGTCCACGTGTAGTTTAGTTGCCATAAATATATTTAATATAAAAAAATAATAATAATAATAATAATAATAATAATAATAATAATAATAATAATAATAATAATAATAATAATCAAGAACAAGTAAATAATAAATTAAAAAACAAATAATAATAATAATAATTATTAAAAAAAATACCAACAAAATAAATTAGAACCAAATATTATAATTTAAGATTAACTAGATTAATTAATCTTAGTAATCTATTACATATCTTAACGATTGCATATCTGCAACACTTGTCTTTCTTGCTGCGAATCTCAAGTTTTTTAATTTTTTTGAATAGCAGCATCCACTTGGCTCTCCTCAACTAACACAGCCAGTCCAACTTTTGTTTTCTTTTTGAAAAAGAAAGGTTGTTACTCTCGAAATGATTAAAGTCTCTACCATTCCGGACCTTTAAATATTTAACAGTAAGCCCAGCAATTTTATAATTTACTGTCTTTATATTTAAATTTTGAAAGATAAAGTAATTGATCTGAGATTTAGCGTCTCCTGTCATTTATTTTTGTTCATTCTTATTCCACCTTCCGTTTTTTTAACATTACATTGCTTCTGCCTCGGAATTCTCACCATCATATATACATATATACATATATATATATATATATATATATATATATATATATATATATATATATATATAAAATTACATAAATATACACAATATTATAGCCTTACGTCAGTCAATCAACGTTTCGATGCAATGTCATCTAATATATATATATATATATATATATATATATAGAGAGAGAGAGAGAGAGAGAGAGAGATAGAAGAAAAACTCGTGATACATATGCGACGATTGTCTAAATTTATTTCAAATTTCAATTGTTCAATGCAAGGTGTAATCAGTAATAAACTAGTGTTTATTTTTCTTTCCTTAAGCCAAGGCTTTTCAAAGATCGAAATCTTATCATCAGAGGAGAAATACAGATGGATAAGTTGGCTTTCGAGAAAACCAAAGTTCAAACATTTGAAAATTATGAGAGTTGTTATTAAAAAAACGTATTGAATGAAGAGAAAAGTTCCGTGAAAAGATAAGCAAAAATGTCCGGGTGGTAAATTTCCGTTGAAAAAAGTCCGGTGAAAATATGTAGAAAGTGAAGAAAAACTCTTTGTGTGGGAGCAGATTGGAGAAATTTGTAAGGCAGAGATTTCGTATTTACTTGACTTGACTTGACTTGACTTGGTCCCTTAACCCCCTCCTGGGTCGTAGGGGCGCTGCACCAATGAACTCCACACCAGCTGTCTCCACTTCTGACGGTCATGGGCAATGGACTGGGTTGTAGCGAAGTTGTAGCCCGTCCACTCTTTGATGTTGTCCGTCCATCTTTTGTGTTGTCTACCCCTCCTTCTCTTGCCTTGCACTGCTCCCTGCAGGATGGTTTTGGAGAGACCGCTGCCCCTTGTCACGTGACCATACCATCCAAGCTTTCTTTTTTTTACAGTTGTCAGCAAATCTTCGTAGTTGTTCAGATTTGCGTTGATGAGCGCGCGAACTTCTTCGTTTGTGACACGGTCTGAGTACGAGATGCCAAGCACTCTTCTGTAGCATCTCATTTCTACCGTTTGGATTTTTCTTTGGAGCTCGGCTGTCAAGGTCCATGACTCGCATGCATACAAAAAGATGGATAATACTAGTGTATGCAGCAGCTTCAGTTTGCAACGGAGACTAATGTTTCCGTCTTTCCAGATTGATTTCAGTTTTGCAAGTGCTGCTGCCGTTTGTGCTGCTCTTGCCAGGATTTCAGTCTTGGATCCTTTGTTGCTGAGTATAGCGCCAAGGTATTTGAACTGGTTTACGGTTTCCAGTTCTTGGCCGTTGGCTGTTATCGTTGTTGATAATGGTTGTCCACTATTCGTCATCAGCTTCGTTTTTTCAGCATTGATCTCCATTCCGTACCTCGTGGATGTTCTGTCGAGGCGGCTCACCAGACCAGAAAGTTCTGTTTGATTTCCGGCAAGTCCATCAATGTCATCGGCGAATCTGAGGTTTGTGATGGTTCGTCCACCAATGCTGACTGTGCCCACGTGACCATCCAGGGCATCTGACATGATTATTTACTTGTTAAATGATTAAAATTATTTTCTGTAATGATTCGAGCAGCACCTCGCCAGCACTTTTTAATTGAAGCTTGATTAGAATGTTTCTTAAAATTCATAAAAACTCACAACGATGTTTACCCTTCATTTTTGTCGTCATAATTGGCTAAATATTTGCCATCTATAAAATTTAGCCAGTCATGTGATCCATCATCTATTTCTAATCATCGGAAATCAATCAAATATCGATTACATCAGCAATTTATTGATTCTATTCATTAAATATTTAATCTTTTACATAAGAAAATCGGTACCCATATAAAGAACGACCCGCGTTTCCGTGACTTCGCGTTGTCAACGTTCGGACAGGTTACGGAAGCGGCCGAGAGTTTCCGAGGCGAATTCTGCCAGACGATAAATTCAGGAAAACTTGCAAATAACAAAAGTTTAACGAAGAAAATAAAATTTAAATACATATATAAAAATAAAGAACGAACAAACCATAGCTAAACAATTTTTATTAATTAGATGTTGATTTTTTTGTCAGAGGAACCATTGCTAAGCTAATGTTTTGTTTTGTTTTTATTTTAAATAAAATGGTCGTTTTGTGTAACGAACAGTTAAAAAAAATGATTAAAATCTTTTTTTATATGTTATATATACAAAAAAAAATCAACGAAACAATTGTTTTAAAGCAAATTTCTTTCTTTTTGTCCATTTTTTTTTTCACTGTTTTTTTTCTTTTTGTACATTTTCTGATTACAGTTAGGGTTTACGGTTCGAACATACAACAAAACAAGGTTTTTCAATGTGTTTTCTTTTTAACATTTTATGGGTTATGGCTAGCGTTAGGGTTAGTTTTTTTTTTCATTCTAAAGTTTCCAACAGTAATCCTGTACAAAACAATAAAACTAGGCAACTGGTCCAGACATTAATTTTTTTCCATAAGTTATCGGCTGCTTGTTGCAACCTGATTGGCTAATACTTTCAGCAACTCTCGGCCGCTTCCGTAACCTTCCTGAACGTTTACGACGTGAACTCACGGAAACGCGGGTCGTTCTTTATAAAAGTACCAAATAATTATATGGATGCTTGGCATCAATCGCTTCTGCCGTGTATAGATGTGTTTGTAGATGAGTTTTTCTTTCTTTTTAACTCGTATTAGTTGAAAGCTCTTCGTTACAATTCAGATTTCTCCGATTTTAGTGAAATTCTTAGAATAGTTATTAAACATCAATTAATAACTATTCATCAAATATCAGTTTATTTGGGGTATTTTAAAGGGTTTATGGTTAAGGTTAAGGTTACGGTTTATAGTTAAAGTAAAGGGTTTAGGGTTAGGGTAAGGGTTAGGGTTAGGGTTAAGGTTAGAGTTAAGGTTAGGGTAAGGGTTAAGCTTAGAGTTAAGGTTAGGGTAAGGGTTAGGGTTAGGGTTAAGGTTGAGGTTAAGGTTAGGGTTAGGGTTAGGGTTGAGGTTAGAGTTAAGGTTAGGGTTAAGGTAAAGGTTGAGGTTAAGGTTAGGGTTACAGTTAGGGTTAGGGGTAAGGTAAGGGTTAAGGTTAGGGTTAGGGTTAGGGTTATGGTTGAGGTTAGGGTTAAGGTTGAGTTTAGGGTTAAGGTTAAGGTTGAGGTTACGGTTAGGGTAAGGGTTAAGTCCCAAGTTCACCTCCCGTTTTCTTGCATCATCCCGGTAATAAGGCCTGCGCTATTGTGAATCAGATGGGTCGGAGAATGACGAAGGTCCTGACCAAATTATCGGAGTCTCCTTGTTAGAAGTGTCTCATGGGAATCTATGTTAATCAAATACCTATCAAGTAGCTGTTTATAAGCTTCGAGAGGAAGATATCCGGTTTTACAGCTTTCCCATATCCCTCGATACAAAAGAGACGGATTAAAACTTATTCAAACATTATCTGGTTTAAATCCGCCAGAAAAAAAGGAGATATCAGCAATTCATTAAGTGAAGTTCAGACAAGTAAGTCGAAAGATTTTCGATACAAACCGGATCTTTCCATTATTTGATCTTTTGAAAAAAAAGCTTATTGATTCCCAGCGCCATTATCGCTTGGTGAATGTAATTCATCCGACAAGATGTGAAATCTGAGTTTCGATTCGAGAGTTCGCGTCAATAACCATTTCGATGCTCATAGCGCTTAAGAGACAGACGAATAGATGGGTCTGAAGAAAGATGGATGGATCGAGACATTTAGACAAAGATAGATACACAGACAGATATTGTTGAACAAAGATAGGCATATGAATATATTCGAACAGTAATCGATACATAGACATAAATTGTTGTACAAATATAGATAAATAAACAGAGAGAAAGATTGATGAATAGATAAATTTGAATTCAGTTGTATAGGTATCGAGATACATTTCAACATAGATTTAAACAGTAAGATATATAGATAGATAGATTGTACCACGTGGAAATATATCAGCATATACGAATATATATAGAGAAAAAGAAAATCAGAAGAAAAAAAGAGCGAGTGAATATATATATAGATATATATATATATATATATATATATATATATATATATATATATTGAATTTGAGATGATATATACAATTATTTCTACAATCAGACAACGCCACAACCCACAACCTATTACAAAAACAAACCGGAAGTCCTAGACTCGAGTCTAGGACTTCCGGTGTGTTTCTTTCATGGGTTATGGCTGCGGCGTTGTCTGATTGTGGAAATAATTGCATATATATATATATATATATATATATATATATATATATATATATATATATATATATATATATATATATCAGGAGAGATACGGAAAGACAGAAAGAGAGTTTTAAACGGATATATTTAAAGAGAAATAGATAGATTCGAACAGAAATATCTATCTATCTATCTATTTATAAATACATATATATATATATTATAGATACGAGGTAAATATATTCGTGACATATTTATTTACGCACATCCCAGGAATTCAATATCAGCAACCAATTAGTGTACGATCCTTTCTGAGACGATATGGATTTCTTTATTTTATTGACAGCAATTGTCATCATCAGCACAATGAAATAGACACAAAGTTGGAAGTTACAGCAACGCAAAAAATAGCAAAAAACAACTTCATCAATTTGCGTAATTTTTTGTACGATATATGCTTTCCGTCATACGTACATCATCAAGATATTTCTTTTTTATGTTGGTCAAGTTATCACTAAAAGAAAATAACGTCTTGAAATAAAGATATGTTCAAGCCTTGTTGATTTTCCAATGCTTCAACCAACGTCTTAAGCGTTGTATTTTGATTGTGAACCGGTTTATTTTAGCTGATATCATACTTTGCGGAAACCTGTTACCGACAGATTACCCACTCCAAATTACCCCTAAAAAAACTTCATCAGCAAACGGAAATATTTTTGCGACCGGATATTAACACTTTAGATCTTGCCAAAGAACGCTAATTAAGCTAATTCTTTCTGTTTCTATTTTATGTGTTTGTTCAATGCCCTATCGACGTTGTCTGTGACATCGGTGTACTGATTTCGTGTGGCCATTCGATCCGGCTAAATCAGATACGCAAAACCGATAAAAATCACACTTTCTCTTTATCTATGTAATTCATCGTCAAAGGCATTGTACTTAAAAAAGAAAAATATACGTTAGATTTATACTCAAACTAGACGAATACCCGTCACAGAAGGAGTAAAATGAATGAGAACATTTTTGCACCACTTTTATGTCCCCATTACGAATATTAAAATAAACATCTCATGCTAATAAACCTTATATCTAGAATCCCTGTTCTAATTTCGAGCAGGATCTATCCAGATATATCGGTCTCAAAATTAAGGTTTCACGTTAAGGGGTCTTAAAAGGAAATTGAAATGCAGAGAATCCCGCTTAATTGATGTCTTATAGCAATGGATTTAATTTAATTCAAAACTTTAATATTTTGAATTTTAAATTTGTGGTTGTACCCATATCCTGCCTCCTATAGCGGGCAACCTAGGGCGTCAGTCACTTCAAGTTTTTTGGAAGAGTTTGATATTTGGTACCATTTTAAAGCCGAAGTAACAATTTTCATCCAAGTGAACAAAGGTCACATAGAGTCTTCATACTTTATCGCCATTTTCCAAGATGGCCGCCATTAAAATCTAATAATGTAAATATCTCGGAAACTATTCAACCTAGAAACATGAATTGTGTGTCTATACGTAGGTCTCCATGGTCAAGGAATCAGATAAAGCCATTACTCACTACATCAGAGTATTTAGTTGTTCCGAAATCGTAGTAACGATTTCCATCCGAGTGAACAACGGTCAGATAGTCTTCATACATTACCGCCATGTTCCAAATTGGCCGCCATTAAAATCTAATAATGTCAATCTTACGGAAACTATTCAACCTAGAAACATGATTTGTGTGTCTATACGTAGGTGTCCATGGTCAAGGAATCAGATAAAGTCATTACTCACTACATCAGAGTATTTAGTTGTTCCGAAATCGTAGTAACAATTTTCATCCGAGTGAACAACGGTCAGATAGTCTTCATACATTGCCCCATGTTCCAAATTGGCCGCCATTAAAAATCTAATAATGTAAATATGTCGGAAACTATTCAACCTAGAAACATGATTTGTGTGTCTATACGTAGGTGTCCATGCTCAAGGAATCAGATAAAACCATTACTCACTACATCAGGGTATTTTGTTCCGAAATCGTAAAATTAAAGATAGCCACCACCAAAATTATATATCGGCTATACTTCCAAAGCTACGAAACCTTCAGTTATTAAATTTAAAATACTGCAAAGAAACTTAAATTCGGAGAATGTCTATCAATTCATGGTTAATATTTCACAAATAATCGGAGGTTTCAAAAGTTTCCGCTTAAATGTAGATTAAACTAAATATAGGTTCATTACTAAACTTTACACTAAGCAACCGTGTTCAAAAATTAATAATGATCTGTTAATTAGTTTAGGAGTGAGTCCTATACATAGAAATATATTAGGTATGTGCACATACCTATATTTATATAAATATGGATTAAATCTTACAACATTAACAAAAAAAACATAAAACCGAAACTAGAGAGTAAAAATGTTTAATGTAAAATGACGTCTTCCATTAAAATGTCCATAAAAAAGTTTGTACATATGGGGGTTGGTGCATAAAAAACGTTGAAAGAAAAAGTAGGGGGATTATATTATATAAGATTAATATAGAAAAATACAGCTTAAAATTGAAAACGTACATTAAAAAGAAAGTTAATCATCCGAAAAATGAGTAAATAAAAAATGATATTGACTTTAATAGAATAGTTTTTCGAGTAATGTAATCGTATATGGACGCCATTTCAAAATAGTTAACAGTTAAGTAAATCTAAGACACACTTAACTTATTTCTTGTCTTAAAATTAAACAGTGAATTTTAGACAATAGCAATTTCAACAAGTTTTTTTTGTCTGTGCTTCTCTTTGATGGGGTCGGGATGGCACCAAATGAACAAGAATTACTGTAAACAAGAAAATCGAATGCACAAATGTCGTGTTCCATACGTTCCATCACAGAAATGGAAGTAGTGTAAGTGAGGGTTGATGAAAATACGCCGCGGTCCTGATTCAGCCCGCGGGACATAGTTTGGTGATACTTGTTCTAGTTGTATTATTTTCCACTACTCTAGGATGTTGATTTAAATCTAAGGTGCTTTTTGGAATACGTATCCATATATTTGTGACGTAGTCGTGACGTAAGCAGTTCCGACTACGGACGCAGAAAGAGGAATGAATTTCCGACTTTTACCGAAATATAGAAATATAAAAGTCACTTTTACTTGACAGACGACTATTTGGCAATCCATTAGAAATATCAAGTTCCGACATTTACGAAATTTTACATATATATATATACATATATATATATATATATATATATATATATATATATATATATATATATATATATATATATATATATATATGGGGTTAGGTGCACGATAAGTCATGAAAATATGAAATACCGTTGCAGACAAAATGTGTGAAAAAAGACAAAAGGAAAACAGGTTAAAATGCAGGAGAAAAACAAAAACAAGAGATTTGACCGGTTTCGTTCGTATTAACGAACGTCTTCAGAAAAAGTGAAGATTTGGAAACAATTTTATTTTGAAAGCGCACACATGGGAGAAGGAAAAGATGATCCGATTGGACCATACTAGCTCGGTAGGTGCGAAAAGGACAAATTATGATAAAAAAAAATTTTTTTTAATAAAAATAAAATAAAAATGAATAAGAAAAAAAGAAATAAAAAAGAATATGTCACCTACTTGTCAAATCATATTTCAATGTCGCTAAAAGTCTTCTCATATGGTCCAATCCTGTGTTCAGTTTGTTTTTTTCACACACACACACACACACACACACACACACACACACTTCTCCTTGTCAAAGAGTGTTTTTCTGTTTCTTCTTCTTCTTTATCGTACATTGTTATGTTTTTTTTTCAGAAAAAATATAATACAATTACGAAACAATGGTTTAACACATATGTCTAAATACCATTTCTAATTAAAGTTGGCGCAACCTCGCCTTCGGACATAACGTGATTTTCTGACCCAGAAGTCCATTACCATCGGACGATGAAGAAAAAGAAAAAGAAATAAAGTAAAACCCTCTTTAACAAGGAGAATTGTAATTCTCGAAAGCTAAGATTAAAATAAATTTTATTCATTTTAACACTATACATTGTTATGGTTTTTTCCAAAAAATATAATACTATTACGAAACAATGGTTTTAAAAACATGTCAAAATACCCTTTATATATATATATTTATATATATATATATATATATATATATATATATATATATATATATATATATATATATATATATATATATATATATATATATATATATATAAATTGCCCTTCTCTGATTGGAGAAGTTTAACTGTATTAGTGCTAATAAAGACAAACAGACAATCGATGAAAACCCTAACCCTAAGCCTAACCCTAAACCCTTTGTTCATATGAGCGTGCTTCATACCTTTTGGGGGTGACACGGGCCATCTTCCGCTTTCCTTAATGAATCTTTTTCGGCAAAGTTCCAGGAAACCTTCCCATTGTATCCCAAAAATAGACCGTATTAAGGCCATACACTTTAAGCCTGTGGCATTTTAAAATAAGGAGAAAGTCTAATCAATTATTGTCAACAAATTTTATGCAACGCGATCGACAGTCCTGAAAAGCTCCACGTTAGAAAGATTGTAAAGACCCAACCTTCCAGATCAAATGAAGAAAGAAAATTGCAGTTATTAAGGGCCTCAGGGTAAGAAAGGGATTGAAACGAAAGAACCCTTCACACTCAGAGCAAAGAAAATATATATATTAATAAATAAATCCTAGCAAAAGTGTGCACCATCAAAACGCCAATCTATACTATTTGTCGTGCCTCCGTCGGTCTTCATTTTTGTGGATGCAATTGAAAACAAAGCTCTGTAACAAGATTAAATAACTTTACTCTGGTAATAATTTTACGAGAAATTTAATGGTGTGATCAATTTTGTGTTATTTTTTTAACAATAATCTTGAAAGGGATACGTTATCACCGGTTACCCATTAACAGTAAATACGTTTTACTGTATTTCTTTTTTATTTATAAGCTAAAAATTAAAATTTCTAAAAATAAAGTATAAATGTAAAAATTGGCATATGGGGTTAAGGGCTAGGAGCAAGGGTGCACTTATGTGTACATTCTCACCGAATATTCATAAAACGTAACATTATTACTGCATTTCATTTATTTATAACTTGAAAATTGAAACTCCTTAAAATAGTGGATAAAAGTAACATTTAGAATATGGGGTTAAGGGCTAGGAGCAAGAGAGCGCACATATATACGTTCTCACCGGATATCCATAAACAGTAACATTATTACTACATTTAATTTATTTATAACTTGACAATTGAAACTTCTTAAAATAAAGGATAAAAGTTAAAATTGGAATATGGGGTTAAGGGCTAGGAGTAAAATGAACGTAGGTATACGTTCTCAACGGATATCCATATACAGTAACGTTTGTACTGCATTTTATTTATGTATAACTTAAAAATTGAAACTTCTAAAAAAGGATGAAAGTAAAAATTAGAATATGGGGTTAAGGGCTAGGAGCAAGGGTGAAGACATTTATACGATCTCGCCAAATATCCATGAACAGTGACGTTTTTACTGCATTTATTGTATTTATAACTTGAAAATTGAAACTTCTAAATATCAAAAATAAAAAGTAAAAACTAGTAATATGGCTTAAGGGTTAACAGCAAGTCAGCAAGAAGGTCCTCATTCATTTCTCCACATCTGAGCTGGTGTACTAACCACTAGCCGCTCTCCTCTTGAGGAGGTACAAAAAGAGTATGTGACCTAATAGGTCCCGCTTTGCCTAAAAAGCTCAGTCGAGCATCTGCCATAAAAATAACGATAGAGCAGAGAAAGACTAGCAACGTATCTTTTGTGAGGAAGAGGCTAAAAGGTGGAGAAAAGAGCATCGTCTACTAGATTTCAAAGTAAGTTTTGTACTCTGTCAAGGCAGGAAATGATGCTCTTAGCAGCACCTCCCCAGATGTGGTAACAGTACCTCCCTATCTTAGGACGTATTTGACACTTGTACATGTAGAGTGTTACACCGGCCGTTCTTACACATGAGAAACAACACCGGTTGTCACTATAAATAGTGCGAGTCACCAGAGACACAGAGAAGACAAAGCACAGTCTTGTAACTGTCTAGCCAAGTGCTAGTCACTTTCTTACTTTGTTAATACACTTGTTAAACCAACCCTCGACTTGACTTCCTTCATTTATTATTTACTGTTGGACAACTTCACAACATAGAGGATTGCGTGAGAAGTGAGATTCTTTGGGGAGCGGTAGAATGCTCCAACCATTTTCAGACAACCTTGACAACGGATTTGATATAAGTCTTTTATTTCAGGTCCGGGGTAGAAGACGTATTTGATTCTTATACTGGAAGAGAATTACGTCACTAGTGAGATCATTTTGGGACGTTAGAAGGATCGAACTATGGCGCCAAGTGGAAGTATACAAACATCATCTAATTTTTTTACGTGTTTCAATAAATCAAAATGATATCGGTTGTTTTTCAGAATTGTTTGCTACTTGAAAATAAATCCGTTTAATTCCTATTATAGTAATGTAAATTTTTTACTTTTTTTCTCATCTGTTACATCCCACAGATTCAACCCTACCACTAAAATACAGTAGACAGACACCCGAGCAATGCCAGATATATTTGATCTCTTTTCGCCTTTCTTCTTAAAAATACAAAATTTTACTTTGAATCCATTATGTTTAAATTATCCCTTTTGTTCTTTATAAAAAAATATAAATTGTGTAGCATTAAAACTAATCGGAACTAGCTGCCCCGACACGGCGTTTCCCGGCAATATTTTTAGTTCCCTATTTTTCGCTTTCCTAATATTTTAAAATTATTTTTTTTCAAATTATTTTTTTCCAAATTATTTTTTTCCAAATTATTTTTTTTCAAATTATTTTTTTCAAAATTATTTTTTTCAAAATTATTTCTTTCAAAAAAGGATTTTGAAGGTTACATTTCTAATTATATGTAACTTTCAAAATCCTATTCAAAAAATTAAATTCGTAGTATTATAAAGCTTTACTAATTGCGCTTAAGGTATTGATGTTTTAATCTATAATCATGAAATTATAAAATAGCTTCCAAATTTTTCAATGTTTGGAAACATAAAAATTTGCTAAAAATGTCAAAAAATCATTTGAGATTAATTTCTATTTAACCGTTTAAAAGCTTTCAAATTTGTTTAAAATTTTGAAGTGTCAGAAATAAATTCATTGTTTTTTTTTTTCAACTATTTATTAATTATTATGATGGCTGAATTACTTACGAAGAAACTTGCATGAATTCTGGCATATTTTTTTAAATTTTCATTTTATTTTAAGCTATTTTATTTTATTTCAATAAATATGTGATTGTTCGTAAATAAAAAAATAATCATTGAAAGTTACGTTGACGCGAGAAACACTACGTGATGTCTCATGAACTAATGTTGAAACATATTTCGATTACTATGATCCATGATTGTGTATTAATTTCGGAGTTCCGCATAAAATATAAAAAAAGCAAAACAACGGATAATTAGGAAGAATGAGAATTCCTTGCTAATTTCCCGCCTTACTGAAGTGTTTGTAAGTAATTAACATTGCTTGGATCCCAATCGAAATAAATAGAAACAAGCCGCGCATGCGTGCCCCCCCCTCTGTATGTGACTCGATGTGGCGAGTGTAAAATGCAATAAATTTGGGCAATTTGGGGCATTTTTACCCCCTCCCCCTTTGACCCCCTGGGGGCTAGCACCAGAATATTTCTGAGGTCAAGGATGCTCATTTTATATCCAGAACAATTGCCTCTACATTTTGACTAAGTTTAAGAAAAATTGAATGGATGGATAAAACGTTATGGGAGAAAAGGGTCATTTTTGGCCATTTTAGGGGGCTTTTGACCCCGTGGGGGCGCGAACCAGATCTTTTTCAATATCAGCAATACTTATTTTCTATTAGGAACAATTGCCGCCACATTTTGGTCAAGTTTCAGAGAAATTGAATGGATGGATGAAAAGTTATGGGGCAAAAAATGTCATTTTTTGATATTTCGGGACCTTTTGACCCCCTGGGGGGCTAACCAGATTTTGTGTCAAAAATCGGAGAATGTCACTTTCTAACCTGACCAAAGTAACAACTTCATGCAAAATTTCAGAAAATTCAATGGATGGTTGCGGAGAAAAATCCGGACATACGGACGGACAGACGAACGGACGGAAATGCCTCAAAACATAGGTCTCCCGATTTTATAAATCGGGGGACCAATAAGGTGCCATATACTTGATGAATTTCCTTGCCTTGATAAGCTCCTGGGACTGAATTTCACTCCACGACTGCCTGTGTATGTAAATTGAAATTTGTTGTTGAGGCGCTTTTTGAGGCAGGTTGAGCTGCTGTGTAAGTCTTATCATTTCCTAAGATTTGTGTCTAGATGGAGCAGTAATTAAACCGGTGTCTCGGGTAAGGGTTAGGATTAGGGTTAGGGTTAGCGGTGTAGCTTAATTGCCATACACATGTTTTCAGAATTTACCATATATATATATATATATATATATATATATATAGCTTTTATCATCATCACCATCATCATCATAATCATCATCATCATCAGCAGCAGCAGCAGCAGCAGCAGTTGCAGCATTATTATTATTACTATTATTATTATTATTATCATTATTATTATTATTAAGCTGCTAAGTCATTTATACATGAAGAAAAATACACACTATATCTATTAAGAATTGATATTATAATGGAAGACCCAATAAAAAAAATTCCATAAGAAACGTCATCCACAGAACAAGTTGAAATATATTTCGATTGTGTATTAATTTCGGAGTTCCGCATACAATATAAGAAAGCAAAACAACGGATAATTAGGCAGAAGGAGAATTCCTTGCTAATTTCCCGCCTTAATGAAGTTTTTGATGCGGTGTAAGTAATTAACATTGCTTGGATCCCAATCGAAATGAAGGGAAATTAAGTGCCATCTACTTGATGAATCTCCTGGCTTTGAACATCAACATCACCGGATGCACGAGGGTTGAGCAAAATCGAAGCAGAACATCGTTCATCGTTCATCGCTTTCGTTCTGTTACAGATAAAAAGGAAAGATGTGCATTTCAACTTGAGCCGTCGTTATTATATCGTCATTATCAGGAGCAGCTAAGGGTTTTATATTATAACGTCTGTTTCAGTTGGCATTTATCTAAAAAGGTTAAGCTAAACTCATTTTCTTATTAAATCTCTTTTAATTACTTGTTGCTCATAATTACAACAACATATAAAGGTATTAATGCTGAATACTGCTGCTCAGCTCATATAAAAGTCGATGTGAGAACGATTCATAGAAAAATAACAATTTTGATTTTATTCTTCAGGTCACTGTTAGGCTGATACCTTAACCCGAGTAGGCACATTCCAAGCGTAATACCAACCTCGGGCCAGTCCCATTGCCGCAATGATGCCTCCATGTGCTTGTTATGCAATTACTTTAACGAAATGTTCTTCGAAAAACATTCTGCACTTGTACCCCCCTAACCCATACCATAATCCTAACCCTAACCTTAACCTTTACCCTAAACCCTTACCCTAGCCCTAACCCTAAACCCTAACCCTAACTCTAACCCTAAACCCTAACTCTAGCTCTTACACTCACCCTAAGCTTAACCCTAAACCTTAACCCTAACCCTAACCCTTAACCCTTAGCCTAACCATAACCATAAACCCTATCCCTAACCCTTACCCTAACGCCTAACCCTAAACCCTAACCCTAACCCTAACCCTAAACCCTAACCCTAATCCTAACCCTAAACCCTAAACCCTAAACCCTAACCCTAACCCTAACCCTAACCATAACCATAAACCCTAACCCTAACACTAACCCTAACGCCTAACCCCTAACCCTAACCCTAACCCTAATCCTAAACCCTAAACCCTAACCCTAAACCCTAACCCAAACCCTAAACCCTAACCCTAACCCTAACCCTAACCTTAACCTTAAACCCTAACCCTAACCTTAAACACTAATCCTAACTCTAAACCCTAACTCTAACCCTAACCCTAATTCTAACCCTAAACCTTAACCCTAAACCCTAACCCTAACCCTAACCCTAACCCTAACCCTAATTCTAACGCTAACGCATACCCTAACCTTAACCGTAAACCCTAACCCTAACCTAACCCTAAACCCTAACCCTAACCTTTACCCTAAACCCTAACCCTTACTCTAAACCCTAACCCTAACCCTAACTCTAACCCTACCCCTAACCCTAACCCTAACCCTAACTCTAACCTTAACCCTAACCTTAACCCTAACCCCTAAACCTAATAATAAACCTTAACCCGATCCCTAACCCTTACCCTAACCCTAACCCTTAATATTAAACCCTAACCCTTACCCTAACTCTAATCCTAACGGTAACCCTAACCCTGACCCTAATCCTAACGCTAACGTTAACCCTAACCTTAACCCTAACCCTTAACTCTAACCCTAACCCTAACCCCTTAACTTGAATACTTCATAGTCTAATAGGTATTTTCTTTAAACTGTTTGCTTTTGGAATTCCCTTCCTGTCCCATTTTCCAGACTGTACTAACATGTAGAAATTTAAATGTAATGTGAACAAACATCTTCCTGTCCAACTCCCTATTTAGAATGTTCCCTATAAATTTGGCGCATAATCACAGTAGCCCTTCATGTCTCAGTGTCAATGTGTCTTGTTTGGCGTGAAAAATTCGAGAACTGAATTTCACTAAATTTAAATTTGTTGTTGAGGCGCTCTTTTGAGGCAGTTTGGGCTGCTGCGAAAGTCTTATAATTTCCTAGGATTTCTGTCTGGATGGAGCAGTAATTGATGACATAAATTGGTGACAATAATGGAACAACGGGATAGAGGACAATGGAAGGATAGAATAAGGAGCAACGGGATAGGGGGCAATGGAAGGGTAAAATAAGAGAACAAGGGAATAAGAGAATAATTGTATAAGAGATTGTTCCCAAACTAAATCCTTTTCAATATCACCGGAGATTAAAGTCTATGAACTAAAATATATACGTATTTCATATTGCAAATTAATTTATGTTTTGAAAAACAAAGCTTGAAACGTTGAATGTTTAACACATTAACATTTTTAAAAAATGTCTAAAAGTAAAAATTTGTACTAAACAGAATTATTAAATTTTTTAAGAGGTAATTATTAAAGCCACTCCAAAAAAAATGTAATAGCGTCAATGTTCGTCTCCAATTGAGAGCAATTAAAATTCCAGCCGCATTTAACGACAGCTGCGACCTCTGAAATGTTCGCCATTCATTTTATTTTAATATTTATGTAACTATTGATTAGGTTAACGGTTTTCAGATTATAATTTTTTTTTAAATTTAGTTATTGAACGCTGTGAACCAAAACAGCCATGACATGACTCCTATCTTTTTAAGTTGTTTTCAAACATGATCTGTAATAGTCTTTCAATTACGATACATGACATTGCCTCTTATCGTTATGTGTCACGTAGCCATTCAGGAGTTGTAGTAGGATACACCATTTGGCTGTCACAGAAAATTTAACGAATTGCGAGGTTTACATATGCCCGAGGAACACAAACAAACTAATTCCCTTATCAGAAAACGTGAATTGAATAATGACATTATGAATCAGAATTAAAGGTACTGATATCGATCCTGACCCAGTTTTCGTGAGGTTCGACTCGGAAGCGTTCGGTTATCCTACGCAAACACCCGAGTGTTGACGAGCCGAATGGTACCAGACGACAGTTTTGATACGGTGCTGCGTCCTGTGATTGTAAGTTATATTTTCAAGAAATTTTCTAATAGAAAAAACATAGCGAAGTTACTGTTATCAAATAAATATTTTTTGTTATTTTGATACGTTGCTGCGTCTTATAATTTTTAGTTATATTTGCAAGAATTTTTTTAAACAACAAAACAAATAAAACAAGCGAAACAGAGCGAAATTACTCTTATCAAATAAATATTTTTAACACTAACCTTAACCCTAAACCCTAACCCTAACCATAACCCTAATTCTAACCCTAACCCTAATTCTAACCCTAACCCTAATCCTAACCCTAAACCCTAACCCTAAACCCTAAACCCTAACCCTAAACCCTAACACTAAACCCTAAACCCTAACCCTAAACCGTAAACCCTAAACCATAACCCTAACCCTAACCATAACCCTAACCCTAACCCTAACCCTAAACCCTAACCCTAAACCCTAAACCTTAACCCTAAACCCAAACCCTAACACTAAACCCTAAACCCTAACCCTAAACCGTAAACCCTAAACCATAACCCTAACCCTAACCATAACCCTAACCCTAACCCTAACCCTAACCCTAAACCCTAAACCCTAAACCCTAAACCCTAAACCCTAAACCCTAACCCTAACCCTAAACATAACCCTAACCATAACCCTAAACCCTAAACCCTAACCCTAACCCTAACTCTAACCCTAAACCCTAACCCTAAACCCTAAACCCTAACCCTAACCCTTAATCCTTACCCTAACCCTAAACCATAACCATAACCCTAAACCCTAACACTAACCCTAACCCTAACAACAACAAAAAACAAAACAAGCAAACCATTATTATCATAGGACGCAGCAGCGTATCAAATCGGCTCGTCAACTCTCGGGCTTTTGCGTAGGACAGCCGAACGCTTCCGAGTCGAACCTCACGAAAACTGGGTCAGGATCGATATCAGTACCAAAATTCTAAGCAAACACCTTAATTTAATGGGTTAACGATGTAACGACCACAGGAAATAACATATCTCATGCGATTGCGTGACATCAAGCAGCGATCGTTTAAACGCGTGATGTTATAAACGGCTAAAATAATGCGATTAAAAGAAGAAATTATTAAATGGCAAAGATGAACATGGGTTGTTTTTAGTAATCGCTCAGGTATCAAAAGATGATGGTTGCGCCAGGGGTTACAGTAACGCCTTTGTGACCAGAACTGTTTTACCACTGCTAATTGGCGACTGATGTGGACAGGGTATCACAGGTTCTATCACACGGTGTATCTTAACTAAAAAGTATTTAACGAAACGATTGACCCATAGAAATGTATCAATTAGCGGCGCCACCAAAATACGGTTTTCTTTATTTTTCTAAATTTATTATTGATAGCAATATTTATAATTTGTAAAGATTGCATCCGTAGATGCGTACTGAGACAGGGGGCCAATCAATAGAAAAATAACTTGCGGTGACAGTACCAATCATAATTGACAAAATATCTAATAAGGGAACTATTTGAATCAAATTGAAATAGAAAACAAATTTTGTTTCGAGTCTTTATTTGTGGGCAAAACCTGCCGGTTAAAATGCTGTGCAGAATGAAAGACACTAGGGAAATGTAAAGTGGCATTTTCATGTAAAGTGGTATTTTGACGAGTTGCAAGAGCATCTCCTACCCATAGATAATAACTTCGTTACATGTAATATACCTGGTCGCGTGTAACAGAAATATCACCTTGCAGGATAAAAAAAGTACTAAATTCAGACACGTACGTGACCGGAAGAAACAAAAACACGAATGATTGACACAGGAAACGCAACTCTTCGCATGTAAAATAATTGTTGATTGATTCAAAACAACCTGCATAGGTTATCTATCTACAAATGTTAGCTACGTATTAGAATACACCGTCGCTAAATAAAGCCTTGCTACATTGACAGCTAAGGCAACATCCTAGAATATGCGTTTACAGGATGATGCCTGGGCGTCCCAAATCATTATATAAACTAATCCTATATTGCGTTCAAGAGTTAGCAGGCGATTATTTTCGAGAAAACTACCCAGTTAATTTCTGTGCGGACTCCACTTTTTTCACTTACTCAACTTGTTCACCGTAATCGACAATAAAGATATATCGTTGTATGTTTATATATCAGTGATTTTCGTAATTTTTTAAGCACAACAGAAATACAACACGAGAACAACAGAAGGAACTATTTATTTTGAGGTTAGTTAAGAATATAGAGAAACAAAAACAACTGAATAGCTAGCAAATAGAAAAAAAACGTAAGAGCGTATTCTGGAGTATGGAGTAAAGTATTCGACCCGACACTCGCCATGGAGGAGGTATTGGAAATCACAATGGCGCTTGAAAGCAAAGTGGGTATTTATCTACCACTCACAAAGTAAATGTGACACAAGGTACGAAAGTGGGATTTGATAAGTCCACACCCTAGAGAAAGAGCACTTGTGACCCTTAAAACATGCCTGGGCAGCCCCGTCAGCATTCCAGTGTAGCGGCGCCTCAGGCGATTAGCAATAAACTAATCCCTTCTCAAAGAGTGAGAAGGCAAAGCCTGGGAGGGTGGACCTCCTAGAACTGCACAGGACAGACCCATAGACCGGCGTAAATTAAGCCCCGAAGGCCAAGACAATAGCGGTCTATGGCGTGCAGTATCCATCGGAACGGATACTACACTTTGATCCCTGCCCTTTTTGTGTCTTTTTGAGTTCTCAATAGTAAGCCAACATCCAAGGAAAGATGCTCCAAAATATTCGAGGAGAATTCATCAACGGAAAAGTAAGTAAGTCTTTCCAAATTTCGTATTATCTAACGTGCTTTCTATAACAGTGTTTTTCGTAATTCTTTCATGCAACAGAAACTTCATCCTAAAAATTAAATTAAGATGTGATAAAAAAAAGTATGATTTTTTTTACAGAGTGAAGAGAGAATCAATTTGATTTTGTGTTGGGCGATTAACCGGGAATCGGAAAAATCGGAACTTTTTTAGGTATCGGAATCGGAAAAATATGTGCCTATTTTCCGATGCCAAAAACGATTATTTTAATTGTGTTTTTTTGTTTTGTTTTTGTTAAAAGCTTAATTTATCTATTGTTGGTACTAATAATAAAATGATAAATATCTATTGGTTTTCAATGGCCAGTGAAACTATAATCTATGCAGGTGCATTTTTACGGTTTTCTTATAAAAATCGCTCCAGACAAGGAATGAAGCAAACTGATGTAAAAAGCTAAAAAATACTACATCATGGTCAAAAACTAGCAAACAATAAATGTTTGATCGATAGACTCCGACCCAGAAAACAGCAATTATTCCCCTTTTGTCAGAAACATCGTTCATGGAATGTGAGGATTAAAAAGAAAAAAGGGGTAATGAGGTAGCGGAAAGTAAAGCTAAGGTCCCCTTTCCACTCTGCTGAAAACTGATGTCTATATTAGATGCCCATAACTGACAATTAAAAAATAACTCAATAGCAAAATATTTAGAAATTTCAAAAAAAATCGGAATCGCAAATTTTAGAACGGAATCTGTTATTGTATCGGAATCGGAAAAAATATTAGAATCGTCCCCAAAACTCTAAAATTACAAAAAGGTATGAACAAAAAAATTCTATCTGAAATAGAAATAGGTATAATCACGTTGACAGTGAAGTTAAGCGACCTTGAGCCAGGTCAGTAGTAGATGGGTGACCATTTGGGAATAGCAGCCGCTTTATGACGACGGACGACGGTACCTCTCTGCAAAACCTAACGTCGTTAAAATAATCTCCCCTGACCGGAACTTATCTTTGGCTTATGGGAGATCGCTTGCGTATTCAATATCCGTTAGAATTTGCATGGCTCTAGATCTGCGCTAATCTTGTGTCAATATATTGAATTGAAAGAATTAACGTGAAGTCTGCTTTATTTTGAACGCCTCTTCGTGCAAATATATCTCCATGGTAACTAGAACTAAGAGTGGAACAATTACCCCGAAGGATATCACGAAACAAACCTGTTTATATCGGAATTAGATTTCCCTGCAATTCTCGATTGAATTTTTCAGTCTTTAACATAAAACGCTACCATCTGAAAAGGATGTTATGCCGCCATTTCTATGCTGTCACGTAACGAGCCAGACGAATTTGAATTGAAATTAAAAAAAAACAAAAACATTCAACAATCAACTTTTCATCTTAAAGCAGCCAATCGACACTCACATGCCATATTCTGGTATTCGATGCTCATGCCAAAGAAAGGACCTTAGAAAAGTCAATGAATTGGCCATCCTATCAGGGTGAAGTGAATAGCAACCCACGTTAGAATTGTCAGATATTGAGCGAGTAAAACCACCTGTTGGATAATGGTCCTATGGAGATGGATGTATCTGTTGGAAATCGTTGGTTTGACTTGCGCGAATTAACGCGGGGTGGACTCGGCAATCGAGTGCAGAATAGGGCATGTTCTCACAGTCGGAAACCACAGACGTGACAAGTTCACCGCGTGACGAGACCCCAGATTAAGGGTCAATGTGCACCTGCGAGAGGCTATGTGATGTCACAAGCGTGGGAAACAGAGGGATCCGTGACGTCACTCGTTCTTCGTGAGAAGCGAGTTTTAGCCAGTCTGGGTTTTGGAGGCAAACCGATGAGACGTGATTGTTACCATATAAACTACAACAGATAAGTTAAATATTTCCCTAAGAAAATACAGGAGCGAGGTATCCTCCCCCCTCCATGAATGGTTAGACGTATTTGATAAGTAACTTCGATTAAGTAGTGATTTGCTCTCTCTCTCTCTCTCTCTTTCTCTCTCTCTCTCGACGTAGAGAATGCTCCCAAGCCGATAAATAACTAACGCTTGTAATAAAATAATTGAAAGTCAAAAGGATTGTTGTTTGATGGGTCGGTCAGGAAGCTTTTGATGGACGGCGTGGTTCAGAGCAGGAAGGAAAGAAGAAAGAATTCATCCACTAGACGACATCAAGACGGCGACTCTCTACACGGCGAGGGAGAAATCTAAAGGTATGCAAACAATATTTGAACTATGTGATTTATGATGTTTTAAAAATGACGAGTATGAAATGTGAACTGCCACAACTCTTTCAGGGACGAGAATACGAAACAAGTACCGCCCCGGCTCAAGAGTGAGGCTATGCAACACACCATCTCCTATATAAAGGGCACTTGTCTGTATGTCTGTTTGTTTGTCTGTCTGTCTGTTTGTATGTCCACATACTCCTCCGAGCATACCCAACAAACAGTCACACGGTTAACGTCATTATGACCGGCCAGCCCCGGGACGTATAATATCTCAGAACCGGAAAAAAAAATGGACTCTTCGGGGTTCGACTGAGCACTTTTCTCCAATGGGGGGTGCCTTTTTCCTCGATTTTCAACGTTGTTTAGTACTAATTTGAGAAAAAAACAATGACATCATGTAGAATTTGAGAAATAATGCACCGTCATGATTTTAACAGGAAATGACGTCAGAGGAAATCCCTAACGGCTCTTTTTTGAACATGAGTTTATAGTGAAGCAAGTGTTGCTTAATCACAAACGGCATTTTTTTGAACACGAGTCCATAGTCAAGCATGGGTTGCTTACTTACTAACGGCACTTTTTTGAACATGAGTCCATAGTGATGCAAGGGTTGCTTAACTCCTAACGGCACTTTTTTTAACATGAGTTCATAGTGAAGCAAGGGTTGCTTAATCCTAACCACATTTTTTAACATCCTCCTAGGTATTACCTCCTCCTTTTTGAGAGGTGTGAAGTTAGTGTAGTATCAGTAAAATTAAAGTAATAAATAATTATGCTCTCCCACTGTTTTCACTAATATTTGTATGCTCCCCCATTGTTTTCACTAATATTTGTATACATATTGAAAAATTGGGGTGGGGGGTGTCGGCATTCGCCGGTGTGAGCGCCTCAGGAGGCATTCGGCGGTGGGGCGCATCAGGCGAAATTTGGGGGAGGGTCAGTGTCGGCATTCGCCAGTATGAGCGCCTCAGGCCGAATTTGGGGGAGTGTCGGCATTCGCCGGTGTGAGCGCCTCAGGCCGAATTTGGGGAGGAGGAGTGTCAGCATTCGCCGGTGACGAGTGTCGCCAGTATGAGCGCCTCAGGCGAAATTTGGGGAGGCCGAATTTGGGGGAGGGGGGAGTTTCGGCATTCGCCGGTGTGAGCGCCTCAGGCCAAAAGCCTCAGGCCGAATTTGGGGGTGTCGGCATTCGCCGGTGTGAGCGCTTCAGGCAAAATTTGGGAAGGAGTGTCGACATTCGCCAGTCTCAGGCCGAATATGGGGAGAGGGCGCCTAAGGCGAAATTTGGAGGAGTACGAGTATTAGTCGGTAAGAGAGAGATCCTGACCGTACTTTAGGGGAGAGGAAGTGAAAACAAGGAAAGGGATTAAAAATAAAATGATAATCTGATTTTTGATTCGACAGTGTAAGATCGACACCTATCGGATAGGATTAGATATTACACTTTATCTCAAGGCAAAAATGCCGAGAACAGATACTACACTTTGATCTTAGCCAAAAGACCAAGTAAAGATCCGAAATTAAAATTCTGAGGTTATTTTTACTGGGGTATTTATAACCAAACTACACCTGAACAGCAGTCTATCCACTAGACACTGTTTAAATTACATTATTAAATTAACAAGTAGTAATAACTAAGATTTTCTTTCAAAAAACATTGTATACTACTATTTAACAAATTCTTATATAAGTTTGGAATATCAAGAATGAATTTTAGACTCCCCTAGGCCGTTTTTCTCTAATTCAACATAGCTTTCATACGCCATTACCGATAATGACATTAATTCACTTCTTTTGGCTAACATCAAAGTGTAGTATCTGTTTCGATGGATACTGCACCCCATAGACTGGTATCGTCTTGGCCTTCGGGCCTTCATTCCGCCGGTCTATGGGTTTGTCCTGTAGGAGGTCAAATTCGATAGTAAATTCGAAATAATCTAATGTATTTATGTACTAATCCGATAAAAATGCAAACACTGTAAACATCCCATAATCCCTTGCCGGATGTACCCGGTCTTGCCCTAAATTGTGTCCGGTTGTATCAGATCATCCAATAACTTCTGTCCGGATGCATCAATAACAACATAGGAATCCTACGTTAAGAGTGTGTAGTGAAACAAGGGTTGCTCAATCACATCCGCACCTGTCCCATAATCCCTTGCCGGATGTACCCGGTCTTGCTCTAAATTGTGTCCGGTTATATCATGACGTCAGAGAGTGGCAGATAATTTGAAAAATAATGCAAAGTGGCGGGAAGAAATTCAATCACACTACAACATTTTAATAGACGCTAATATTCCTCCCCCCTCCTTCCGTTATCATGATAGGCATTACCTCCTCCTTTCATGTCAAATTGGGAGGGGGGGTGACGGCATTCGCCGGTGTGAGTCCCTCAGGCCAAATTTGGGGAGGGGGAGTGTCGGCATTCGCCGGCGCTCACACCTTTTTGAGAGGGTGGAGATAGTGTAGTATCTGTTGCGAGGAGAGAGTGTCAGCATTCGCCGGTGTGAGCGCCTCAGGCCAAATCTTTTCTTGGGGAGGGGGTATTAAGCAAATCTATAGTAAAGACCAATGTGCATTTTTTTGTATCTATAATAAAGGCCAATGTGCATTTATTTGTATCTATAATAAAGGCCAATGTGCATTTATTTGTATCTATAATAAAGACCAATGTGCATTTATTTGTATCTATAATAAAGGCCAATGTGCATTTACCTGTATCTATAATAAAGGCCAATGTGCATTTTTCTGCATCTATAATAAAGACCAATGTGCATTTATTTGTATCTATAATAAAGACCAATGTGCATTTATTTGTATCTATAATAAAGACCAATGTGTATTTATTTGTATCTATAATAAAGGCCAATGTGCATTTACCTGTATCTATATAATATTGTAATTTAATTACGTAATACCTCAAGTTCATAAACCAATTAATGTTTTGTAATGAAATTTATTATTTAGAGGATAGCTAAGGAAGTGCGTTTACTCACGTTTAAAAACACAATTATGGTGTTTAAAACAAGGTTAGAGAATATATACATAACATATAAAAGTGTATTCTTATGTAAAATTCACAAGGTAGGATGATGAGAGTATTCCCGAATCTATTAACCCAGCCCTTAGGGGTCCATGGGGAATATTTCATCGGGGGGAGGGGCTTTTCATTTATTGTTCATTATATTTTATAGTAATTTGAAATTGCTGAGTCATATTGTAATTTCATTACGTAATACCTCAAGTTCATAAACCAATTAATGTTTTTTAATGAAATTTATTTTTTAGAGGATAGCTAAGGAAATGCGTTAACTCACGTTTAAAAACACAATTAAGGTGTTTAAAACAAGGTTAGAGAATATATACATAACATATAAAAGTGTATTCTTATGTAAAATTCACAGAGTAAGATGATGAGAGTATTCCCGAATCTATTAACCCAGCCCTTACGGGTCCATGGGGAATATTTCATCGTGGGGGGGGCTTTTCAGTTATTTTTCATTATATTTTATAGTAATTTGAAATTGCTGAGTCATATTGTAATTTAATTACGTAATACCTCAAGTTCATAAACCAATTAATGTTTTTTAATGAAATTTATTTTTTTGAGGATAGCTAAGGAAGTGCGTTAACTCACGTTTAAAAACACAATTAAATTTTAGGGGTCAGGACAAATTTTTTAGGGGTCAGGCCAAATTTTTTTTTTTTAACTTAAAATATTTCTCAGGGTTGTGGGAGAATCAAAAAAAGTTCGGGGTGGGGGCTGGAAGGATTAGGGGGTCGTGGAAAATTTTAGGGGTCAGGCCGAACTTTATAGGGGTCAGGCAAAATTTTTGTTTTTTTTTGTTTTTGAACTCAAAATATTTCTCATGTTTGGGAGAGTTAAAGAAATTGAGGGGGGCTGGAGAGATTAGGGAGGGGTCGGAGAAATTTTCAGGGGCCAGGACAAACTTTTAAGTGGTCGGGCCAAATTTTTTAATTTTTTAATTTTTTGAACTAAAAATATTACTCAGGGTTGGGCGAGAGTAAAAACAAGTGTTGGGGGGGGGGCTGGAGAGATTGGGGGGGTCGGGGAAATTTTTAGTTGTCAGGACACACTTTTTATAGGTCCGGCCAAATTTTTTTTGTTTTTTATTTTTTTAACTAAAAATACTTCTCAGGGTTGGGAGAGAATAAAAAAAAAGTTGGGTGGGGGGGGGGGGTTCTGGAGAGATTGGGGGCTCCGGGAAATGTTTAGAGGTCAGGAAAACTTTTTAGGGGTCGGGCCAAATTTTTTTATTTTTTTATTTTTGGAACTAAAAATATTACTCAGGGTTGGGCGAGAGTAAAAAAAAGTTGGGGGGCCTGGAGAGATTGGGGGGTCGTGGAAATTTTTAGCGACGATATAAACATATTTACCATTCGCACCGGTGTGGCGATAGGTACCTATTTAGCATTCGCACCACGGCGGCAATAGGTACGTATTTAGCATTCAGCGGTGGCGATAGGAACGTATATTGCATGTGCACATGGGATGCCATAAGTACGAATATAGCATGCGCACCGGGAGTGTAAAAAAAAAGGGGGGGGCAACATTTTTTCCTTTTTCTTTTATCTTTTTCATTGAAAATATTTATATGTATGGGGCAGGATGAAAAAAAAAATTTTCGGGGCGGGGGGCTAAAAAAATTTGTTTTTCTTTTTTTAAACTAAAAATATTTCTATGTATGGGGGGAACATAAAATTTTTGGGGCGGGTCAAAAGATTTTCTTTTCTTTTTTATTTCTTTTAAATTAAAAATATTTCTAAGTATGTGGGAGGATGGAAAGAAAATTTTCGTGGGGGGAGGCAAACAAATTTCTTTTTTTCTGTTTTTAACTAAAATTATTTATATTTATGATACTGACAATACATGAATGAACACTATTTTGTTTTTCTAACACGACAGGGGTGCACTAATATGAGTTCTTACGTATGCGAACTGGGCTGGAGATAGGTACATATATAGTATGTGCACCCTTGCAGAGATAGGTAATTATGTAGTATGCACACCAGAGCCGCGATAGGTACGAATATATTATGCGCACCAGGGCGGCGATAGGTTTATATATAGTATGTGCACTGGGGTGGCATAGGTACGTATATAGTAGTGCATAGAGGTGGCGATAGCTAACTATTTAGCATTCGCCCTGGGGTTCCGATAGGTACGTATTCAGCATTCGCATGTGGGCGGCGATATGTACATATTTAGTATTCGCACTGGGGAAGTAATAGGTACATATGGTGTATGCACACCGGGGCGGCAATATGTACATATTTAGCATTCACCCCTGGGCGGAGATAGATACTTATTTAGCATTCAGCGGTGGCGATAGGTACGTATATAGCATGTGCACATGGGCGGCAATAAGTACGTATATAGTATGCGCACAGTGCGGTGATAGGTATGTATTTAGCATGTGCACTGGGGCAGCTATCGGTTCATATATAGCACGTGCACCGGGGCGGCGATAGGTACGTATATAGCACGCACACCAGAGAGACGAAAGGTACGTATTTAAAATTCACACCGGGGCAGCGATAGGTACGTATTTAGCATTCACACCGGGGCGGCGATAGTTATGTATTTAGCATTCACACCGGGGCGGTGATAGGTATGTATTTAGCATTCACACCGGGCCGGCGATAGGTACGTATTTAGCATTCACACCAGGGCAGCGATAGGTATGTATTTAGCATTCACACCGGGCGGTGATAGGTATGTATTTAGCATTCGCACCAGGGTGGCGATATGTACGTATTTAGCTTCCGCACCAGGGCGGCGATAGGTACGTATTTAGAATTCACACCGGGGCGGCGATAGGTACGTATTTAGCATTCACACCGGGGCGGCGATAGGTATGTATTTAGCATTCACACCATGCGGCGATAGGTATGTATTTAGCATTCACACCGGGGCGGCGATAGGTACGTATTTAGCATTCACACCGGGGCGGTGATAGGTATGTATTTAGCATTGGCACCAGGGTGGCGATATGTACGTATTTAGCTTCCGCACCGGGGCGGCGATAGGTACGTATTTAGAATTCACACCGGGGCGGCGATAGGTACGTATTTAGAATTCACACCGGGGCGGCGATAGGTACGTATTTAGCATTCGCACCGGGGCAGCGATATGTACCTATTTAGCTTCCACACCAGGGCGGCGATAGGTACGTATTTAGCATTCACACCGGGGCGGCGATAGGTATGTATTTAGCATTCGCACCAGGGTGGCGATATGTACGTATTTAGCTTCCGCACCGGGGCGGCGATAGGTACGTATTTAGAATTCACACCGGGGCGGCGATAGGTACGTATTTAGAATTCACACCGGGGCGGCGATAGGTACGTATTTAGAATTCACACCGGGGCGGCGATAGGTACGTATTTAGCATTCGCACCGGGGCAGCGATATGTACCTATTTAGCTTCCACACCAGGGCGGCGATAGGTACGTATTTAGCATTCACACCGGGGCGGCGATAGGTATGTATTTAGCATTCGCACCAGGGTGGCGATATGTACGTATTTAGCTTCCGCACCGGGGCGGCGATAGGTACGTATTTAGAATTCACACCGGGGCGGCGATAGGTACGTATTTAGAATTCACACCGGGGCGGCGATAGGTACGTATTTAGAATTCACACCGGGGCGGCGATAGGTACGTATTTAGCATTCGCACCGGGGCAGCGATATGTACCTATTTAGCTTCCACACCGGGGCGGCGATAGGTACGTATTCAGAATTCAGGGGTGGCGAAAGCTACGTATATAGCATGTACACATGGGCAGCAATAAGTACGTACATAGCATGCGGTCTGCGGCGGCGATCAGTACATATATAGCACGCGCACCGGGGCGGCGATAGGTACGTATATAGCACGCGCACCGGGGCGGCGAGAGGTACATATATAGCACATGCACCGGAACGGCGAAAGGTATGTATTTCGCATTCGCACCGGGGCAGCTATAGGTACGTATTTAGCATTCGTACCGGGCCGGCGATAATTTTAAATAGTATCTGCACTGGGGCGGCGATAGATACGTATATAGTATGTGCACTGGGGCGGCGATAGGTACGTGTATAGTATGCGCACCGGGGTGATGATAGATACATATATAGTATGAACACAGAGGCGGAGATAAGTACCTATATAGAAGGGGTCAGATATAGGTGTTACTTTTTATAGAAATATGTCATACTATTGCCCTGGGCAACGTAGGAGAAATGGTGGGGAAGAAACAGCTTTCGCAAAATGCAAAATTAGAAAGTAGCAGTGAAATGGAGCGACCAGGGAAAAGAAAGGTAGAAAGATAAACAGACGGCTATAGAGAAAGAGGGGGGGGGAGAAATAGAAGTTTGTATATAAAGATGTTACACACACGATTTTTCTTCAATTATATGTTTTTATGACCCCGAGCAACGCCGGGTAGCCCCGCTAGTCTCCTATATAAAGGGCACTTGTCTGTATGTCTGTTTGTTTGTCTGTCTGTCTGTTTGTATGTCCAGATACTCCTCCGAGATGACCCAACAAACAGTCACACGGTTGACATCATTATCACCGGCCAGCCCCGGGACGTATAATATCTCAGAACCGGAAAAAAAAATGGACTCTTCGAGGGTCGACTGAGCACTTTTCTCCAATGGGGGGGTGCCTTTTTCCTCGATTTTCAACGTTGTTTAGTACTAATTTGAGAAAAAAACAAAGAATTTGAGAAATAATGCACCGTCATGATTTTAACAGGAAATGACGTCAGAGGAAATCCCTAACGGCTCTTTTTTGAACATGAGTTTATAGTGAAGCAAGTGTTGCTTAATCACAAACGGCACTTTTTTTGAACACGAGTCCATAGTCAAGCATGGGTTGCTTACTTACTAACGGCACTTTTTTGAACATGAGTCCATAGTGATGCAAGGGTTGCTTAACTCCTAACGGCACTTTTTGATACATGCGTTTATAGTGACGCAAGTGTTGTTTAATCAATAACGGCACTTTTTTTAACATGAGTTCATAGTGAAGCAAGGGTTGCTTAATCCTAACCACATTTTTTCTGTTGACATGATAACATCCTCCTAGGTATTACCTCCTCCTTTTTGAGAGGTGTGAAGTTAGTGTAGTATCAGTAAAATTAAAGTAATAAATAATTATGCTCCCCCACTGTTTTCACTAATATTTGTATGCTCCCCCATTGTTTTCACTAATATTTCTATACATATTGTATACATATTGAAAACTTGGGGTGGGTGTGGGGGTGTCGGCATTCGCCGGTGTGAGCGCCTCAGGAGAAATTTGGGGAAGAGGAGGGGGGGGGGGGTATCGGCATTCGGCGGTGGGGCGCCTCAGGCCAAATCTGGGGAGGGTGAGTGTCGGCATTCGGCGGTGGGGCGCCTCAGGAAAAATTCGGGGAGGAGTGTCGGCATTCGCCAGTATGAGCGCCTCAGGCCGAATTTGGGGGAGTGTCGGCATTCGCCGGTGTGAGCGACTCAGGCCGAATTTGGTGGAGTGTCGGCATTCGCCGGTGGTGCGCCTCAGGCCAAATTTGGAGATGGGGGATTGTCGGCATAATGCAAAGTCACGATTTTAGCAGGAAATGACGTCAGAGGAAATCCCTAATGGCACTTTTTTGAACATGAGTTTATAGTGAAGCACGGGTTGCCTTATCCCAACGAAACATAAGTTTTTATTGAAACAACTGTTGCTTAATCCCTAACGGCATTTTTTTGAACATGAGTCCATAGTGAAGCAACTGTTGCTTAATCCCTGACGGCATTTTTTTGAACATGAATCCACAGTGAAGCCAGGGTTGCTTAATCAATAACGGCACTTTTTTGAACACGAGTTTGTAGTGAAGCCAGGGTTGCTTAATCCTAACTGCATTTCTTCTGTTGAATTGATACCATCCTCCCAGGTATAACCTCCTTCTTTTTGAGAGGTGTGAAGTTAGTGTAGTATCAGTAAAATTAAAGTAATAAATAATTATGCTCCACCATTGTTTTCACTAATATTTGTATACATATTAAATAACGTCTCAATAAGTAAAGTAAGAAGAAAATAATTATGCTCCACCACTGTTTTCACTAATATTTGTATACATATTAAATAACGCCTCAATAAGTAAAGTAAAAAGAAAAATAATTATGCTCCACCATTGTTTTCACTAATATTTGTATACATATGATATAACGTCTAAATAAGTACAGTAAGAAGAAAAATAATTATGCTCCACCACTGTTTTTACTAAAATGTGTATACATATTAAATAACGTCTCAATATGTAAAGTAAGAAGAAATATAATTATGCTCCGCCATTGTTTTCACTAATATTTGAATACATGTTAAATAACGTCTCAATAAGTAAAGTAAAAAGAGAAATAATTATGCTCCGCCATTGTTTTCACTAATATTTGTATACATGTTAAATAACATTTTTTTGTTTTGAACTCAAAATATTTCTTAGGGTTAAGGGAGAGTGAAAAATTAGGGGGCTGGAGAGATTGAGGGCTCGGGGAAAATTTTAGGGGCAAGACGAACTTTTTAGGGGTCAGGCCAAATTTTTTTCTTTTTTTTTGTTTTGAAGTCAAAATATATCTCATGGTTGGGGGAGAGTGAAAAATTAGGGGGCTGGAGAGATTTAGGGGTCGGGGAAAATTTTAGGGGTCAGGACGAACTTTTTAGGGGTTAGGCCAAATTTTTTTGTTTTTTTTTGTTTTGAAGTCAAAATATATCTCATGGTTGGGGGAGAGTGAAAAATTAGGGGGCTGGAGAGATTTAGGGGTCGAGGAAAATTTTAGGGGTAAGGACGAACTTTTTAGGCGTCAGGCCAAATTTTTTTGTTTTTTTTTGTTTTTTTTTGTTTTGAAGTCAAAATATTTCTCAGGGTTGGGGAAGAGTGAAAAATTAGGGGGCTGGAGAGATTTAGGGGTCGGGGAAAATTTTAGGGGTCAGGACGAACTTTTTAGGGGTCAGGCCAAATTTTTTTGTTTTTTTTTGTTTTGAAGTCAAAATATTTTTCATGGTTGGAGGAGAGTGAAAAATTAGGGGGCTGGAGAGATTTAGGGGTCGGGGAAAATTTTAGGGGTCAGGACGAACTTTTTAGGGGTCAGGCAAAATTTTTTTGTTTTTTTTTGTTTTGAAGTCAAAATATATCTCATGGTTGGGAGAGAGTGAAAAATTAGGGGGCTGGAGAGATTTAGGGGTCGGGGAAAATTTTAGGGGTCAGGACGAACTTTTTAGGGGTCAGGCCAAATTTTTTTGTTTTTTTTTGTTTTGAAGTCAAAATATATCTCATGGTTGGGGGAGAGTGAAAAATTAGGGGGCTGGAGAGATTTAGGGGTCGGGGAAAATTTTAGGGGTCAGGACGAACTTTTTAGGGGTCAGGCCAAATTTTTTTGTTTTTTTTTTGTTTTGAAGTCAAAATATATCTCATGGTTGGAGGAGAGTGAAAAATTAGGGGGCTGGAGAGATTTAGGGGTCGGGGAAAATTTTAGGGGTCAGGACGAACTTTTTAGGGGTCAGGCCAAATTTTTTTGTTTTTTTTTGTTTTGAAGTCAAAATATTTCTCAGGGTTGGGGGAGAGTGAAAAATTAGGGGGCTGGAGAGATTTGGGGGTCGGGGAAAATTTTAGGGGTCAGGACGAACTTTTTAGGGGTCAGGCCAAATTTTTTTGTTTTTTTTTGTTTTGAAGTAAAAATATATCTCATGGTTGGAGGAGAGTGAAAAATTAGGGGGCTGGAGAGATTTAGGGGTCGGGGAAAATTTTAGGGGTCAGGACGAACTTTTTAGGGGTTAGGCCAAATTTTTTTGTTTTTTTTTGTTTTGAAGTCAAAATATATCTCATGGTTGGGGGAGAGTGAAAAATTAGGGGGCTGGAGAGATTTAGGGGTCGGGGAAAATTTTAGGGGTCAGGACGAACTTTTTAGGGGTCAGGCCAAATTTTTTTTTTTTTTTTTTTTTTTTTTTGTTTTGAAGTCAAAATATATCTTATGGTTGGGGGAGAGTGAAAAATTAGGGGGCTGGAGAGATTTAGGGGTCGGGGAAAATTTTAGGGGTCAGGCGGAACTTTTTAAGGGACAGGCCAAATTTTTTTGTTTTTTTTTGTTTTGAAGTCAAAATATTTTTCATGGTTGGAGGAGAGTGAAAAATTAGAGGGCTGGAGAGATTTAGGGGTCGGGGAAAATTTTAGGGGTCAGGACGAACTTTTTAGGGGTCAGGCCAAATTTTTTTGTTTTTTTTTGTTTTGAAGTTAAAATATATCTCATGGTTGGGGGAGAGTGAAAAATTAGGGGGCTGGAGAGATTTAGGGGTCGGGGAAAATTTTAGGGGTCAGGACGAACTTTTTAGGGGTCAGGCCAAATTTTTTTGTTTTTTTTTGTTTTGAAGTCAAAATATATCTCATGGTTGGGGGAGAGTGAAAAATTAGGGGGCTGGAGAGATTTAGGGGTCGGGGAAAATTTTAGGGGTCAGGACGAACTTTTTAGGGGTCAGGCCAAATTTTTTTGTTTTTTTTTTGTTTTGAAGTCAAAATATATCTCATGGTTGGAGGAGAGTGAAAAATTAGGGGGCTGGAGAGATTTAGGGGTCGGGGAAAATTTTAGGGGTCAGGACGAACTTTTTAGGGGTCAGGCCAAATTTTTTTGTTTTTTTTTGTTTTGAAGTCAAAATATTTCTCAGGGTTGGGGGAGAGTGAAAAATTAGGGGGCTGGAGAGATTTGGGGGTCGGGGAACATTTTAGGGGTCAGGACGAACTTTTTAGGCGTCAGGCCAAATTTTTTTGTTTTTTTTTGTTTTGAAGTCAAAATATTTCTCATGGTTGGAGGAGAGTGAAAAATTAAGGGGCTGGAGAGATTTAGGGGTCGGGGAAAATTTTAGGGGTCAGGACGAACTTTTTAGGGGTTAGGCCAAATTTTTTTGTTTTTTTTTGTTTTGAAGTCAAAATATATCTCATGGTTGGGGGAGAGTGAAAAATTAGGGGGCTGGAGAGATTTAGGGGTCGTGGAAAATTTTAGGGGTCAGGACGAACTTTTTAGGGGTCAGGCCAAATTTTTTTGTTTTTTTTTGTTTTTTTTTGTTTTGAAGTCAAAATATATCTCATGGTTGGTGGAGAGTGAAAAATTAGGGGGCTGGAGAGATTTAGGGGTCGGGGAAAATTTTAGTGGTCAGGCGGAACTTTTTAAGGGACAGGCCAAATTTTTTTGTTTTTTTTTGTTTTGAAGTCAAAATATTTTTCATGGTTGGAGGAGAGTGAAAAATTAGGGGGCTGGAGAGATTTAGGGGTCGGGGAAAATTTTAGGGGTCAGGACGAACTTTTCAGGGGTCAGGCCAAATCTTTTTCTTTTTTTTTGGTTTTGTACTCAAAATATTTCTCAGGGTTGGGGGAGAGTGAACAATTAGGGGGCTGGAGAGATTTAGGGGTCGGGGAAAATTTTAGGGGTCAGGCGGAACTTTTTAGGGGTCAGGCCAAATTTTTCTGTTTTTTTTTGTTTTGAAGTCAAAATATTTCTCATGGTTTGGGGAGAGTGAAAAATTAGGGGGTTGGAGACATTTAGGGTCGGGAAAATTTTAGGGGTCAGGCGGAACTTTTTAAGGGTCAGGCCAAATTTTTTTGTTTTTTTTTTGTTTTGAAGTCAAAATATTTCTCATAGTTGGGGGAGAGTGAAAAATGGGAGGCTGGAGAGATTTAGGGGACGGGGAAAATTTTAGGGGTCAGGCGAAATTTTTTAGGGTCTGCCCAAATTTAGGGGCGGCGATATGTCTGTATTTAGCTTCCACACCGGGGCGGCGATAGGTACTTATTTAGCATTCAGCAGTGGTGATAGGTACTTATATAGCATGTGCACATGGGCGGTAATAAGTACGTATATAGTATGCACACCGGGGCAGTGATAGGTATGTATTTAGTATGCGCACTGAGGAAGCAATCGGTTCATATATAGCACGCGTACCGGGGCGGCGATAGGTACGTATATAGCACGCGCACAGGGGCGGCGAAAGGTACATATTTTAAATTCACACCGGGCGGCGAAAGGTACATATTTAAAATTCACACCGGGGCGGCGATAGGTACGTATTTAGCATTCACACCGGGGCGGCGATAGGTATGTATTTAGCATTCACACCGGGGCAGTGATAGGTATGTATTTAGCATTCGCACCGGGGCAGCGATATGTACGTATTTAGCTTCCGCACCGGGGCGGCGATAGGTACGTATTTAGAATTCACACCGGGGCGGCAATAGGTACGTATTTTGAATTCACACCGGGGCGGCGATAGGTATGTATTTAGCATTCGCACCGGGGCGGCGATATGTACGTATTTAGCTTCCACACCAGGGCGGCGATAGGTACGTATTCAGAATTCAGGAGTGGCGATAGCTACGTATATAGCATGTACACACGGGCAGCAATAAGTACGTACATAGCATGCGCTCTGCGGCGGCGATCAGTACATATATTGCATGCGTACCGGGGCGGCGAAAGGTATGTATTTCGCATTCGCACCGTAGTTGTGATAGGTACGTATTTAGCATTCGCACTGGGGCGGCTATAGGTACGTATTTAGCATTCGCACCAGGGCGGCTATAGGTACGTATTTAGCATTCGCACTGGGCCGGCGATAGGTACGTATTTAGCATTCACACCAAAGCGGCAATATGTACATATTAATTATTCGCACTAGGGCAGTGATAATTACTTATGTAGCATGCACACCGGAGCGCAATTGGTATGTCTTTAGTATTCGCACTATGGCAGCAATAGGTACTTATGTAGCATGCACACCGGGGCGCAATAGGTATGTATTTAGCATTCACACCGGGGCAACGATAGGTACTATTTAGCATTCGCAACTGGGCGGCGATAGGTACTTAAATAGTATCTGCACCGGGGCGGCGATAGGTACGTATATAGTATGTGCACTGGGGCGGCGATAGGTACGTATATAGTATGCGCACCAGGGTGATGATAGATACGTATATAGTATGAACAGCGGGGTGGAGATAAGTACCTATATAGAAGGCGCAGATAGAGGTGTTACTTTTTATAGAAATATGTCATACTATTACCCTGGGCAATAGGAGAAATGGTGGGGAAGAAACAGCTTTTGCAAAAGGCAAAATTAGAAAGTAGCGGCGAAATGGGGCGACCAGGAAAGAGAAAGGTAGCAGATAAAGAGACGGCTATAGAGAGAGGGGGCGGACATAGAAGTTTGAATATAAAGATGTTACACACACGATCTTTCTTCAAATATATGTTTTTATGACCCCGAGCAACGCCGGGTAGCCCCGCTAGTCTATTATATAAAGGGCAGTTGTCTGTATGTCTGTCTGTCTGTTTGTTTGTATGTCCAGATACTCCTCAAAAACTACGCGGCGACATGTCAAAAAGTTGATATCTTTAGCACCGTACATATCCCGGAATCATAATATCTAAAAATCACGACAAACGATTCACTCGCTGACAGTCAACCGGACCACTTTCCGACAAAAGGTAGCAGTTTTTTCGTATTTTACACGAAATTTCAACGTTAATATGTACTAAATTCGAAATAATCTAATGTATTTATGTACTAATCCGATAAAAATGCCGAGTCACTATAAGCATCCCATAATCCCTTTGCCGGATGTACCCGGTCTTGCCCTAAATTGTGTCCGATCATCCAATAACTTCTTTCCGGTTGCATCAATAACAACATAGGAATCCTACGTTACGAGTGTGTAGTGAAACAAGGGTTGCTCAATCACATCCGCACTTGTCCCATAATCCCTTGCCGGATGTACCCGGTCTTGACCTAAATTGTGTCCGGTTATATCAGGTCATCATGACGTCAGAGAGTGGCAGTTTTCCTTTCAGGCCAAATTGGGGGGGGGGGGGTACGGTATTCGCCGGTGTGAGCATTACCTCCTCCTTTTTTGAGAGTGTTGAGGTAGGGTAGTATCGGTTCCGTTGTCATGATGCACTGATCCCATGCATTACCTCCTCCTTTTTTTAGAAGTGTTGAGGTAGGGTCGTATCGGTTCCGTTGTCATGATGCCCTCATCCCATGCATTATCTCCTCCTTATTTGAGAAGTGTTGAGGTAGGGTCGTATCGGTTCCGTTGTCATGATGCCCTCATCCCATGCATTATCTCCTCCTTATTTGAGACGTGTTGAGGTAGGGTCGTATCGGTTCCGTTGTCATGATGCACTGATCCCATGCATTACCTCCTCCTTTTTTGAGACGTGTAGAGGTAGGGTCGATTCGGTTCCGTTGTCATGATGCACTCATCCCATGCATTACATGGGGGGGGCGGTATCGGCATTCGGCGGTGGAAGGGTGGGTCGGCATTTGGCGGTGGGGCGCCTCAGGCCAAATCTGGGGAGGAGGAGTGTCGGCATTCGGCGGTGGGGCGCCTCAGGTCAAATCTGGGGCGGCGGAATGTCAGCAGTCGGCGGTGGGGCACCTCAGGCCGAATTTAGGGAGGGGGAATGTCGGCAGTCGGCGGTATGAGCGCCTCAGGCGAAATTATGCCGAATTTGGGGGAGGGGGGGAGTTCCGGCATTCACCGGTGTGAGCGCCACAGGCGAAATTTGGGGGAGGGGCGGGGTATCGGCAGTGGGGCGCCTCAGGCGAAATTTGCGGGCGAGGGGGAGTGTCGGCATTCGGTGCGCCTCAGGCGAAATTTGGGGAGGAGGAGTTTCAGCATTCGCCGGTGTGGCGCCTCAGGCCAAATTAGGTGAGGTTCGCCAGTATGAGCGCCCCAGGCCGAATTGGGGGGAGGGGGAAGTTCCTGAATTCGTCGATGTGAGCGCCTATGGCGAAATTTGGAGGAGTACGAGTATTAAGCGGTAAGAGAGAGATCCCGACAGTGGGCGCGTATCAGGCCGTACTTTAGGGGAGAGGAAGTGAACAAAAGGAAAAGGGATTCAAAAATAAAATGATAATCTGATTTTTGATTCGAGAGTGTAAGATCGACACCTATCGGATAGGACTAGATAATACACTTTATCTCAAGGCAAAAATGCCGAGAACAGATACTACACTTTGATCTTAGCCAAAAAGCCAACAAAGCGGAAGAAAATCAAAATCTGAGGTTATTTACTGGGGTATTTATAACCAATCTACACCTGAACAGCGGTCTATCCACTAGACACTGTTTAAATTACATTATTAAATTAACAAGTAGTAATAACTAAGATTTTCTTTCAAAAAACATTGTATACTACTATTTAACAAATTCTTATATAAGTTTGGTATATCAAGAATGAATTTTAGACTCCCCTAGGCCGTTTTTCTCTAATTCAACATAGCTTTCATACGCCATTACCGAAAATGACAATTAATTCACTTCTTTTGGCTAACATCAAAGTGTAGTATCTGTTTCGATGGATACTGCACCCCATAGACTGGTATCGTCTTGGCCTTCGGGGCTTCATTCCGTCGGTCTATGGGTTTGTCCTGTGCAGTTCTAGGAGGTCAAATTCGATAGTAAATTCGAAATAATCTAATGTATTTATGTACTAATCCGATAAAAATGCAGAGTCACTGTAAACATCCCATAATCCCTTGCCGGATGTACCCGGTCTTGTCCTAAATTGTGTCCGGTTGTATCAGATCATCCAATAACTTCTGTCCGGATGCATCAATAACAACATAGTAATCCTACGTTAAGAGTGTGTAGTGAAACAAGGGTTGCTCAATCACATCCGCACCTGTCCCATAATCCCTTGCCGGATGTACCCGGTCTTGCTCTAAATTGTGTCCGGTTATATCATGACGTCAGAGAGTGGCAGATAATTTGAAAAATAATGCAAAGTGGCGGGAAGAAATTCACTCACACTACAACCTTTTAATAGACGCTAATATTCCTCCCCCTCCCTTCCGTTATCATGATAGGCATTACCTCCTCCTTTCATGTCAAATTGGGGGGGGGGGTGACGGCATTCGCCGGTGTGAGTCCCTCAGGCCAAATTTGGGGAGGGGGAGTGTCGGCATTCGCCGGCGCTCACACCTTTTTGAGAGGGTGGAGACAGTGTAGTATCTGTTGCGAGGAGAGAGTGTCAGCATTCGCCGGTGTGAGCGCATCAGGCCAAATCTTTTCTTGGGGGGGGGTATTAAGCAAATCTATAATAAAGACCAATGTGCATTTATTTGTATCTATAATAAAGGCCAATGTGCATTTATTTGTATCTTCTATTATATAAAGGCCAGTTGTCTGTATGTCTGTCTGTTTGTCTGTTTGTATGTCCAGATACTCCTCCGAGAGTACCCAACAAACAGTCACACGGTTGACGTCATTATGACCGGCCAGCCCCGGGACGTATACTATCTCAGTACCGGAAAAAAAATGGACTCTTCGAGGGTCGACTGCCTTTTTCCTCGATTTTCAACGTTGTTTAGTACTAATTTGAGAAAAAAACAATGACATCATGTAGAATTTGAGAAATAATGCACCGTCATGCTTTTAACAGGAAATGACGTCAGAGGAAAAGAGTGTAGGGAAGAAAATCCCTCACACTAAAACTCTTCTTTCCCTCTCACTCCCACCCCTTCTACCTTCCTTTCCTCCCCTACGCCCGTTCTGTTGTTATGATACCACCCTCCTAGGCATTACCTCCTCCTTTTTGAGAGTTGTAGAGATAGAGCGGCGGTGTGACTGCTTCAGGTCAAATTAGGGGGGGGGGGTGTCGGCATTCGCCGGTGAAGCGCCTCATGCCAAATTTGGAGATGGGGGATTGTCGGCATAATGCAAAGTCACGATTTTAACAGGAAATGACGTCAAAGTGGATCCCTAACGGCACTTTTTTGAACACGAGTTTATAGTGAAGCAAGGGTTGCTTAATCCTAACCGCATTTCTTCTGTTGACATGATACCATCCTCCCAGGTATTACCTCCTTCTTTTTGAGAGGTGTGAAGTTAGTGTAATAAATAATTATGCTCCACCATTGTTTTCACTAATATTTGTATACATATTAAATAACGTTTCAAGAAGTAAAGTAAAAAGAGAAATAATTATGCTCCACCATTGTTTTCACTAATATTTGTATACATATTAAATAACGTCTCAAGAAGTAAGGTAAGAAGAGAAATTATTATGCTCCTCCATTGTTTTCACTTATATTTGTATACATATTAAATAACGTCTCAATAAGTAAAGTAAGAAGAGATATAATTATGCTCCACCATTGTTTTCACAAATATTTGTATACATATTAAATAACGTCTCAATCAGTAAATTAAAAGGAAGAAAAAATTATGCTCCGCCATTGTTTTCACTAATATTTGTATACATATTAAAAAACATCTCAATAAATAAAGTAAGAATAGAAATAATTATGCTCCGCCACTGTTTTCACTAATATTTGTATACATGTTAAATAACATTTTTTTTTGAACTCAAAATATTTCGCTGGGTCGGAGAAAATTTTAGGGGTCAATCCGAACTTTTTAGGGGTCAGCAAAATTTGTTCTTTTTTATTTTGTTTTTAACTCAAAATATTTCTCAGGGTTATGTGAGAGTGAAAAATTAGTTGGGATGAGGGGCTGGAGAGATTTAGGGGTCAGGCCGAACTTTTGAGGGGTCAGGCCGAACTTTTTAGTGGTCACGCCAATTTTTTGTTTTGAAGTCAAAATATTTCTCAGAGTTGGAGGAGAGTGAAAAATTAGGGGCTGGAGAGATTTAGGGGTCGGGGAAAATTTTAGGGGTCAGGACGAACTTTTTAGGGGTCAGGCCAAATTTTTTTTTTTTTTTTTTTTTTAAGTCAAAATATTTCTCAGGGTTGGGGGAGAGTGAAAAATTAGGGGGCTGGAGATATTATGGGGTCGGGGAATATTTTAGGGGTCAGGACGAACTTTTTAGGGGTCAGGCCAAATTTTTTTGTTTTTTTTTGTTTTGAAGTCAAAATATATCTTATGGTTGGAGGAGAGTGAAAAATTAGGGGGCTGGAGAGATTTAGGGGTCGGGGAAAATTTTAGGGGTCAGGACGAACTTTTTAGGGGTCAGGCCAAATTTTTTTGTTTCTTTTTGTTTTTTTTTGTTTTGAAGTCAATATATTTCTCAGGGTTGGGGGACAGTGAAAAATTAGGGGGCTGGAGAGATTTAGGGGTCGGGGAAAATTTTAGGGGTCAGGACGAACTTTTTAGGGGTCAGGCCAAATTTTTTTGTTTTTTTTTGTTTTGAAGTCAAAATATATCTTATGGTTGGAGGAGAGTGAAAAATTAGGGGGCTGGAGAGATTTAGGGGTCGGGGAAATTTTTAGGGGTCAGGACGAACTTTTTAGGGGTCAGGCCAATTTTTTTTGTTTTTTTTTTGTTTTGAAGTCAAAATATTTCTCATGGTTGGTGGAGAGTGAAAAATTAGGGGCTGGAGAGATTTAGGGGTCGGGGACAATTGTAGGGGTCAGGACGAACTTTTTAGGGGTCAGGCCAAATATTTTTGTTTTTTTTTGTTTTTTTTGTTTTGAAGTCAAAATATTTCTCAGGGTTGGGGGAGAGTGAAAAATTAGAGGGCTGGAGAGATTTAGGGGTCGGGGAAAATTTTAGGGGTCAGGACGAACTTTTTAGGGGTCCGGCCAAATTTATTTGTTTTTTTTTTTTGTTTTTTTGTTTTGAAGTCAAAATATTTCTCAGGGTTGGGGGAGAGTGAAAAATTAGGGGGCTGGAGACATTTAGGGGTCGGGGAAAATTTTAGGGGTCAGGACGAACTTTTTAGGGGTCAGGCCAAATTTTTTTGTTTTTTTTTGTTTTGAAGTCAAAATATTTCTCAGGGTTGGAGGAGAGTGAAAAATTAGGGGGCTGGAGAGATTTAGGGGTCGGGGAAAATTTTAGGGGTCAGGACGAACTTTTTAGGGGTCAGGCCAAATTGTTTTGTTTTTTTTTTGTTTTGAAGTCAAAATATTTTTCATAGTTGGGGGAGAGTGAAAAATTAAGGGGGTTAGAGAGATTTAGGGGTCGGGGAAAATTTTAGGGGTCAGGCCAAATTTTATTGTTTTTTTTTGTTTTGAAGTCAAAATATCTCTCATCGTTGGGGGAGAGTTAAGAATTAGGGGGCTAGAGAGATTTAGGGGTCGGGGAAAATTTTAGGGGTCAGGCGGAACTTTTTAGGGGTCAGGCCAAATTTTTTTTTGTTTTTTTGTTTTGAAGTCAAAATATTTCTCATGGTTGGGGGAGAGTGAAAAATTAGGGGGCTGGAGAGATTTAGGGGTCGGGGAAAATTTTAGGGGTCAGGACGAACTTTTTAGGATTCCGGCCAAATTTATTTGTTTTTTTTTTGTTTTTTTTTGTTTTGAAGTCAAAATATTTCTCAGGGTTGGGGGAGAGTGAAAAATTAGGGGGCTGGAGACATTTAGGGGTCGGGGAAAATTTTAGGGGTCAGGACGAACTTTTTAGGGGTCAGGCCAAATTTTATTGTATTTTTTTGTTTTGAAGGCAAAATATCTCTCATCGTTGGGGGAGAGTTAAGAATTAGGGGGCTAGAGAGATTTAGGGGTCGGGGAAAATTTTAGGGGTCAGGCGGAACTTTTTAGGGGTCAGGCCAAATTTTTTTGTTTTTTTTTGTTTTGAAGTCAAAATATTTCTCATGGTTGGGGGAGAGTGAAAAATTAGGGGGCTGGAGAGATTTAGGGGTCGGGGAAAATTTTAGGGGTCAGGACGAACTTTTTAGGGGTCCGGCCAAATTTATTTGTTTTTTTGTTGTTTTTTTTTGTTTTGAAGTCAAAATATTTCTCAGGGTTGGGGGAGAGTGAAAAATTAGGGGGCTGGAGACATTTAGGGGTCGGGGAAAATTTTAGGGGTCAGGACGAACTTTTTAGGGGTCAGGCCAAATTTTTTTCTTTTTTTTTGTTTTGAAGTCAAAATATTTCTCAGGGTTGGAGGAGAGTGAAAAATTAGGGGGCTGGAGAGATTTAGGGGTCGGGGAAAATTTTAGGGGTCAGGACGCACTTTTTAGGGGTCAGGCCAAATTGTTTTTTTTTTTTTTTGTTTTGAAGTCAAAATATTTTTCATAGTTGGGGGAGAGTGAAAAATTAAGGGGGTTAGAGAGATTTAGGGGTCGGGGAAAATTTTAGGGGTCAGGACGAACTTTTTAGGGGTCAGGCCAAATTTTTTTGTTTTTTTTGTTTTTTTTTGTTTTGAAGTCAAAATATTTCTCAGGGTTGGGGGAGAGTGAAAAATTAGGGGGCTGGAGAGATTTAGGGTTTCGGGGAAAATTTTAGGGGTCAGGACGAACTTTTTAGGGGTCAGGCCAAATTTTATTGTTTTTTTTTGTTTTGAAGTCAAAATATCTCTCATCGTTGGGGGAGAGTTAAGAATTAGGGGGCTAGAGAGATTTAGGGGTCGGGGAAAATTTTAGGGGTCAGGCCGAACTTTTTAGGGGTCAGGCCAAATTTTTTTGTTTTTTTTTGTTTTGAAGTCAAAATATTTCTCATGGTTGGGGGAGAGTGAAAAATTAGGGGGCTGGAGAGATTTAGGGGTCGGGGAAAATTTTAGGGGTCAGGACGAACTTTTTAGGGGTCCGGCCAAATTTATTTGTTTTTTTTTTTTTTTTTTTGTTTTGAAGTCAAAATATTTCTCAGGGTTGGGGGAGAGTGAAAAATTAGGGGGCTGGAGACATTTAGGGGTCGGGGAAAATTTTAGGGGTCAGGACGAAATTTTTAGGGGTCAGGCCAAATTTTATTGTTATTTTTTGTTTTGAAGTCAAAATATCACTCATCGTTGGGGGAGAGTTAAGAATTAGGGGGCTAGAGAGATTTAGGGGTCGGGGAAAATTTTAGGGGTCAGGCGGAACTTTTTAGAGGTCAGGCCAAATTTTTTTGGTTTTTTTTGTTTTGAACTCAAAATATTTCTAATGGTTGGGGAGAGTGAAAAATCATGGGGCTGGAGAGATTTAGGGGTCGGGGAAAATTTCAGGGGTCAGGACGAACTTTTTAGGGGTCCGGCCAAATTTATTTGTTTTGTTTTTTTTTTTGTTTGTTTTGAAGTCAAAATATTTCTCAGGGTTGGGGGAGAGTGAAAAATTAGGGGGCTGGAGACATTTAGGGGTCGGGGAAAATTTTAGGGGTCAGGACGAACTTTTTAGGGGTCAGGCCAAATTTTTTTGTTTTTTTTTGTTTTGAAGTCAAAATATTTCTCAGGGTTGGGGGAGAGTGAAAAATTAGGGGGCTGGAGACATTTAGGGGTCGGGGAAAATTTTAGGGGTCAGGACGAACTTTTTAGGGGTCAGGCCAAATTTTTTTCTTTTTTTTTGTTTTGAAGTCAAAATATTTCTCAGGGTTGGAGGAGAGTGAAAAATTAGGGGGCTGGAGAGATTTAGGGGTCGGGGAAAATTTTAGGGGTCAGGACGAACTTTTTAGGGGTCAGGCCAAATTGTTTTGTTTTTTTTTTGTTTTGAAGTCAAAATATTTTTCATAGTTGGGGGAGAGTGAAAAATTAAGGGGGTTAGAGAGATTTAGGGGTCGGGGAAAATTTTAGGGGTCAGGACGAACTTTTTAGGGGTCAGGCCAAATTTTTTTTTTTTTTTTTTTGTTTTGAAGTCAAAATATTTCTCAGGGTTGGGGGAGAGTGAAAAAGTAGGGGGCTGGAGAGATTTAGGGGTCGGGGAAAATTTTAGGGGTCAGGACGAACTTTTTAGGGGTCAGGCCAAATTTTTTTCTTTTTTTTGGTTTTGAACTCAAAATATTTCTCATGGTTGGGGGAGAGTGAAAAATAAGGGGGCTGGAGAGATTTAGGGGTCGGGGAAAATTTTAGGGGTCAGGACGAACTTTTTAGGGGTCAGGCCAAATTTTTTTCTTTTTTATGGTTTTTAACTGAAAATATTTCTCATGGTTGGGGGAGAGTGAAAAATTAGGGGGCTGGAGAGATTTAGGTGTCGGGGAAAATTTTAGGGGTCAGGACGAACTTTTTAGGGGTCAGGCCAATTTTTTTTTTTTTTTTTGGTTTTGAACTCAAAATATTTCTCATGGTTGGGGGAGAGTGAAAAATTAGGGGGCTGGAGAGATTTAGGGGTCGGGGAAAATTTTTAGGGGTCAGGACGAACCTTTTAGGGGTCAGGCCAAATTTTTTTCTTTTTTTTGGTTTTGAACTGAAAATATTTCTCATGGTTGGGGGAGAGTGAAAAATTAGGGGGCTGAAGAGATTAAGGGGTCGGGGAAAATTTTAGGGGTCAGGCGGAACTTTTTAGGGGTCAGGCCAAATTTTTTTATTTTTTTTTGTTTTGAAGTCAAAATATTTCTCATGGTTGGGAGAGAGTGAAAATTTAGGGGCCGCGATATGTACGTATTTAGCTTCCACACCGGGGCGGCGATAGGTACTTATTTAGCATTCAGCGGTGGTGATAGGTACTTATATAGCATGTGCACATGGGCGGTAATAAGTACGTATATAGTATGCGCACCGGGGCAGTGATAGGTATGTATTTAGCATACGCACTGAGGCAGCGATCGGTTCATATATAGCAAGCGCACCGGGGCGGCGATAGGTACATATTTAAAATTCACACCGGGGCGGCGAAAGGTACATATTTAAAATTCACACCGGGGCGGCGATAGGTACGTATTTAGCATTCACACCGGGGCGGCGATAGGTATGTATTTAGCATTCACACCGGGGCAGCGATAGGTATGTATTTAGCATTCGCATCGGGGTAGCGATATGTACGTATTTAGCTTCCGCACCGGGGCGGCGATAGGTACGTATTTAGAATTCACACCGGGGCGGCGATAGGTACGTATTTAGAATTCACACCGGGGCGGCGATAGGTATGTATTTAGCATTGCACCGGGGCGGCGATATGTACGTATTTAGCTTCCACACCAGGGCGGCGATAGGTACGTATTCAGAATTCAGGGGTGCGATAGCTACGTATATAGCATGTACACATGGGCAGCAATAAGTACGTACATAGCATGCGCTCTGCGGCGGCGATCAGTTCATTTATAGCATGCGCACCGGGGCTGCGAAAGGTATGTATTTCGCATTCGCACCATGGTGGTGATAGGTACGTATTTAGCATTCACACCGGGGCGGCTATAGGTACGTATTTAGCATTCGCACCAGGGCGGCTATAGGTACGTATTTAGCATTCACACCAAAGCGGCAATATGTACATATTAATTATTCGCACTAGGGCAGCGATAGGTACTTATGTAGCATGCACACCGGGGCGCAATTGGTATGTCTTTAGTATTCGCACTAGGGCAGCGATAGGTACTTATGTAGCATGCACACCGGGGCGCAATAGGTATGTATTTAGCATTCACACCGGGGCAACGATAGGTACTATTTAGCATTCGCAACGGGGCGGCGATAGGTACTTAAATAGTATCTGCACCGGGGCGGCGATAGGTACGTATATAGTATGTGCACTGGGGCGGCGATAGGTACGTATATAGTATGTGCACCGGGGTGATGATAGATACGTATATAGTATGAACACCGGGGTGGAGATAAGTACCTATATAGAAGGTGCAGATAGAGGTGTTACTTTTTATAGAAATATGTCATACTATTACCCTGGGCAATAGGAGAAATGGTGGGGAAGAAACAGCTTTTGCAAAAGGCAACATTAGAAAGTAGCGGCTAAATGGGGCGACCAGGGAAGAGAAAGGTAGCAGATAAAGAGACGGCTATAGAGAGAGGGGGCGGACATAGAAGTTTTAATATAAAGATGTTACACACACGATCTTTCTTCAAATATATGTTTTTATGACCCCGAGCAACGCCGGGTAGCCCCGCTAGTCTATTATATAAAGGGCAGTTGTCTGTATGTCTGTTTGTTTGTATGTCCAGTATCTCCTCAAAAACTACGCGGCAACATGTCAAAAAGTTGATATCTTTAGCACCGTACATATCCCGTAATCATAATATCGAAAAATCGCGACAAACGATTCACTCGCTGACAGTCAACCGGACCACTTTCCGACAAAAGGTAGCAGTTTTTTTCGTATTTTTCACGAAATTTCAACGTTAATATGTAGTAAATTCGAAATAATCTAATGTATTTATGTACTAATCCGATAAAAATGCCGAGTCACTGTAAACATCCCATAATCCCTTGCCGGATGTACCCGGTCTTGCCCTAAATTGTGTCCGGTTGTATCAGATCATCCATTAACTTCTGTCCGGTTGCATCAATAACAACATAGGAATCCTACGGTAAGAGTGTGTAGTGAAACAAGGGTTGCTCAATCACATCCGCACCTGTCCCATAATCCCTTGCCGGATGTACCCGGTCTTGCTCTAAATTGTGTCCGGTTATATCAGGTCATCATGACGTCAGAGAGTGGCAGTTTTTTTTCCCTCACACACTTTCTTTCATAATTATTAATAGACGCTAATATTCCCCCCCTCCCTCCCTGTGGCCGTTCTGTTATCATGATAGGAATTACCTCCTCCTTTCAGGCCAAATTGGGGGGGGGGGTTACGGTATTCGCCGGTGTGAGCATTACCTCCTCCTTTCTTGAGAAGTGTTGAGGTAGGGTAGTATCGGTTCCGTTGTCATGATGCACTCATCCCATGCATTATCTCCTCCTTTTTTGAGAAATGTTGAGGTAGGGTCGTATCGGTTCCATTGTCATGATGCCCTCATCCCATGCATTATCTCCTTTTTTTAGAAGTGTTGAGGTAGGGTCGTATCGGTTCCGTTGTCATGATGCACTATTCCCATGCATTATCTCCTCCTTTTTTGAGAAGTGTTGAGGTAGGGTCGTATCGGTTCCGTTGTCATGATGCACTCATCCCATGCATTATCTCCTCCTTTTTTGAGAAGTGTTGAGGTAGGGTCGTATCGGTTCCGTTGTCATGATGCACTCATCCCATGCATTATCTCCTCCTTTTTTGAGAAGTGTTGAGGTAGGGTCGTATCGGTTCCGTTGTCATGATGCACTCATCCCATGCATTATCTCCTCCTTTTTTGAGAAGTGTTGAGGTAGGGTCGTATCGGTTCCGTTGTCATGATGCACTCATCCCATGCATTATCTCCTCCTTTTTTGAGAAGTGTTGAGGTAGTATCGGTTTCGTTGTCATAGTGCCCTCATCCCATGCATTATCTCCTCCTTTTTTGAGAAGTGTTGAGGTAGTATCGGTTTCGTTGTCATAGTGCCCTCATCCCATGCATTATCTCCTCCTTTTTTGAGAAGTGTTGAGGTAGGGTCGTATCGGGTCCGTTGTCATGATGCACTCATCCCATGCATTATCTCCTCCTTTTTTTAGAACTGTTGAGGAAGGGTCGTATCGGTTACGTTGTCATGATGCACTATTCCCATGCATTATCTCCTCCTTTTTTGAGAAGTGTTGAGGTAGGGTCGTATCGGGTCCGTTGTTATGATGCACTCATCCCATGCATTATCTCCTCCTTTTTTGAGAAGTGTTGAGGTAGGGTCGTATCGGTTCCGTTGTCATGATGCACTCATCCCATGCATTATCTCCTCCTTTTTTGAGAAGTGTTGAGGTAGTATCGGTTTCGTTGTCATAGTGCCCTCATCCCATGCATTATCTCCTCCTTTTTTGAGAAGTGTTGAGGTAGTATCGGTTTCGTTGTCATAGTGCCCTCATCCCATGCATTATCTCCTCCTTTTTTGAGAAGTGTTGAGGTAGGGTCGTATCGGTTCCGTTGACATGATGCACTCATCCCATGCATTATCTCCTCCTTTTTTGAGAAGTGTTGAGGTAGTATCGGTTTCGTTGTCATAGTGCCCTCATCCCATGCATTATCTCCTCCTTTTTTGAGAAGTGTTGAGGTAGTATCGGTTTCGTTGTCATAGTGCCCTCATCCCATGCATTATCTCCTCCTTTTTTGAGAAGTGTTGAGGTAGGGTCGTATCGGGTCCGTTGTCATGATGCACTCATCCCATGCATTATCTCCTCCTTTTTTTAGAACTGTTGAGGAAGGGTCGTATCGGTTACGTTGTCATGATGCACTATTCCCATGCATTATCTCCTCCTTTTTTGAGAAGTGTTGAGGTAGGGTCGTATCGGGTCCGTTGTTATGATGCACTCATCCCATGCATTATCTCCTCCTTTTTTGAGAAGTGTTGATGTAGGGTCGTATCGGTTCCGTTGTCATGATGCACTCATCCCATGCATTATCTCCTCCTTTTTTGAGAAGTGTTGAGGTAGGGTCGTATCGGTTCCGTTGTCATGATGCACTCATCCCATGCATTATCTCCTCCTTTTTTGAGAAGTGTTGAGGTAGGGTCGTATCGGTTCCGTTGTCATGATGCACTCATCCCATGCATTATCTCCTCCTTTTTTGAGAAGTGTTGAGGTAGTATCGGTTTCGTTGTCATAGTGCCCTCATCCCATGCATTATCTCCTCCTTTTTTGAGAAGTGTTGAGGTAGTATCGGTTTCGTTGTCATAGTGCCCTCATCCCATGCATTATCTCCTCCTTTTTTGAGAAGTGTAGAGGTAGGGTCGTATCGGTTCCGTTGTCATGATGCACTCATCCCATGCATTATCTCCTCCTTTTTTTAGAACTGTTGAGGAAGGGTCGTATCGGTTCCGTTGTCATGATGCACTATTCCCATGCATTATCTCCTCCTTTTTTTAGAACTGTTGAGGAAGGGTCGTATCGGTTCCGTTGTCATGATGCACTATTCCCATGCATTATCTCCTCCTTTTTTGAGAAGTGTTGAGGTAGGGTCGTATCGGGTCCGTTGTCATGATGCACTCATCCCATGCATTATCTCCTCCTTTTTTTAGAACTGTTGAGGAAGGGTCGTATCGGTTACGTTGTCATGATGCACTATTCCCATGCATTATCTCCTCCTTTTTTGAGAAGTGTTGAGGTAGGGTCGTATCGGGTCCGTTGTCATGATGCACTCATCCCATGCATTATCTCTTCCTTTTTTGAGAAGTGTAGAGGTAGGGTCGTATCGGGAAAATTTTAGGGGTCAGGACGAACTTTTTAGGGGTCAGGCAAAAATTTTTTTTTTTTTTTTGGTTTTGAACTGAAAATATTTCTCATGGTTGGGGGAGAGTGAAAAATTAGGGGGCTGGAGAGATTTAGGGGTCGGGGAAAATTTTAGGGGTCAGGACGAACTTTTTAGGGGTCAGGCCAAATTTTTTTTTTTTTTTTTGTTTTGAAGTCAAAATATTTCTCATGGTTGGAGAAGAGTGAAAAATTAGGGGGCTGGAGAGATTTAGGGGTCGGGGAAAATTTTAGGGGTCAGGACGAACTTTTTAGGGTTCAGGCCAAATTTTTTTTGTTTTTTTTTTGTTTTGAAGTCAAAATATATCTCATGGTTGGGGGAGAGTGAAAAATTAGGGGGCTGGAGAGATTTAGGGGTCGGGGAAAATTTTAGGGGTCAGGACGAACTTTTTAGGGGTCAAGCCAAATTTTGTTGTTTTTTTTGTTTTGAAGTCAAAATATATCTAATGGTTGTAAGAGAGTGAAAAATTAGGGGGCTGGAGAGATTTAGGGGTCGGGGAAAATTTTAGGGGTCAAGACGAACTTTTTAGGGGTCAGGCCAAATTTTTTTTTTTTTTTTTTTTTTTTTTTTTTTTGAAGCCAAAATATTTCTCAGGGTTTGGGGAGAGTGAAATATTAGGGGGTTGGAGAGATTTAGGGGTCGGGGAAAATTTTAGGGGTCAGGCCGAACTTTTTAGGGGTCAGGCCAAATTTTTTCGTTTTTTTTTGTTTTGAAGTCAAAATATATCTCATGGTTGGGGGAGAGTGAAAAATTAGGGGGCTGGAGAGATTTAGGGGTCGGGGAAAATTTTAGGGGTCAGGACGAACTTTTTAGGGGTCAGGCCAAATTTTTTTTTTTTTTCTTTTTTTTTTTGTTTTGAAGTCAAAATATTTCTCAGGGTTGGGGGAGAGTGAAAAATTAGGGGGCTAGAGAGATTTAGGGGTCGTGGAAAATTTTAGGGGTCAGGACGAACTTTTTAAGGGTCAGGCCAAATTTTTTTGTTTTTTTTTTGTTTTGAAGTCAAAATATTTCTCAGGTTTGGGGGAGAGTGAAAAATAAGGGGTCTGGAGAGATTTAGGGGTCGGGGAAAATTTTAGGGGTCAGGACGAACTTTTTAGGGGTCAGGCCAAATTTTTTTGTTTTTTTTTGTTTTGAAGTCAAATTATTTCTCATGGTTGGAGGAGAGTGAAAAATTAGGGGGCTGGAGAGATTTAGGGGTCGGGGACAATTTTAGGGGTCAGGACGCACTTTTTAGGGGTCAGGTAAAATTTTTTTGTTTTTTTTTGTTTTGAAGTCAAAATATATCTCATGGTTGGGGGAGAGTGAAAAATTAGGGGGCTAGAGAGATTTAGGGGTCGGGGACAATTTTAGGGGTCAGGACGAACTTTTTAGGGGTCAGGCCAAATTTTTTTTTGTTTTTTTGTTTTTTTTTGTTTTGAAGTCAAAATATTTCTCAGGGTTGGGGGAGAGTGAAAAATTAGGGGGCTGGAGAGATTTAGGGGTCGGGGAAAATTTTAGGGGTCAGGACGAACTTTTTAGGGGTCCGGCCAAATTTTTTTGTTTTTTTTTGGTTTTTTTTTATTTTGAAGTCAAAATATTTCTCAGGGTTGGGGGAGAGTGAAAAATTAAGGGGCTGGAGAGATTTAGGGGTCGGGGAAAATTTTAGGGGTCAGGACGAACTTTTTAGGGGTCAGGCCAAATTTTTTTGTTTTTTTTTGTTTTGAAGTCAAAATATTTTTCAGGGTTGGAGGAGAGTGAAAAATTAGGGGGCTGGAGAGATTTAGGGGTCGGGGACAATTTTAGGGGTCAGGACGAACTTTTTAGGGGTCAGGCCAAATTCTTTTGTTTTTTTTTGTTTTTTTTTGTTTTGAAGTCAAAATATTTCTCAGGGTTGGAGGAGAGTGAAAAATTAGGGAGCTGGAGAGATTTAGGGGTCGGGGAAAATTTTAGGGGTCAGGACGAACTTTTTAGGGGTCAGGCCAAATTTTTTTGTTTTTTTTTGTTTTGAAGTCAAATTATTTCTCATGGTTGGAGGAGAGTGAAAAATTAGGGGGCTGGAGAGATTTAGGGGTCGGGGAAAATTTTAGGGGTCAGGACGAACTTTTTAGGGGTCAGGCCAAATTTTTTTGTTTTTTTTTTGTCTTGAAGTAAAAATATATCTCATGGTTGGGGGAGAGTGAAAAATTAGGGGGCTAGAGAGATTTAGGGGTCGGGGACAATTTTAGGGGTCAGGACGAACTTTTTAAGGGTCAGGCCAAATTCTTTTGTTTTTTTTTGTTTTTTTTTGTTTTGAAGTCAAAATATTTCTCAGGGTTGGGGGAGAGTGAAAAATTAGGGGGCTGGAGAGATTTAGGGGTCGGGGAAAATTTTAGGGGTCAGGCCGAACTTTTTAGGGGTCAGGCCAAATTTTTTTGTTTTTTTTTGTTTTGAAGTCAAAATATTTCTCATGGTTGGAGGAGAGTGAAAAATTAGGGGGCTGGAGAGATTTAGGGGTCGGGGACAATTTTAGGGGTCAGGACGAACTTTTTAGGGTCTGCCCAAATTTAGGGGCGGCGATATGTACGTATTTAGCTTCCACACCGGGGCGGCGATAGGTACTTATTTAGCATTCAGTGGTGGTGATAGGTACTTATATAGCATGTGCACATGGGTGGTAATAAGTACGTATATAGTATGCACACCGGGGCAGTGATAGGTATGTATTTAGCATGCGCACTGAGGCAGCGATCGGTTCATATGTAGCACGCGCACCGGGGCGGCGATAGGTACGTATATAGCACGCGCACAGGGGCGGCGAAAGGTACATATTTAAAATTCACACTGGGCGGCGAAAGGTACATATTTAAAATTCACACCGGGGCGGCGATAGGTACGTATTTAGCATTCACGCCGGGGCGGCGATAGGTATGTATTTAGCATTCACACCGGGGCAGCGATAGGTATGTATTTAGCATTCACACCGAGGCAGCGATAGGTACGTATTTAGCTTCCGCACCGGGGCGGCGAAAGGTATGTATTTCGCATTCGCACCGTAGTGGTGATAGGTACGTATTTAGCATTCGCACTGGGGCGGCTATAGGTACGTATTTAGCATTCGCACCAGGGCGGCTATAGGTACGTATTTAGCATTCGCACTGGGCCGGCGATAGGTACGTATTTAGCATTCACACCAAAGCGGCAATATGTACATATTAATTATTCGCACTAGGGCAGCGATAGGTACTTATGTAGCATGCATACCGGGGCGCAATTGGTATGTCTTTAGTATTCGCACTAGGGCAGCGATAGGTACTTATGTAGCATGCACACCGGGGCGCAATAGGTATGTATTTAGCATTCACACCGGGGCAACGATAGGTACTATTTAGCATTCGCAACGGGGCGGCGATAGGTACTTAAATAGTATCTGCACCGGGGCGGCGATAGGTACGTATATAGTATGTGCACTGGGGCGGCGATAGGTACGTATATAGTATGCGCACCGGGGTGATGATAGATACGTATATAGTATGAACACCGGGGTGGAGATAAGTACCTATATAGAAGGCGCAGATAGAGGTGTTACTTTTTATAGAAATATGTCATACTATTACCCTGGGCAATAGGAGAAATGGTGGGGAAGAAACAGCTTTTGCAAAAGGCAAAATTAGAAAGTAGCGGCGAAATGGGGCGACCAGGAAAGAGAAAGGTAGCAGATAAAGAGACGGCTATAGAGAGAGGGGGCGGACATAGAAGTTTGAATATAAAGATGTTACACACACGATCTTTCTTCAAATATATGTTTTTATGACCCCGAGCAACGCCGGGTAGCCCCGCTAGTTATATATAATAGCTAGTTGAGAATAACCGGAAATGAAAGTTCAGCCGGGGGAGAAACCATAGGTGATGATTACTAGACTGTGAAACTTGATAGAAACGGGTTTAAGATTACCTAGCTGAGGTCAGTGATTTGGAACGAAGATCAATTGAATAAACCCCATCTGCCTTACCTAGCTCAAAGAAATGGTTAGAGATAAAAAGCGACAGTTTTTTGGGAGAATGCAACGCGTGAACATGAAAATTGAGATGAACTGACAAAATATGATAAAACAGTGATTATTGCAATCTTTCCCCGTCTCCACAACCGCTGAGGTCAGTGATTTGGAACGAAGATCAACTTGAATAAACCTCATCTGTCCTCCATCAATCTTGGACTGACTTAGTCTTTTGAAAAACGTCAATAAGAAGCTTTTAGTTCAAGCAGTAAGCCCTCGGTCTGGAAATAATACAGAAGGGGGTGTACGAGAGCAGCCAGTTTGTCAAGGTATAAATAGAATTTGTGAAGTTTCATGCGTTTTGTAATCATGACAGCAACTTGGTTTGCTGCATGTCTGACACAAGGTTGTAAACGCAACACAATGGACGATGTCTGGAATGGGAAGCAAAGGGATATACACAGTAAAGTCAACGAAAGGATCTATATCATATATGAACAAGTTTTGTCTGTCAGTCGGCCGCATTTTGGCTCCTAACATACACCAGATAAGGTTAGACGCATCTTTGTGATTCCAGGTCTGCCATATGCGAATGAGGGGGGGGTTATAGACTACTACTACCACTACTACTATTACAACTACTACATAACTACAACTACTAATACTACCTCTAGTACTATTACTACTACTAATACTACTTATCTTACTAGCACTACTACTAATATTACAACTACTAGCACTACTATTATTACTACGACTACTACTACTATTACTGCTACTGCTACCCCTACTACTACTACTACGACCATTAGCACTACTACAAGTACTACCCCTACTACCACTATTACTACTACTAACACTAGTAGTACTATTACTACCAGTACCACTACTACAACTTCCACTACTACTTATATTACTACTACTATCACTATGATTATCACTGCTACTACTACCACGATCACTGCTACCTCTACTAATACTACCACTACTAGTACTTTCACTGCTACTATTATAACTACTACTACTCTTAAAATTAGTAGTACTTAACCACTATGATAGAACAGTTCTGTAACTGCAGAACATATTCCGAACGATGGCTCATTACTGAAACAGCTGGAGTCTTGTTGCATCGTTGACACGTAACAGTAGTTGGAATGGCTATCGTTCTTTCTCCTTTTTTCTGTTGTAGCGGTCTTCGTCCTCTTCCGGCTGTTAACGTAAACAGACGTAAGATGTCGACGTAAAGTCGTTTTTTTTTAGCATAGGTAACAAGATGTACGAATACCTATTCATTATTACTTGTCCAAATACAATTGTTGAATTATGTAAACTTGTTTTTTCTCCTCTTCGAAAACTGTCGCTAGCGTTAAGTCTTCGTTTATTTGTCCTTCCTATTTACTTTTCTTCGGTACTGATCCAAAAAAACATACCAATCTCCGGCAACTTTACGTTGACAGCTTTCGGGCAGGTGATGTAAGCAGCCGGAAGATGCCGACGCGATTAGCCAATCAGCTGTCAGAAGCCGAGAAGATTCTCAGTAATCGTGAAATTGAGTAAATCAAGACGTTTTTTAACCAAAAAAGAATTTCAACAAACAATGTAGACAGATTCAATCTCCCACGAAGTCATCGCTTTCTGTCAAGAAAAATAGCTCATAGCAAAAAAGGAAAAAAAAGACTGGTTTGAATTCTGTCGTGCGCTCTGAGATGTTTCTTTTCGAAATGTAATAAATTATATTTTTATATAATAAGTAAAATGGTTTGCTCCATTGTTACATAATGTTTGATTTGCAGCACGATGGTCCCGACCAAATAGTCGACTAGCCAATCCCAGAAGCAGACGACAGTGACTATCGTCAGACGATGATTGCTCACTGGCCATAACAAGATGAGACATTGAACATACGTGAACATGTAGTCACACATCGTCCCGTCGTCACATAAAGTCCGGCAAAGATCGCCCAGCCGTCCAAAAGCAAACGATGGTGCCGGTCCTAAGACATACCCCTTCGGCCAAAGCGAACTTTGCCACAAAAAAAATGGCAACTGTAAAGAATTGTCGCCAGGAATACGGCATTGCAACAGACAACCTTCAGAAGTAGACAAAAAGTCTCCGCCTCAGATGTGTTCCCAGTTGATTATATAAAAAATTACTTATTTTAAACTTTTATCAAATAAAACAAATTGATAATTAACGGTTTAATTAAATGTTTTGTTCGTTTTATATTTATAAAAAATACTTTGACGAGTTGTTTAGCTTTATTTTGTTCGCCTAAGTTTTTTTTAGTTTTCATTTGAAAGTTTTCTTGAAACAACAAAAAAGTAAAAATAAATTGTTTTCCATATAATCAAACATAAGTTGACAACAAAGCCGCGTATTGAATTTATCGTCTGGTTGTCTTCACGTCGGCTTTTTCCGGATTCTTTCGTAACCTGCCCGGAAGCTGCCAACGTGAAGTTGCCGGAGATTTGGTTGTATTCTAGATCAGTATCTTTCCTTAAACATCTTCTCGAATTCATATCTATTTAATCTACGTACACTTTTTCTTTTGTTAACCCCTGCCTCCAAAAAAGGGGTATTGCCACTCAGACGTACGGGGCTGCTCTGATTAGAGGGGAGATTTATAGGGAGTCATTCTAAGTAGAAAGTTTTGCGGCATTATGTGTTTTTCACATTGCATTTAAATTTCTGCATGTCGGTGCAGTCGGGGAAACAGGGAGCAGGGAGAGAATTCCAACGCCAAGTGGTTACAAAAAAGAAGCTATTAGATAAGAATGTTGTCCAGCACTTAGGAACCTTTACAGTGAATGGGTGGGATTTTGCTGCTAGCTGCTAATATTTACGTATGTCTAATTTTATTAAAGATAATAGACTTATTTTAATAGATTTTCTATTAAAAATAATATACTTATTTTTAATAGATTTTCATTAAAAATAGCAGACTCATTTTTAATAGATTTTCATTAAAAATAATAGACTCATTTTTAATAGATTTTCATTAAAAATAATAGAATTATTTTTAATAGATTTTCATTAAAAAAATAATAGACTTATTTTTAATAGATTTTCATTAAAAATAATAGACTTATTTTTAATAGATTTTCATTAAAAATAATAGACTTATTTTTAATAGATTTTCATTAAAAAATAGTAGACTTATTTTTAATGGATTTTCATTAAAAATAATAGACTTATTTTGAATAGATTTTCATTAAAAATAATAGACTTATTTTTAATAGATTTTCATTAAAAATAATAGACTTATTTTTAATAGATTTTCATTAAAAATAATAGACTTATTTTTAATAAATTTTCATTAAAAATAATCGACTTATTTTAATAGATTTTCATTAAAAATAATCGACTTATTTTAATAGATTTTCATTAAAAATAATAGACTTATTTTTAATAGATTTTCTATGAAAAATAATAGACTTATTTTTAATAGATTTTCATTAAAAATAATAGACTTATTTTTAATAGATTTTCTATTAAAAATAATAGACTTATTTTTAATAGATTTTCATTAAAAAAAATAGACTTATTTTTAATAGATTTTCATTAAAAAAAAATACGCTTATTTTTAATAGATTTTCATTAAAAATAATAGACTTATCTTTAATAGATTTTCATTAAAAATAATAGACTTATTTTAATAGATTTTCATTAAAAATAATAGACTTATTTTTAATAGATTTTCATTAAAAATAATAGACTTATTTTAATAGATTTTCATTAAAAATAATAGACTTATTTTTAATAGATTTTCATTAAAAATAATAGACTTATTTTAATAGATTTTCATTAAAAATAATAGACTTATTTTTAATAGATTTTCATTAAAAATAATAGACTTATTTTTAATAGATTTTCATTAAAAATAATAGACTTATTTTTAATAGATTTTCCTTAAAAATAATAGACTTATTTTAATAGATTTTCATTAAAAATAATAGACTAATTTTTAATAGATTTTCATTAAAAATAATATACTTATTTTTAATAGATTTTCATTAAAAATAATAGACTTATTTTTAATAGATTTTCATTAAAAAATAATAGACTCATTTTTAATAAATTTTCATTAAAAATAGTAGACTCATTTTTAATAGATTTTCATTAAAAATAATAGACTTATTTTTAATAGATTTTCATTAAAAATAATATACTTATTTTTAATAGATTTTCATTAAAAAATAATAGTCTCATTTTTAATAGATTTTCATTAAAAATAACAGACTTATTTTTAATAGATTTTCATTAAAAATAATAGACTCATTTTTAATAGATTTTCATTAAAAATTATAGACTTTTTTTTAATAGATTTTCATTAAAAATAATAGACTCATTTTTAATAGATTTTCATTAAAAATAATAGACTTATTTTTAATAGATTTTCATTAAAAATAATAGACTTATATTTAATAGATTTTCCGCTTACATTGTATTTCTCTGTGACATTTCATCGTAAACACACACTTTTAAAAATCACTATTACAGTTTCTTCGTATATTATCGCATCCTCCTTTTTTCTTACCTTTCCGCCATTTTATTTTACAATCTAATATTCATTTAGCAACGAACAAAAAGGACGTTTAATTCGTCTGTTCTTTGAATCTGTTAATCAAATAAATTTGTTAAGTCTATTAATCATTGGTTTAACAACTTTGTGCAGTCGCCAATTTGTCAAATTTCTGCAGATAATCAATATTACAAACGCTCGCTGGCAAACAAACATTAATTCATCAGAAAAAAAGACCAATTTTAAATGTCTGCTATCACTTTTCGAAATCAGTCGGAACTTATTTCATTTTCATCGCAGGTTTCTTCCAAAAAAGTCGCAATTCATTGCAGTTTAAACTAGCATGGCAATCCGGCGTGTTCCGGGAGTGCCGAGGGCCATGAACAATAAAGTAAAGATTTAAAATATGTGCGTAACATTTTCTTAGAAATAGTCTCTCTTCCTACCCTTTTCTATCCCCAGCTTTATCCATCTATTTCTACCTCTGCCCCTCCCCGCTTTCCTTCCCCTAATCAAGAAAAGTGTCCCCTCTTTTTGAGGACAGAACAGATGTTACACTTTAATCATTGCATGAAAAACATTATCATGAAAAGTGAAAATGTATGTGTCAAATCTTAGTTTTAAAACTTATATCTCTATACCTGTCCTCTCTATCTATCTATCTATCTATCTATCTATCTATTTTTGTTTTTATCTATCAATCTCTATATCTGTCAATTCTCTCTCTCTCTATCTATCTATCTATCTATCTTTAGTTATTTATATCTATCTATCTATCTATCTATCTTTAGATAGTTCTCTCACTCTATCTATCTATCTATCTTTAGATATTTCTCTCACTCTATCTATCTATCTATCTTTAGATAGTTCTATCACTCTATCTATCTATCTATCTATCTATCTATCTATCTCTCTTCAGATAGTTCTATCACTCTATCTATCTATCTATCTATCTATCTATCTATCTATCTATCTCCGTTTATCTTTCAATGTCTCAACCTCTAAATCTCTGTATCTCTCTTTATCTCTATCTATCTGTATTTCTCTCTTCCTCCTCAATCTCTCTGTCTCTTTTTTAAAGGACAAAAACACGACAAGGATATTAAACTTCTAAGTACACTTTTAATCAAACAGGATACAAGCTATTAACCCTTGTTCTCGAGTAGCTTTTGGACCTTGCTGAGCGGTTACTCTTTAGTAATTTAAAAATAAATATCTATCTATCTATGTATCTATCTACTTGTTTTTATTTTTATCTATTTATCTCTATATCTATCTATCTATCTATTTATTTATCTACTTGTTTTTATTTTTATCTATCTATCTATCTATCTATTTTTTTAAATTTTTGTCTATCTATCTCTATATCCGCCCTATCTATCTATCTATCTATCTATCTATCTATCTATCTATCTATCTATCTATCTATCATCTATCTACCTATCTATCTATCTATCTGTCAACTATCTATCTATCTATCTATCTAGCTATCTATCTATCTATCAACTATCTATCTACCTCTCCGATTATTTTTCTCTCTCTATCTATCTATCTATCTATCTATCAACTATCTATCTCTATATCTCTCTATCTATCAACTATATATCTATCTATCTATCTATCTATCTGTTTATCTATCTATCTATCAACTATCTATCTATCAACTATCTATCTCTATATCTATCTATCTATCAACTATCTATATATCTATCTATCTATTTTCTTTTTATCTATCTATCTCTATATCTGTCCTATCTATCTATATATCAATTTATCTATCTATTTATTTTTATTTCTATCTATCTATCTATCTATCTATCAACTATCTATCTATCTATCTATTTTTCTTTTTATCTATCTATCTCTATATCTGTCCTATCTATCTATATATCTATCTATTTATCTAGCTATCTATTTTTCTATATATCTATCTATATATCTATCTATCTATTTTTCTATCTATCTATCTATCTATCTATCTATCTATCTATCTATATATATATATATATATATATATATATATATATATATATATATATATCTAGCTAGGTATCTATTTTTCTATCTATCTATCTATCTATCTATTTATCTATCTATTTATTTTTTATTTCTATCTATCTATCTATCTATCTTTCTATCTATCTATCTATCCCAGTCTTTTCAAATCTCTCTCTCTCTTTCTATCTATCTATCAACTATCTATCTATCAACTATCTATCTCTATATCTATCTATTTATCAACTATCTATATATCTATCTATCTATTTTCTTTTTATCTATCTATCTCTATATCTTTCCTATCTATCTATATATCTATCTATCTAGCTAGCTATCTATTTTTCTATCTATCTATCTATCTATCTATCTATTTTTCTATCTATCTATCTATCTATCTATCTATCTATCTATCTCTATATCTATCTATCTATCGCTATCTCCTACTCTGCCTCTCTCTCCGTCTTCCCAAATCAAGAATAATACGCCCTCTTTCAGACTGAGGACAGAAACGATACTACACCTTGATCCGATTCAGAAGACCAAGACAGTGATTTTACTTCGGGTTTCCAACGAAAAGCTGATAGAAAAAGATCGCTGTAAATGTCGATCCTCCATGACTAATTATTTTCCTGCTGACCCTAAAACAATAAATATTTAAACAGAAATATGCCCAAGGCAATGCTGAAAAAGAATATATCATCTTTGTGGGTTTGTCCTGTTCCGTTTTGACTATTAACTGGGCACATACACACAGAGGCAATCAGATAACTGTGCTTTATACAATCGATCATATTCCACTGCGTTGGTTGGTTATAAACGAGTGTTTTCACGGCGTCTCCGAAGTGCATTTTATACTAATAACTTCAATTTAGCGATGCCGATAAAGCACACGTTTTTTTTAAAAAAAAACGACTAATGTCGTATACGGCTTGTGGCGGCTCAACGTGTTACCGAAAAGGCGTAAAGCAAATATAACACGACTGAAAGGAGGCAAAAATGTAAGGATAGACGAACGAAAATGAATTCGACTGAGCTGTCAGCTATTCTGAAAAATGTCAAAGAGGCAATTATTTTCTCGAAGGATGTATCATTTTTGACTGAGAAACTTATATACAGTGTCGTCTTACTTCTTTTTTTACTCCTCCTCCTCCTCCTCCCCCGTCTTCTTCTTCTCCATCTTAATCACTAACATCTTCTTCTTCTTCTTCTTCTTTTTCTTCTTCTTCTCCTTCTTCTTCTTCTTCTTCCTCATCCTCTTTTTCTTCTTCTTCTTCTTCTTCTTCTTCTTCTTCTTCTTCTCATCCTTCCTAATCCTCTTTTTCTTCTTCTTCTTCTTCTTCTTCTTCTTCTTCTTCTTCTTCTTCTTCTTCTTCTCCTTCCTCATCCTCTTTTTCTTCATCTCCTTCTTCTTCTTCTTCTTCTTCTTCTTCTTCTTCTTCTTCTTCTTCTTCTTTTTCTTCTTCTTCTTCTTCTTCTTCTTCTTCTTCCCATTCCTCATCCTCTTCTTCTTCTTCTTCTTCTTCTTCTTCTTCTTCTTCTCCTTCCTCATCCTCTTCTTCTTCTTTTTCTTCTTTTCTTCTTCTTCTTCTTCTTCTTCTTCTTCATATCCTTCTTCTTCCCACTCTTCTTCTTCGTCTTCTTCAACTTCTTCTTCTCCTTCCTCATCCTCTTTTCATTCTTTCTTCATCTCTTTCTTCTTCTTCTTCTTCTTCATCTTCTTATTCTTCTTCTTCTTCTTCTTCTTCTTCTTCTTCTCTTCATCTTCATAATCAGCATCTTCTTATCCTCTTCCTCTTTATTTCTTCTTTCCTTCGTTTACTTCTTCTTCTTCTTTCTCTCCTTCTTCTTTTTAATGTTTTCTGTTTCTCCTTCCCCTTCTTCTTCTTCTTCTTCTTCTTTCTTCCCATTTTCGCACTTTTTATTAACATCCCTATCTTCTTTTTTATTTTTCTCTTCCTCTTCACCTCATCATCCTAACTCTTGTTTATCCTTCTTCTCCTCTTCTCCTCTTCTTCTCTCCCTTCAGCCTTCATTATTTTCTTCTTCTTTTTTTCTCGCTTCTTTTACTTCTCTCTCTTCTTCTTGTATTTCTCCTTCATAGTCTTCATGTTCCCTTTTTTATCATCTTCTCCTCCTCCCCACCCCTGTTATCTTTCTCTTCATCATCTTCTTTTTTATTCTTAATCTTTTCCTTCTCTTTCTCTACCTTCTTCTGATTTATGTTCTTGCCTAACGATACGTATACTATGTAGTTCCCCTTCTTTCGTTTTCTGTTTCTTTATCAAAAAACTCCTTCAAGGATTTTTTTAACTCGGCCTCTGTAAACATACATCTTCTGCAAACGGCCTATCATGCAAATCCATTAAAATTTAGACTCACTTTTGCGCCCCAGTTATAACTAAACTAAAATTAAAGCCATATTCTCTTTTCATGGATGGTAAGCGCGAACAGAGACCCCACGATAATGTTGTACACTGTGAGTGCCATCCTGGAAATATCCGTGCCATATTTTCTAAATAGACCCGGCTAATCGTTATCGATGGTCAAGTACTCAGTTGTCTCAAGACACACCGTGCTAACCGGTCATTTCTGGATTGCACCTGACGTTGCAGGTCAAGTTTATTCTCGGCAATCAGCATGGCGTCGTCCGCCTACAGAAGCGACCATGAACAGGCAGCTGTTTGAACAAAAAAGTAATATATTATTTATACATGAATAAATATCTTATGTCAGAAATCTTACATAGTCATTGATTTATTTGTGAAGAAATACAGAGTTACTCCAATATAAAATGTCATCATGGAATTGTAAATAAATTCGCAATCCTTTATGTAATCCGTTCAGATCGAGGGTCGTGTTCCCCGACTATTAGCTTGTACGTTAAATCAAGCAATGTTGCATGCAAAAACAGAGTAATAATTAACAAACAAGAGGAGGTAGTTCAAATAAGGTTTATTGAACGTGTGTGTGTAATGCGCAATGATGAGGTGTGTGGTGTGTGTACGTGTGTCGATAAGAAACAGTTCTTGAAATGCGTATGTGAAGAAATGAGTCGTGGGAAAAGTCTTTGAAAGATGTACACAGAGAAAATGAGCTGAGAACTCTTTCCGTTGTTTAAAACACGTGTTGACGGAAGAAACGTGTGTTGGTTGTTGCTTTGCCGAGGCCAGTTGAGGAGAAAAAGAGAGTGAGACGGAGTGCTGGTGTCAGCGTCGTTCTGACGAGGCCAGTTTAAAAAAACAAGAAGGTGATTTTCCGTTTGCACCGGTTTTTATAATCCGACGGGCAGATAACTCTGGTGTCGCTTTTCAGCGCCACCTGTCGGTGAAAAAGCGACACCTAACGGCCAACCGGTGTAGTTATGTTTGAAAGGAGGAGGTAACTGCTACAAATCCAACCATATTTGGTACAAATACATTTCCGTCATGAATGGTCAACATACTTTGTTTCATCGACGTTCAATGATAAGCGCACCTGGATACGAGTTTGAATTTTGGTGCTCAGTGCATGAAGAGTCTTGGAATTGGTTTGATGGACATTATCTTTTAGATCACTCCACAGATAAACATATTGATGTGGGGGTTAATATCCGGTGAGTGTAAAGCCTATTTCGGACTACGCGTTCTACGTGTGATTAGAAGATAAGACAGATGTTGACGTATATCATTAGTGAATGGCTATTATATATCAAATTTACATTTCAAGCGTCTTGTTTGTTATATAGGATGATGGTGGAATTATACACATAAGCGACCTTATATATTTATAGAGACATAAGCGGCTTTTAAACATGCGACAATTCTGAAGTATAGGAAGGATATAAAGACATATTTTCAATCCATACGTTGTCTTGGAGTTGTGAAATATAGCATGTTTAATCTCTATTTATACAAATTTATATATGTGTATATGCTGATATATTTGGATGACAGGATTCGCATCTAAATTTATAAACCGAATTATAACTTTTGGAACATAGCTGCTAGGCGTTATGTGAGCTATATTTAGTTCCATTTAACTTCATGCACATGGAGTAAAAATGAAATGGAAGCACTTCGTGAAAATTCATATACCTCAGATTGTTGTGAAATTTTAACAATAAGCATTTACCATCAATTAAAAAATATAAAACATCAATTAATAAATATTAAACATCCATTAATAAATATTAAACATCCATTAATAAATATAGAAAATCAATTTATAAATATAAAATATCAATTAATAAATATTAAATATCAATTAATAAATATTGAAATGAATTAATAAATATTAAATATCAATTTATAAATATTGAAATCAATTAATAAATATTGATCATCAATTAATAAATATTAAACATCAATTAATAAATATTAACCATCAATTAATAAATATTAAAAATCAATTAATAAATATTAACCATCAATTAATAAATATTAAACATCAATTAATAAATATTAAAAATCAATTAATAAATATTAACCATCAATTAATAAATATTAACCATCAATTAATAAATATTAAAAATCAATTAACAAATATAAAACATTAATTAATAAATATTAAACATCAATTAATAAATATTAAACATCAATTAATAAATATTAAATATCAATTAATAAATATTAACCATCAATTAATAAATATTAAACATCAATTAATAAATATTAAAAATCAATTAATAAATATTAACCATCAATTAATAAATATTAAACATCAATTAATAAATATTAAAAATCAATTAACAAATATAAAACATTAATTAATAAATATTAAACATCAATTAATAAATATTAAACATCAATTAATAAATATTAAATATCAATTAATAAATATTAAACATCAATTAATAAATATTAGACATCAATTAATAAATATTAAAAATCAATTAATAAATATTAGCCATCAATTAATAAATATTAAATATCAATTAATAAATATTAACCATCAATTAATAAATATTAAATATCAATTAATAAATATTAAACATCAATTAAAAATATTAAAAATCAATTAATAAATATTAACCATCAATTAATAAATATTAAATATCAATTAATAAATATTAACCATCAATTAATAAATATTAAAAAATCAATTAATAAATATTAACCATCAATTAATAAATATTAAAAATCAATTAATAAATGTCAAACATCAATTAATAAATATTGGCCATCAATTAATAAATATTAACCATCAATTTATTAATATCCTTAAAATTTGAGTTTTTATGGGACTTTTTAAAAGATGTAGGGGGATAATATGGGCACAACCTCCAATTTGAAAATTCATGTGAATATGAAGACCACGTTTTGAATTCAAAAAACTGGAAGGAAATAAAGTAATTTCTCTGTAAAAGAAATCGCGTGAAAGTTGTAAAAGCGTAAAATATGATGAAAAACGAAAAAAGCTTCAAATATTTGAACTTTGCACACATCTGTCTGTATTTCTCCTCTGATGATAAGATCTCGATCTTTGAAAAGCCTTGGCTTAAGGAAAGAATAATAAACACTAGTTTATTACTGAATACACCTGGCATTGAACAATTGAAATTTGAAATAAATTTGGACATTCGTCACATGTTTATCACTCTTTTTCTTCTCTCTCTCTCTCTCTCTCTCTCTCTCTCTCTCTCTCTCTCTATATATATATATATATATATATATATATATATATATATATATATATATATATTAATTTCGTTTTTTATTTTTTTAAATATTTTTACCTAGGTACGACGTCGTTTCGAGCTTCAGGCTCCCATCAGCGCAGGGAAATTACAATCTGAGACGGTCATAAGGCGCGAACGTCGTTTACAAATACTTCATGAATCTGTAGGTGTTCACCTAATCGCATTAGGCCACGAGAGATTGTCACATAAAAACGGAGAAATTATATATATATATATATATATATATATATATATATATATATAT
>OY744534.1:9159826-9179826 GCA_963556195.1 Sepiola atlantica | reverse complement strand
TCGCTTGTATTTCCTTAGGGAAATATTTCCCTTATCTGTTGTAAATTACATTTTAACAATCACATCTCATCGGTTTGCTTCCAATAACCCAGACTGGCGAAACTAACTTCTCACGAAGAACGAGTGACGTCAGAGATCCCCCCGTTTCCCACGCAAGGCCCGTGACGTCACAGAGCCTCTCACAGGTGCAGACTGACCCTTGATCTGGGGTCTCGTCACACGGTAACCTTGTCACGTTTGTTAGCTCTGACTGTGAGAACAGGCCCTAGTCTGCACTCGACTGCACCCGCGTTAATTTGCGCAAGTCAAACCAATGATTCCCAACAGATACGTCCATTCTCATAGGGCCATTATCCAACAGTTAATGTGTGTGCGTTCGTGTCATAGTGGCTAGGTGTACATTAGTTGAGAAATGCATGTTTGCCTTCCCATTGCCCGATAGAGGGCGGGGGACGTTAGGGTTAGGGTTAGGGTTAGGGGATGTTAGTGAGATGCCGATGCTAGTTCTGTCGTTGATTTTTCGCCCCAACATACTTGTTGAAGGAAAAATATAGCTTCTATTTTATGGATCAAAACAGAAAATTTGATACATTCGGAAATTGGCTTAAAATGTTTTTATTTGTTTTTATTTATTCAGGCGAGTGCATGCGCCGAGCCGTATGCGCAAAACAAGTTTAAGCATTTTTATTAGAAGCACCGAAACGTAAACTTGGTCGCTACATATTTAAAATTATTATCAAGATCATAAAATCGAGTTCACATGGAAAGGAAGAAATCAATTTTACGTAGACATAATTTTGATAAAGAACGAAAACAGTATCCACGAAAACACACCTTAGTTGTTGACGAGTTAAAACCAATTTTCTATCTAGTCGAAGTTGAAACAGATTTGTCATTCGTACATATTTATCTCTCTTCTTTCATTGATCTTTATATATATATATATATATATGTATATATATATATATGTATATATATATATATATATATAGAGAGAGAGAGAGAGAGAGAGAGAGAGAGTTATATATCGCCCTGCTACAAAGGTGTGTGCACCTATTTATATTCAAATAACACATATATGCCAACAAATACATTGAAATATATATATATATATATATATATATATATATATATATATATATATATATATATATACACGCTTATTCTTTTCAGAAAATATGCTGTTGCAAACAATAACCGAACACGAAGATAAATAAATTTGTTTTTTCTGATACGGAATATCTCGTTACATTTCCGAGTCGAGTTACGTCCCTTGAGAGATGGGACAAAAATGAGGAAGAAATGAATCTGTCCAACATCCGTTGTTCATATCCTTCCAAATCTTTATAGCAACTCAGCAGGAAACGGCTGAAATTATTTATCTACGCTGACCAATACAAAGCTGGGGATCGAATTCAAGCTGAGACAAGCGGGTTTGGATCATTTTATGAATCGCCTTCTCACACGAGTTCAACAGGTCAAGACAGGTCAACAGGAAGTGTTGCGTATTTATTGCTTTTTATATTTGTAGGTATGTTCGGAAGCATGCAAAATGTCATTATTTTCATCTATTTTGTAGGCGACGTTCATGATTACAATTCGTTATGGTATGGTTGCAAATTTGTTATTAGCTAACATAAGATTTCTGTTTCGATTCTCAACCTTGAAATATTGGCTGTATCTAGCCACACTGATGAAACACAAGTCGATATCAGTTCATATACTAAAGTATGTATATGTGTATATTTCCCTATGTATAGGGTTATATTCTAAACTAATTAACAGAATTATGAATGTTGGTTTGGTTTGGTGTAGCTTGGTTTGGCTTACGGCATAGCAAGCAAGTATGGGTTATGTAATGGCGAATAAAGTTTTCAAATACAATTCCATTTCTTCACATTGTCTTGAGAGACAATGAAAAGTGAAATGAAGAACTTGCAATCAGATTTTTTGGAACTTGATTATTCTGTTAATAGAAGGTCGAAGATTGGTGTACGGGATTCTAGTTTTGGTTGCTATCATTTTTAATGATTCTTTTGCGGCTTTATCCGCTCTTTCATTGTCACGAATTCCGAGATGACTCGGTATCCAGCATAATTTGAGCTTACATTTTTGTTGTTGTAAATATAATTTAAGATTTTCACGATTAGCGGATTCTCTAGATTTTTATTTTTCATTGCTGTGATCACAGATAGGGAGTCAGAGAAGATGATAAATCTATCAGTGCTACTACCTTCTATTATCTTTAAAGTCAAGTATATGGCTGCAGCTTCTGCGCTGAAAATTGATGCACTGTCAGGTATCCTGTATTGCATTTCTGTCTTATTTAAGACAGATGCACACCCAACTCTATTCGATTGTTTGTTTGGATCCATATGTATAAATGCTACTGACAAGGGATCGTAATGTGGGCTATATTTAGTTTAATCCAGTTTCATATAAAAAAGCAATACTTTTTAATTGAAATAAAAACGCTTTAAAATACTTTAAAAAATTAAAAAATAAGGCAGGTAGGTAAAAAAGTAAGTTTTAATGCCTTTGGTAACAGTTATGTGTTGACTATTTGTTTGCGCCACTTTTCTTTCTGCATATTATTTTTGACAATCGCCAAAGTCTATTGGGCAAATAATAGAATTATATATTCCTTAGTAATTTAAACTAGTTACTTTGTGCTTTTCGCTTTTATTATTAACACATAGAACTAAAAATAAACGTGATGATGATTCTTTTATTTTGATGATTTAAAAATTAACAACCTCTCTCTCTCTTTCTTTCTCTTTCTCTCTCTCTCTCTCTCTCTCTCTCTCTCTCTCTCTCTCTCTATATATATATATATATATATATATATATATATATATATATATGAAGAAGAATGGAAAGGAATTAGAGAAGCAAAAGCCAAATCATAATTCAATTCAATTGCTCAGAGCAAGGTATATTCCGCAAAAAAGGCAATTTATTCAAGTTAAATTTTCCTTAAGCCAGGCTTTTCAAAGATCAAAATCTTATCATCAGAGGAAGTCGCTGGGATAGATAAGTTGGCAAAGGCCAAGATTTAAAATTTGAAAAAATAAAATAAAAGTTGTAGGGCCTTTTAACGACCTACCTATCTACATCTCATTCTCTCCGCTGGACTTTTCGACACCGGACTTTTTAGCAATCGGACATTTGCTTGCATTCGGGCAGAATTTTGTCCTGTGTTTCTTCCCCTACAACTTTTATTTTATTTTTTCAAATTTTAAATCTTGGCCATTGCCAAATTATCTATCCCAGCGACTTCCTCTGATGATAAGATTTTGATCTTTGAAAAGCCTGGCTTAAGGAAAATTTAACTTGAATAAATTGCCTTTTTTGCGGAATATACCTTGCTCTGAGCAATTGAAGTGAATTATGATTTGGCTTTTGCTTCTCGAATTCCTTTTCATTCTTCTTCATTCTACCTGCTCTATCCTGGATATTGAGCTGTATACTCTTCACAATAGGTTTTACTTTTCCTAAAAGTTTGCTTTTAGTACACCACTTTATATATATATATATATATATATATATATATATATATATATATATATATATATATATATATATATATATATATATATATATGCAGAATCTTCTCTTGAAGGCAAGTATTGCTAAATATAACAGACAGCTTATGTCTGGATACCCTTTCGTAAATCCTTTCCATTGTCCCAATCAGAATCTTAGTTTCGGGGAAGGGGTATTGGCCGATGAAATGTCGATAAAATGTCTATCTATAATGCTAACTATAGTTTCGTACTTATTATATAATTCCCGCCAAAACCATCTATAATACGAACACATGGTTTTTACCTGATTAACCTAATGCCCCTGAAGATGGACCCGGATGGGTCTGAAAGTACTTGGGACACAAATGAAAACTTTGGCAAGTTCATCGGCCAATTCACCCCCCCCCCGCCAGAACTAAGGGTCTTATTCGGACAATGGAATGGATCTACGAAAGGATATCCAGACATAAGTTGTCTGTTATATTTAACAATATATATATTTCTTCTCCCGTGTTTTAAATCTCAACGGTCTTATTACACTAAATTCAAATTTAAACAAACACACACAACACACTGAGCAAATAACGCGTCCCAACAAGAGTGTCATGTGACCTCACATTTCCAAAACAGATGACAACAGAAGCTGAAGAGAGCCGGATGGGTAAGACCTTCCGTGCTTGAAACCGACGGTACGAATGTTGTACTAATTTTTCTGTACCAGAATAAATAAATATTATGCTCTTAATTTTTAACTTTGATTCTTAATTAATCGAGCACTCTGCTGGGATTTTTCCTACCATTCTACAAAGAATTTATATATATATATATATATATATATATATATATATATATATATATATATATATATATATATATATATATATATATATATATAAAATGAAGTAATAAAATAAGGTGCGAATCAAATTTTATTAGAATTCAATGTTCAGGCAAAGTACTTTAAAGCCCTTAACTCATAAGTTTTCAAAGACAATTCGTCTCCTCAGAGGACCATTACCGCAATGATATTACTGCAGATAATAAAATTAAACTTTTAAAATATATAAAAATATATATAAAAATACATAAAAGTATATAAAACATCAAATATATCAGCCCAAAACATACTTTTTGTTAAAGCAATACAATTCATCCAAGTCATACAATTTAAAACATATTCAGGAAAGATACCCAAGATGTTGTTTGAAAAGTGATCCAGGTGGTGAATGGTAGTCCAAAAACGAAAAAGTTATCCAAGCGGGAAACCCATTTGCAATCGATGCAGTAAATGACAGTGAAAAATGTATCCAAGGTGTATGCAAATTAATAAAATGATAAAGAAACCTAAATATATATATATATATATATATATATATATATATATACATATATATATTTATATATATATATATATATATATATATATATATATATATATGTATATATATATATATATATATATATATATATATATATATATATATATATATTCGATTCGAAACCCTGGACTACAAGTATTTTTTCAACCTACAGTCCAACGTCGCTAACCGCTAGGCCAGTTCTGAACAGCTTATAAACAATGATAATTTTAACACATTAACGGCGGCGAAAGCGTACAGGCATTCAAACTTCTATAAGTGAAGGGACGATGCAAATAAAGCAAGTGACGCTACGCTGTGTTACTACTACCATTTTACGGTGCTCTACTTTTTAACGAGAAGCTTCAAATATATAAATATTTGTTATTGTTTATATTTTTATCTATGGACGTATACGTTTCGTCTCTTTTCAATCAAGACTCATCAGCATAGAAGTACGACTATTCACACGATTCGAAACCCTGGACTACAAGTATTTTTTCAAACTACAGTCCAACGTCGCTAACCGCTAGGCCAGTTCTGAACAGCTTATAAACAATGATAATTTTAACACATTAACGGCGGCGAAAGCGTACAGGCATTCAAACTTCTATAAGTGAAGGAACGATGCAAATAAAGCAAGTGACGCTACGTTGTGTTACTACTACCATTTTACGGTGCTCTACTTTTTAACGAGGAGCTTCAAATATATAAATATTTGTTATTGTTTATATTTTTATCTATGGACGTATATATATATATATATATATATATATATATATATATATAAAATATAATAACACGAAATCACATAATTGTCGATGCAATAATTTATTTCAACCGTTCGGTTTTTTCAAGCATCACTCAGACAATTACATTTTTGAGACTGATAGAAAATTGAATTTCCCTACCACAGTTCCAATACAACTGTGGTAGGGAAATTCAATTTTCTATCAGTCTCAAAAATGTAATTGTCTGAGTGATGCTTGAAAAAACCGAACGGTTGAAATAAATTATTGCATCGACAATTATGTGATTTCGTGTTATTATATTTTATTATTGCTCTGTTTACTACATTGAGCTCTCATACCCGGATTTCCTCCTGGAATTATTCCATTATAACACAAATATATATATATATATATATATATATATATATATATATATATATATATATATATATATGAGAGAGAGAGTGAGAGGATGGAGATGGTTATCTTTAATAAATAGAGACATTTCTAACTAAAACTATTTTTTGAATATTTGTGTTATTTTGAATTTTCTATGACTTGAGTAAAATCACCCGGGAGTTAAGAGCATTTCGGCTTTTTGCGCGTTTGCGAATGTATAGACACCTCTTGTGCGCAATTATATCTACACGCTTGGACTTCTTAAGTAGATGAATCAGGTTCAGTTTGTTGGGCTAAGTAACTTTTAAAACCATAAATCTATCAATCTTTCGAATTGAATATCTATCTTTGCGACACCCTTATCGCAGGCTGCACGGATCTCTCCCTGATATAATATCTATCAATGTCAGCCGTTTCCCGACCGTGTTCTACTCCGAGATTTATTTGCAGGCTCTTCTTGATTCCATGACGATAGAAGCCAAGCGGAAATATTGGGCTCGCTTTTCTTTGGCCTTTTTTTTTGTGAAGCCAAAAATAAACCTTGCATGGCTATTGCACTATTTCTGCCACACAAAACATGTTTTGCTTTTCAGCTCATCCTTTTCGTCTATTAGACAAATGGATGAAATATGGAAATAAAAAGGCTAAAACTACAAAGAACCAGTGTACACAAAGAGTATATTCATACACACACAAACACACACACACATATATATATATATATATATATATATATATATATATATATATATGTAAGTATAAATTTTTATTTATACAAACATTATTGGTTACATATGTGCATACATGTTTCGGTTGCACTTTTCCCAGAAAGTCAACCTGATCAGACCAAGAATTTTCGAGAAATGGCCATTTCTCGAGAATTCTTGGTCTGATGAGGTTGACTTTCTGGGAAAAGTGCAACCGAAACATGTATGCACATATGTAACCAATAATGTTTGTATAAATAAAAATGTATACTTATAAACAGCTCTACTTGTTATTGAGCACTTTTTATAAACACTTGAGTTTCTACGGATTTACATTTACAGAAACTAATACAATACATGTACGATATATATATATATATATATATATATATATATATATATATATATATATATATATATATATATAAGGAGATTTAGTGAATTAGAACAACAAGTCTATTATGGCGTACGGTCGCTTCAAAAACATTCTGGAAATACTTTATTTGGAAACGACCGTACGCCATAATAGACTTGTTGTTCTAATTCACTAAATCTCCTTATTATAGCTCTGGTTCATTTATATATCTTCCATTGAGCTGATACTTATATCTACAGTGCTCAGTTGTGGTAGTGTCCCTCCCGGGGTGTCTATTCTTAACGCACCCCAACCATTTGGTCATTTACCCTCCGTTAATGTAAAAATTACCATTGATATACGCTTATATATATATATATATATATATATATATATATATATATACTATATATATATATATATATATACTATATATATACTATATATCTCTCTTTCTATATATATATATATATCTATATATATATATATATATATATATATATATATATATATATATATATACTATGTGTATAGTGGTTTGTTGCATTCCAATAACCTAAGAAAAATCAGTCCACGATCATAATTTTTGTCTATTATTTTTATTTTTTTTTCAATTTCAGCGAATGCCTGCATCTTTTTCAGTTCGTCTTACGCGCGTTTCACAAACCGTGAAGAAAATATAATTTTTAGTTGAACAGGCTGCTCTTCAGAGAACAGTTCATTTCATAATAAAAAAAATAAGCACCCTATTCCTAAACAGAAACATAAAAGTTAAAGACGAAAATAATAGCAAGTAAAAAATACGGAAAATCTACATTAAAGATGACATTCAGAAAAAAAATCTCCCCGTTAAATAACACAGAAACGTAAACCGATTTTCAAATCGCCATCAGTAAATATATATATATATATATATATATATATAAATGAAAATTTGTTTCATTTTGACTGTAAAATTGATTTTGTTTCACGAGAGCAGTTTGAGGGACTCCCGATAATCAGGCCTCGAAATAAAATTATATCCTGTTAAGATAGGATTATAATCACACAAAGTTTTTTTGAAAATAACAGAAATTTAAAATAGAATTAAAGATGAATAAAACAAAAATACAAGTAAAAAGAAAAAAGAAAAAGAGAAAAAGGAGAAGGGAATATTCAAATATAAAATATAAAATATAAGAATTGAAGGCAGAGATAAGAGCTACACGCGACAGAGGAAGGAAACAGAAAGAGAGAAGGGGAACGCAGAGATGGCCGGGTGTGGGAGGGTCGAAATATGAAAGCACATATTTCGGGGCCGAGGCGCGTTAACGCGTGTCAAACACCCTCTCATTGGACGTGGAACTCAACAAAAGGGTTGCTAAGGCATCCACAACCCTTTCTAAACAAACTAAAATAGTCTGGAAAAACAGCAACCTCACCTACTTCTACCAAGATGGCTGTCTACGGAGCGTGCGTTCTCGATGTCCTACGGTATGGGAGTGAGTTATAAACAACATTCCCAACACAGGAGAGGAAAGTCCAGGTCTTCCTTTTGAAGTGCCTATGTAGGATACTTGATATCACATGACAGGACAGAGATAGTGACAGTGATGTTTAGCAAAGAGTAGGCATCCCATCAATCTACTACCTACTGCGTGGGCGACGTCTTCGCTGGCTGGGCCATGTACGCAGGATGGATGATGGGCCCATCCCTAAAGCACTCTTCTACGGCTAGCTAGCATCAAGCTCAAGAAAAGGGGTCGTCCCTATCTCTGCTTTAAGGACGCTTACAAGCAAGATATGAAGGGTTGCTCAATTGACATTAATACATGGGAAGCATCTTCAACTGACAAACCTGCCTGGAGGAAACATATACCCCAGGGAATGATCATCAGTGAGAAGAATCTCCACGATGAGAGCAAAGAGAAGAGCGAGCCTACAGGAAGACCAACAACTTTCGTACGTCAAGGCTGTAGTAGACAAAGCAAATCAAGAACTGGTCTCTACAGTCACACAAAAAGATGCACACAAACAACATCCCAATATGGCGCTGATCCATAGTCGTTGCGACTGACGGATGCCAACACACACACACACACACACACATATATATATATATATATATATATATATATATATATATATATATATATATATATATATATATATGAAATTACATAAACACTATTACAGTCTACGCAAACTAACCAGCGTTTCGATGTTCTCACATCTCCTCACAGACTGACCAAAAACGTATTTATTCAGTCTGTGAAGAGATGTAATTTCACACACACACACACACACACACACACACATATATATATATATATATATATATATATATATATATATATATATATATATGTCAAGAGTTCGAATGCAAAACGCGATAAATCCAATTTGTCTTAATTGAGACATTGAACAATACAAGCACAAATATATTTAATCTAGACTTCGCCTAAAATCTTACTTTCATTAAAAGTCAAAGGAAATTATGCCGGTATCATATTAGGTAAAACATAATTTTGAGATGTAATCCAGTGTTGAGATACAACATTTTTTATAGTGATAGCTTCGTAATTTTGAAAATGGCGTTTATCGCGTTTTGCATTCGAATTCTTCATATATATATATATATATATATATATATATATATATATATATATATATATATATATATATATATATATAAACACTACGCCAATTAACCAGCGTTTCCATGCCGAGATAAGCATATAAATACTGGTGTTGTTTTAGAAGTTTCCTTCTCCTATGCGATTGTCATGACTAATAGCTCCCCACGTTAGAGTCCGACATTCAAACTCCTCGGACTACTATTCACGAATAACATGAATTAGAACAGCTACATAGAAGATATTGCCAAGGCTGCTGGAAACAAGGTGCCCTCTCTCTACGGAGCTAAGAAAACCTATCACAGCAGCCAGTATCATATGTCTCTGCAAAGGCATCATTCGCCCACGTGTGGAGTATAGTTGCCACATCTAGGCTAGTACACCAACCACTAGCCTCCGCTCAATATACAGGGTCCAAAAGAGAGTCTCTTATCAAATAGGGTCCACACTATCTATTTGTCTTATTGCCGCAATGTTGCTATTCTGTGGTTGGTTTACAAGTACTTTAATGGGATACACTCCGATGAACTTGCTGCACTAGTGTCTGCTGTCGATCTAAATAGCCCCGACCAACTCGTCAGTCAGCAAAATCCAACCCCTTCACTGTAGACGTTTCCATATGTTAGATCGCTTTCTATTCTAGTAGCTTCTTTCATCGAACTACAAGCCTTTGTAATCTCTTCCTGCTTCCTGTTTCCCTGACTGTACCAACATGCAGATACCTAAATGAAATGTGAACAAACATCTCGCTGCACAACTCCCAACATAGGAGGTTTTTAATCCACAGTACGGCGTTACATTAGATGGTATGGCAAATAAAGAAAATGCTGTGAACAATACATTACACTTATTTCATTAAGAAGATCTCCAACGATGTCGCGTTGTGTACAACACAACAGAATAAAGTAGTTAATATATTTTGATGCAAATCCACACAAACTAGTAAAAATGGTTAGGGTTAGGATTAGGGTTAGGGTTAGGGTTAGGGTTAGGGTTAGGATTAGGGTTAGGATTAGGGTTAGGGTTAGTGTTAGGGTTAGGGTTAGGGTTAGGATAAAGGTTAGGGTTAGGGTTAGGGTTAGGGTTAGGGTTAGGATAAGGGTTAGGGTTAGGGTTAGGGTTAGGATTAGGGTTAGGGTTAGGGTTAGGGTTAGGGTCAGGGTGAGGGTTAGGTAGTGAGTGGCTATTAAGACGAAACACAGAAAACGACAAAAAAGTCGCCAACTTGATAGGTCCTTCACTATCCACCAAGCTCCAGTCAAAAAAAAAGTCGCCAACTTGATAACCCCTTCACTATCCACCAAGCTCCAGCCCCTGTCCCATCGACGCAATGTTGCTTCCTTATGCCTGTTTTACAAGTACTTCAATGGATTGTGATCTGATGCGCTTGCTGCTATGATACCCCACGACGTAAATTCACTAGACAAACCCGACAATCTGCCAAACTCCCATCGATACACTGTGGAGGTCCCCAGATGCCGAAGAGCTTTCTACTCCAAAAGCTTCTTTCCTCGTGCTGCTAGCCTCTGGAACTCCCTACCTGCTCCCTGCTTTCCTGACGTTAGTGACATGCAGAAATTTAAAACTAATGTAAACAGACATCTCGCTACGCATGTCCTAATTTAGGTTGACACCCCCACCCCCAATCTTCACACTTTTTTCTCAGTAGCCCCTTACGTCTACCGTGGCGGCCTGCCTTGTTTGGGGTGAACTATGATAAAAACATTTTAAAAAATACTACATTTTACCATTAAAAGAACCCATAGACATTATACGGCGTTTAAATGAATCGACCAGTGTTGAACATCTAATTTAAATTCGATGATTTCCTGATGTTTGGTAGATTGTTTAAATGATGTCTAAACCGGTTGGCAGCCATAACTGAGCGCCTATCTCGATGATAAAACATAAAACAATTTTCATCGTGATATTAATACTTTTTATGAAACAGCTTTTCAGGTTGTTTGTAGTAACTCATAGTTTTCCTTTTGATCGGAGATTATAATCATTTAAAACTATTTATTCTTGCTGTATTTATTAAAATATTGTAATTTTTAAACAGAAAGAAATCTTCATTAGACACAAACACACACATATATATATATATATATATATATATATATATATATATATAGTGTTTCAGTTTGTATACGAAAAGAAATCAAATAAAGGGCTAATTTATGTCTAAATCTGCCATTTTGGATGAAACCGCGGTACATTGCTGAAATATGTAATATACAGTATCTAAATAAATTATATATGTATATATATATATATATATATACTATTTCATGTATTCACATAACATTTTATAAGGGTATGTAATTTTTTATGTATCAATTTTCAGTATTTACTTCAACAGTGCTCGATAGGTAAGTAGAGCTAGGTAGTAAGCTATGAAAATATATCTATGGCAATTAAGCTACGCGTTTCATCCCCATTATAGCCTGAAGATTCCCCGCGTGGACCAAACGCGGGAGCCTCTGTGTAACTTAATTGCAATGAATATATTTTCATAACTTACTATATATATATATATATATATGAAGCAATCCAACAAAAGATATAAGCGTCAACTAATATCTTATAATTAGTTAAACATCCGGATAAAAACTGAAGCTCAATATACTGGATAGCGCATTAATATTATAATATAAAATGAAGTAATAAAATAAGGTGTCAATCAAATTTTATTAGAATTCAAAGTTCATGCAAAGCATCCTTAAGTCCTTAGCTCATGAGTTTTCAAAGATAATTCTTCTCTTCAGAGGACCATTACCGCAGTTATACTACTACAGGCAACAAAATTACGCTTTGAAAATATATAAAATTATATACACAAATATACAAAAATACATACATCAAACATATCAATCCAAAAACATACTTTTGTTGAATGACCTGGATGGACTGTATGGATTCAACAAAAGTATGTTTTTGGATTGATATGTTTGATGTTATGTATTTTTGTATATTTGTGTATATAATTTTATATATTTTCAAAGCGTAATTTTATTGCCTGTAGTAGTATAACTGCGGTAATGGTCCTCTGAAGAGAAGAATTATCTTTGAAAATTCATGAGGTAAGGACTTAAGGATGCTTTGCATGAACTTTGAATTCTAATAAAATTTGATTGACACTTTATTTTATTACTTCATTTTATATTATAATATATATATATATATATATGTGATTTTATGAAGGCTTACCAAAGCATTCCTTTCAAGACACCAATGATCACCATTAAAGATATTTTTTCTTACAAATACTATTTATTCAAATTAAATGTTTTTTCCTACACGTGTTTCACTACCAAGCAGTTACTTGCTTGGCAGATCATCAGGGAAATTAAATGTCTGGAATACTGGTTTCAACTGCCGACAAAACACAATGTGGCGTTGTAATAGTTGAGGTCACTTAAGAAAAGAAGAGGAAAAAAATAAAAATAAAAATAAAAGTCAAACTTAAAAAGCAAAGAAGAACAACGATAAGAAAAGAAAGTCCTAGAAAAGTCTTAGAAAAGTAGCTTGTGCATTATTTCTTCCACCAAGCCAACAAGCAAGTAGTCGGTCCCAAATACATTCAATAAAACCACAAAACCGGAACAATGTGCGATAATGCACTTTCACGTTAGCCGGTACAATGATGAATAAATCCCCCCCCCCCAATAAAACAAAAGAACTAAATCATTCAAGATACCGCTCACAAGTTACCATTCCAATCCAATGATAGTATGGGAATTCTAAATCCAACTTTTCACAAAGAAAAGTCAACACAAATGTTCGTCCGAGTTCAAAGAGTCTTATTTCAATTGTTGATTTATTACCCTTCGAAATAAACACACGACGAGTTGAATGTCAATCCCGCAGAAAACTCCCTTCCAACAAGAAAAAATCTTAATATAGAAACTATTTATTCAAAATACTGTTTCTAAAAATATTTATTATTAAACCTATTCCTTATAGAAATTAATCATCTGGGACGTCATTTTACATTTTGGGAAAATATCCTTCATTTAATTAACTGCCGAATTATTATCGTTTTGTTGTTTAACGAAGCGAAAAAAGCCTATCCCGCAGAATTTGTTTTTAAAAAAATTATTCATATATCAAAAATAAACTGTTATTATAAAAAGGCCTTCTACAAAAATCTAGTTATTATTTTAAATCATTTAAAATATTTCCTTAACGGCTGTGTCTGTTTGTAACTCTCTGTGGAGAATATTATTCTATATTCCATAAATAAATGTTACAACGGAATATCGTTATCAGAAATCTATTTTCTATTTTGAAAAAAAAAACCAAACTTTTTTTTAATGGACCGGTTTATTTTTTTGTCAACTTTACGGGAAAATATCACTCTTACTCGTTAAATGACAGGAGACTTTATTATTACTAATTTAAAATCCCGTACAAAATACTTTTTTTATAAAATTCAATTGTTTCTATTTTTAGAAATTAAGTCCGTGTCGGCATGCATGTTTTTAAAATTATTTTTTCCTTAATTACTTTTCCCCATTCCTGCCACCAAATTGTTTTATTTATTTTAATCTAATTAAAAACTAATTTAATTTAACCTAATTTAATTAAATAGTGATAGCATCCAGGTTGCTATTTCTTATTTTTCACTTAAAATTACTTGAAATCCCCAATGCATTTCGTATAATATATCTATTTCTGAGAATAAATTGTGATTTATTATTTATTATTCCACTATCTTTTTATATGTAACACAATTTCCCCCCTCTATTCCGCTGAATAAGTATTTACTATAGTTGACTATCACTGGGCCTTATTCCGATAGAATATTCCTACCTCATCACCCCCAACCTAAGTCTCGAGTATCCGCTAATAATTGAATTAAGACATATCTTAGCATAAGTACGTGTTACTAATTCTCATCCTCCCTATTATACACTAATTATTGCCCCAGATTGCCTCAGGAAGTGTCCATCCTGCCTATCTCTGCTGTAAGTTTATACTTCCCCCAATTCCCCTCCTATCCAGGTTTTAGGCTTGATAACAGGTAACGGTTTCTATGCAGACAGCATTGTAGTATTTCCTGCCTAGCGTTCAGTAAATTATCTCTAGATGTCATGATGTGGTACGACTCCAATGCACATAGGTTGCATCTCTTCTTTTTGTTCGGTTTATATTTGTTAGCCCTCCCCAAAATTGACCATTTCAGTTCGAAAGGGTCTTGCCTAGCAATGAGGTTTCTCACAAAACGGCCAACAGAAGTGTTAGGCCTATCTATGTCTTCCCTTTGGCCTCCCCTGAAGGAACTCATGTGGTTTCTGAATCTATCTTTGAACTCACCCCCGGTTGAACCGATATATGATTTCCTACTACTCTCTGTTATCACATCGCATTTGTAGACAATGCTTGAAACTCTACAGTTCCCCCCCCCAGTGGACAGATGTTAGAAGCTCTGCAGTTACAGTTGTGTGCTGGGCCGTTGCTGGATGTTCTACTACTATGGTTATTTATAATGGAGGTTCTCACTGAACTGGTGTTACTGGGATCAACACCAGAAGAGAACATGGCTTCCCTTGTTTTAGTTATCTTAGAATTATTATATCCTATGATGGATGTGGCTATATTTCTACAGGTTGAATAAGAGAGTTTAACAGTATTTTTGTTAATGATTCCCCCCAATCTGCTATCCCTTGGAAAGTTTTTTTCCACTATGCTATAAAAAATCTTTGGGATATTAGTCTTAATATGCTGGCTATAGGGGGGGTTGAACCATGTAGTGGTCCTTCTCCTATTTTTCTTCCTACCTTCCCCCCCGGTTTGGGTAGCATGTGAGTTCAATTCGTTACTTCCAACTTCACGAATATTATCATCAACCGGTTCCCACCCTACCTGGTTTACATTACCGTGGGATACACCAGGTCTCCTATATCTAGCCTTGCCCATTGCCCTATTATATGAAACCATTGATCGAGAGGCAATCGGTCTCCCGTTTAGTCCCCCATTCCCAACCGAAGGAGGCACAAGGTAATTAATTTTTTCCTTGTATCTGTATTTGAAGCTTTAAACAGATCAGGATACAAGGAAAAAATTAATTACCTTGTGCCTCCTTCGGTTGGGAATGGGGGACTAAACGGGAGACCGATTGCCTCTCGATCAATGGTTTCATATAATAGGGCAATGGGCAAGGCTAGATATAGGAGACCTGGTGTATCCCACGGTAATGTAAACCAGGTAGGGTGGGAACCGGTTGATGATAATATTCGTGAAGTTGGAAGTAACGAATTGAACTCACATGCTACCCAAACCGGGGGGGGAGGTAGGAAGAAAAATAGGAGAAGGACCACTACATGGTTCAACCCCCCCTATAGCCAGCATATTAAGACTAATATCCCAAAGATTTTTTATAGCATAGTGGAAAAAAACTTTCCAAGGGATAGCAGATTGGGGGGAATCATTAACAAAAATACTGTTAAACTCTCTTATTCAACCTGTAGAAATATAGCCACATCCATCATAGGATATAATAATTCTAAGATAACTAAAACAAGGGAAGCCATGTTCTCTTCTGGTGTTGATCCCAGTAACACCAGTTCAGTGAGAACCTCCATTATAAATAACCATAGTAGTAGAACATCCAGCAACGGCCCAGCACACAACTGTAACTGCAGAGCTTCTAACATCTGTCCACTGGGGGGAACTGTAGAGTTTCAAGCATTGTCTACAAATGCGATGTGATAACAGAGAGTAGTAGGAAATCATATATCGGTTCAACCGGGGGTGAGTTCAAAGATAGATTCAGAAACCACATGAGTTCCTTCAGGGGAGGCCAAAGGGAAGACATAGATAGGCCTAACACTTCTGTTGGCCGTTTTGTGAGAAACCTCATTGCTAGGCAAGACCCTTTCGAACTGAAATGGTCAATTTTGGGGAGGGCTAACAAATATAAACCGAACAAAAAGAAGAGATGCAACCTATGTGCATTGGAGTCGTACCACATCATGACATCTAGAGATAATTTACTGAACGCTAGGCAGGAAATACTACAATGCTGTCTGCATAGAAACCGTTACCTGTTATCAAGCCTAAAACCTGGATAGGAGGGGAATTGGGGGAAGTATAAACTTACAGCAGAGATAGGCAGGATGGACACTTCCTGAGGCAATCTGGGGCAATAATTAGTGTATAATAGGGAGGATGAGAATTAGTAACACGTACTTATGCTAAGATATGTCTTAATTCAATTATTAGCGGATACTCGAGACTTAGGTTGGGGGTGATGAGGTAGGAATATTCTATCGGAATAAGGCCCAGTGATAGTCAACTATAGTAAATACTTATTCAGCGGAATAGAGGGGGGAAATTGTGTTACATATAAAAAGATAGTGGAATAATAAATAATAAATCACAATTTATTCTCAGAAATAGATATATTATACGAAATGCATTGGGGATTTCAAGTAATTTTAAGTGAAAAATAAGAAATAGCAACCTGGATGCTATCACTATTTAATTAAATTAGGTTAAATTAAATTAGTTTTTAATTAGATTAAAATAAATAAAACAATTTGGTGGCAGGAATGGGGAAAAGTAATTAAGGAAAAAATAATTTTAAAAACATGCATGCCGACACGGACTTAATTTCTAAAAATAGAAACAATTGAATTTTATAAAAAAAGTATTTTGTACGGGATTTTAAATTAGTAATAATAAAGTCTCCTGTCATTTAACGAGTAAGAGTGATATTTTCCCGTAAAGTTGACAAAAAAATAAACCGGTCCATTAAAAAAAAGTTTGGTTTTTTTTTTTTCAAAATAGAAAATAGATTTCTGATAACGATATTCCGTTGTAACATTTATTTATGGAATATAGAATAATATTCTCCACAGAGAGTTACAAACAGACACAGCCGTTAAGGAAATATTTTAAATGATTTAAAATAATAACTAGATTTTTGTAGAAGGCCTTTTTATAATAACAGTTTATTTTTGATATATGAATAATTTTTTTAAAAACAAATTCTGTGGGATAGGCTTTTTTCGCTTCGTTAAACAACAAAACGATAATAATTCGGCAGTTAATTAAAGGAAGGATATTTTCCCAAAATGTAAAATGACGTCCCAGATGATTAATTTCTATAAGGAATAGGTTTAATAATAAATATTTTTAGAAACAGTATTTTGAATAAATAGTTTCTATATTAAGATTTTTTCTTGTTGGAAGGGAGTTTTCTGCGGGATTGACATTCAACTCGTCGTGTGTTTATTTCGAAGGGTAATAAATCAACAATTGAAATAAGACTCTTTGAACTCGGACGAACATTTGTGTTGACTTTTCTTTGTGAAAAGTTGGATTTAGAATTCCCATACTATCATTGGATTGGAATGGTAACTTGTGAGCGGTATCTTGAATGATTTAGTTCTTTTGTTTTATTGTGGGGGGGGGGATTTATTCATCATTGTACCGGCTAACGTGAAAGTGCATTATCGCACATTGTTCCGGTTTTGTGGTTTTATTGAATGTATTTGGGACCGACTACTTGCTTGTTGGCTTGGTGGAAGAAATAATGCACAAGCTACTTTTCTAAGACTTTTCTAGGACTTTCTTTTCTTATCGTTGTTCTTCTTTGCTTTTTAAGTTTGACTTTTATTTTTATTTTTATATTTTTTCCCTCTTCTTTTCTTAAGTGACCTCAACTATTACAACGCCACATTGTGTTTTGTCGGCAGTTGAAACCAGTATTCCAGACATTTAATTTCCCTGATGATCTGCCAAGCAAGTAACTGCTTGGTAGTGAAACACGTGTAGGAAAAAACATTTAATTTGAATAAATAGTATTTGTAAGAAAAAATATCTTTAATGGTGATCATTGGTGTCTTGAAAGGAATGCTTTGGTAAGCCTTCATAAAATCACATATAAATGCTCTGTACTCTGTAATCGAGTATCATCGAGCTTGTTTTTTATTGGAACAACCCCGGTCTTCACTGAATGATCTATTTTATAAGTGAAAAATCTAAATCTATATATATATATATATATATATATATATATATATATATATGTATATATAATCAATAATGTTAAAAACAATATGCAATTGTCGCCTTGTAATCTTCAGTAGTTTAAACCAGATTACTATTCGCATATAATGCATGGTACACACAGACGGGAGTATTCTCACACACATACACACCTTATATATTCATATGTATAAAATAAAATAAAGTACTATATCGTGTTAATGTATATATATACATATATATATATATATATATATATATATATATATATATATATATATATAAATAAATGTTTTGAGGTACAAAACTTATAAATACATTTAAAAATGATACGCAGAAATCTCTTTAAGGCCCTTTCGACTATCATCTCGTCAGGAGAAAATCGATAGTTTAAATTAATAATATCGTCGAAAGAAAGAGCAAATGGGAAAGTTGAAAGTGCCAAAATTAGCGCTAAAGCGATTAAAAGTCAATTTAATGATTTACTTAAAAAAACGATTAAAAGGCACTGCGTTAGGGAACAAAAAAAAAAGGAGGGAGTTCAAAGTTCCCCAAAGAGATTTAGCGATCTAATAAATTCCTTCTGCCGACACAAGGAAGGTTTTCGAATAGCAATAGAGACAGATTCCAATATTTTCAAATGGTTCTTGGAATCTGCTCGATGCAAAACCTCAAAACGGTCTATTTTATAGCTACTGGCACAGCTTGGGTTTTCAACCAAATGCTGGCCAATAGCAGAGGTATATATATATATATATATATATATATATATATATATATATATATATATATATCATGCAAGCGTCATTAAAGACCACGGAGTTTTATCGATTCAGGATCTTTCTTGTCAATTTCTCGAAGCGACAAGCGATTCGTCGGTTTTCTGGTGTTAATTGGTGGAGTATGGCACCTAACGTTGTATCTTAGACCATTTCTTCTAGCGCTTTCGGTCTCTGGACCGTCTTCGGGAGGCTGTCTCTTATTGTTACTAAGAGCCGTATTTATAGTTTTACTATTAGTTATATATCTATTAATTTACCTACGTATACACACACACACACACACATATATATATATATATATATATATATATATATATATATATATGTATGTATATATATATATATATATTTATTTAAAACTATAAATACGGCTCTAAGTAACAATAAGAGACAGCCTCTTGAAGACGTTCGATAGACCGAACGCGCTAGAGGAATTGTCTAAGATACAACGTTAGGTGCCATACTCCACTAATTAACACACGAAAACCGCAGAATCGCTCGCCGCGTCGAGAAATTGACAAGAAAGATC
>OY744534.1:9149826-9154826 GCA_963556195.1 Sepiola atlantica | reverse complement strand
ATCTCTATCTCTTTCTCTCTATCTCTATCTCTTTCTTTTTCTCTCTCTCTTTCTCTATCTCTCTCTTCCTCTCTCTTTCTCTCTCTCTCTTTCTCTTTCTCTCCCTTTCCCTCTTTCTCTCTCTCTCTATCTCTACCTCTTTCTCTATCTCTCTCTCTTTCATCTCTCTTTCTCTCTCTCTCTCTCTCTCTCTTTCTCTCTGTATCTCTTTTACTATATATTCCATTCTTAAATGAGGAAGGCAAAAGTTCTCTTAAAATTAGCACTTCCTAAAAATATATGAATACTAATAGTAATAATGGCCATCCAAGTAAACACAGCATCAGTTGCAGACATCTGTTTTATTGTTTTTGTTTTGAATTTCTCGTAAGCCAATTCTATGCGCATTTACACCGACACGAAACATATGCGAATATTTTAATATAAAATTTATTATGGAAAAACAATTTGTTTTTACTGCCCCTCCCCACTTCTCCCGTTTCGACCCTAATATAGTCTGAGAAAGCTTAAATGTGAGAAAACTGTCCGAATTAATGTCTTATACATATGCTTAAACTTTCATTAAAATCGGACATAGTGTATATATATATATATATATATATGTATATATATATATATATATATATATATATATATATATATATATATATATATATATATATATATATATGTATAAATATATATAGTACATGTATTGTATTAGTTTCTGTAAATGTAAATCCGTAGAAACTCAAGTGTTTATAAAAAGTGCTCAATACCAAGTAGAGCTGTTTATAAGTATACATTTTTATTTATACAAACATTATTGTTACATATGTGCATACATGTTTCGGTTGAACTTTTCCAAGAAAGTCAACCTCATCAGACCATTTATATATATATATATATATATATATATATATATATATATATATATATATATATATAAATCAATAAATGCGAAAGTTTTTTCTATCTATCCTAACGATATTAACATGAAAACAGGTCATGTAATTTGATGCTATGATACTACATTTTATTTACCTCCCCAGGAGGTTAGGCACAAGGCCAGTTTTATCTTACTCCCACAAGGTAAGATGTGACCCAAGGTCGGGTCGGGAAAGTGGGACTTTAAAAGCCAGCGCCCGAGAAGGTGAGCACTCTGGCAATTAAAAATTGCCTGGGCAGCCCCGTCGGCATTCCCCGGTAGGGGCGCCTCAGGCAGTAAGCAACAAACTTACTACTCCCCAAAGAGGGGAGGCAAAGCCTGGGAGGGTGGACCTCCTAGAACTGCACAGGACAGACCCATAGACCGGCGTAAATCAAGCCCCGAAGGCCAAGACGATACCAGTTTATGGTGCGTATCAATCAATGATTTTATTTACCTCCCCAGGAGGTTAGGCACAAGGCAAGTGTTATCTTACTCCCACAAGGTAAGATGTGACCCAAGGTCGGGTCGGGAAAGTGGGACTTTTAAAGCCAGCGCCCGAGAAGGTGAGCACTCTGGCCATTAAAAATTGCCTGGACAGCCCCGTCGGCATTCCCCGGTAGGGGCGCCTCAGGCAGTAAGCAATGAACTTACTCCTCCCCAAAGAGGGGAGGCAAAGCCTGGGAGGGTGGACCTCCTAGAACTGCACAGGACAGACCCATAGGCCGGCGTAAATCAAGCCCCGAAGGCCAAGACGATACCAGTTTATGGTGCGTATCAATCAATGATACAACATGATATTTTGAAATGCCATATATTGTAATATTCAAATGCACACAAACAGTTTAAGATCTTCTAAATTTGCATATTTATTTTATAAAGAGTTCTTAATAAATTAATATAATGTAATATACGGTTATGATTTGGCATTGCCATATTTTCTTATATATACACAATATTTTCGTCTTAAGAGACATGTTTGATATCGCTGTGATGCTGGAAACAGATAATTCTGATGTCGCTGGGATTCTGAGAACAGATACTACACTATATTATGTATAATAATCCAGGCAAAGAAAACATTCACAGGATGGTAATCCAAAGAATGTATACGTGTCTTATAAAAATGCCCAATAACAAATAGATATTTTATATCTGATTATTTTTTTTTACACATACATGTACAAAATCTGCGACACTGGCATGTCGATGTTATCGATCAACAGCTGTTATAAACTAAAATCTCATCAAACAGAGTTATAATTCGATCTTAACCTTAGATCATATTTGGTTCTTTTCTAAATATGATCTACGGTTAAGATCGGATTTTAACCCTGCTTAATTAGATCTCAGTTTATAACAGCTGTTGATCGATAACATCGACATGCCAGTGTCGCAGATTTTGTACATGTGTGTGTAAATAAAATAATCATATATATATATATATATAATATATAATATTTCACTCATAGTAAAGATAAATAAATGCTAGATTCTTTATCCCCGTCAATGATAACTAAAGAATATTTATTTGGCTTCATTTGGGATTTCCTTTCTCTTTCGCTAAAGTGTTCTATCTTGTCCATTAGGAATCTATGAAATATTTCGAACCTCTTCCGCGCGCCGATCCATTGAACTAAGGCATTGTCAATTGTACATCCAGAAAGTCTCCCCTTGAAACGGGGAATCTCGAGACTTATTGCATTTGTGTCCTTCAGCCTGTTCCACTTTTCCCTCTCGCGCCGCGTCGTTTCCTCGCTCACTTCAACGGCACGACAGCAGAATAGAATATTATTCAATATGAAAACAACAAGTCGGACACAAAAAGGTCAAAGCCAAAGAAAAACAAAATAACGATAATAAAGGACTAAACTCTACTAGCCACTACGGTCATTGCTAGTGTCACGGGTCACGGCTACACGAATCGTTGGAAAGCTGCCGACGACAGTGAATGAAAGAATTGTTCAAGGAACTCTTTCAAGGATGAGCTTTATTTCCCAAGGGCATCACTGTCCGTTCTCCATCTTTATCGTTTGGTTTAGTCGTAGATTTCACTGGACAGTGTTGGTGGTGGAGCAACACAATGAAAAGCGGCGGGTCGTTCATTCGAGGAGTCCTCGACTGGCTAGGCCAGTGGTTTTATTGTTATATTATCCGCTGTCCGATGCTATGGAAATTTTAACTCCGTTACCTATATATATATATGCTGGGAAGCCATGAAATTAAATACTGTCTTGTTTTTAAATTCCCGAAACAGTTTTTCATGGTAAACAACTGATGATCCCTTAAAATAGTGTTAGAAACAAACTAATATAATAACTGTAAAAAGTAAATTGACTTACATGAGTGATTTTCCACTGAAAGACTTGGGACTATAATTTTTTTTTTCCTAATATAGTTTTAATGGTTGAGAAACTTCCGAGACTATATATATATATATATATATATATATATATATATATATATATATATATATATAATATTAATTATTAAAAATAATAATGAGCAATTAGAACGCCATACAATGCATTTTAGTGTTATTAACTTCTTTTTTTTTCAATTTAATTTTCAAAGATATACTTCATCATCAGAATTTCTAAATTTCAAAATAAAGATATATAAAATATTTTTTTTAAAATCCTTTTTTATTTACCCACCCTGACTTTACGCTCGCATCTCAACATAAGACTCTTTACCTTTTGGTCTTTTTTTTTTGTCTTATTTTCAAAGTTAAATGTTGCCGATAATATTTACAATTACATTGTCGGTGTTTCCCTATCCTCTGATGAAAAGAGTTTGTCTTTGAAAATCCACGGATTAAGGATATGAAGCGCCTTGCTCTGAATTTTTGATGTTCTAATGAATATTGTATCCTTACAATTTTTTATTCTCATCTTTCATCTCTAAAATTGATTGCTCTATTGAATATATTTCATATTATCACGATAGATTATTATTAAACGATAATTCAATTATCTTTGATTTAATTCAACATTTGAATATTATATATATATATATATATATATATATATATATATATATATATATATATATATATATATATATATATATATATATATATAATGCTTTTAAGCCTGAAGATTCCCCCGGAGATGAAACACGGGAGTCTCTGTGTAGCTTAATTGCCATAAATATATTTTCATAGCTTACTACCTAGCTCTACTTATGTATCGAGCAGTGTTGAAGTAAATACTGAAAATTGACACACAAAAAATTATATCTCTTTATAAAATCTTATGAGGATACATGAAATATATATATATATATATATATATATATATATAATAATGGTAATAATCCAGGTGAAAAATATCCACAGGGTGGTAATCCAGAGAATTTTAACCGGGTTTATAAAAAGTGGTTAATATCAAAATAGAGCTTTATGTATGATAATTTTATTTACACAGACATGTACAAAATCTGCGACACTGGCATATATATATATATATATATATATATATATATATACATGTTTACTTTTTTTCCTTAAACCAAGCTTCTGTGGAAAGAACTGGATTCGAACCCGACACGACCAAGTCTTTAATCCGCGTGGTTAACCACTAAGCCAACGTGTCAATGTTTAACTAGTTAAAAAATTAAGCAGTAAAATCATATCCACTCGTATGTATCGCTTTATATTACATACTAATGCAATGTATTAAATTGCTTTATATCAGACAACTGGTGTGAACGTAGCATATTTTACAAAATGTTTAACGGACCTTGGGACAAACAACTGCGTCTAAAGATGAGTAATAAGTTAAGAGACATATCACAATCAGCGGAGTTAGCGGGAGTGCTCATTAAATGTATACGTAATGTTTCGTGTTATGTAGTTAATTAATAACAGTCAAATAGTAAATAATAGCGGACACTTTTTTGAAAGGTAGACGTTGTTTATTACTTCCCGGTGACGATTGGGGGAGTGTAAGTACTTAAATGATAGAGGGAAAGTTGTTGCTACCACCTATATGGAGCATGTTTTGAGGAGAATCGTAGAGGGTGGGTCAAAATTAATTTTTATTGTTAGATGGAGAAAAATAATAACAAATTTACTAAAACACGCTCGAGT
>OY744534.1:9137326-9139826 GCA_963556195.1 Sepiola atlantica | reverse complement strand
TTAGAGAGTAAGATAACAATCATCAAAAGTTCATAGTATGTTTGTGCTTCATATGGTAATCATTTTAAATAGCTAAGTGAAGTGACTTATGAATCACCCTGTATATATATATATATATATATATATATATATATATATATATATATATATATATATAACACATTGTTACGGTTATATATATATATATATATATATATATATATATATATATATATATATATATATAACCGTAACAATGTGTTTGTTTAATAAAAATATTTATTCTAATCTAAGTTTTCGAAAATTATAATTTTCTTCGTCAAAGAAAATTGTATTTTTTTCCTCATCTATTTTCATCGTTATTTTGACTTCTTGGTCAGAAAGAACACACCCGGTATGTCTGTTAGCGCGACTACGCTAGTGTGGACATGTGGAAAGGGGTATACATATTATAAACCATATTGCGTAAAAGTTTTATTATTAAATTTTTTTTTTCTCAAAACTTTGTATAGTTTTGTATTTCTGCATAAGTTTTTACTCAAAAACTTTATGTAGTTTTGTATTTCTGTATATTATATATATTTTTAAATATGTGTTAACAGTAATAGCATTCTACTGGTTCATCTCTATGATTTCTTCTGCTGATAAAAGCTTGCATTTTTGAAAATCCATGGGTTAATTAAACGAATTGTTTTATTTATATGTTCTTTGATTAAAAAACTCGATTATTAATTTTTTCCAACTTGTATTCTCATTATATATATATATATATATATATATATATATATATGTATATATATATATATATATACATATATATATATATATGTATATATATATATATATATATATATATAATATGAGGCTAAAATATACTTTTAGAGATTTGACCCTATAGTAAAATGATGTAAGCTTAATATACGAGATTGAGTTCACCTTACATTGAACAATCAAACATGAAATAGATTTGTCATTCGCACATCTTTATCTCTCTTCCTTCATTTATCTCTCTTTTTTTATTTATCTTATATATATATATATATATATATATATATATATATATATATATAATCAATGTACTTTATTTATTCGCTACAGTCTATTCTCAAATACATAAGACATTCATTTCACACATGCACGGCCTTTACTGTTTCCGGTGTGGATCACAGAAACTTTGTAGACATTTGGCAACATTCGGCTTTCAACCGGATTGGCTTAGTTTCAAGGTTGGCAAAGCAATTGCAGAAATGACTGCACATTTAAAAAATATATATATTTCTGATGACAAAACCAAATAAGCAACTTTATATTAATAAAATATCGTAAGAGTATCGATCACACACTCCTACTTTCTGTCCAAAAGACCAATAAGAATATTCAAGTAAAACTGAAAACACAAATCAGCATCGATGCAAACGTTAGATGTTAACTGGGTTTTTGTTTTTCAGTTATTCTTGAAAAAAATTATTGTTATGGTTTAGTGGTAAAATTCCATAAAAGTCGTAAACGCGTCACAGACAGAAAAAAAAACCCCGAACATATAAGCGCAAAGAACATATAGGTTACTTTAATATATCACTAGATCACCAGTGCCCCGTTGGGTCAGCATTTGTTTCCTCCACCAAGGAGGTCATGGTTTCGCTCGAGTTTGTCGATTTTTCACTATGTTTGTTTGTTTGTTTGATTATAGTCTAGCATGCTCATCACTTGACCAATCGTCAACAAACTTGGTCCAAATATCGATCATGTTCTAATCTAGAACTGATCTTATTATTAAATATCTCGGTGTGATATTTAGAATACAATTCAAGGTAACGGAAACGGTAAAAGTCCAACTTTTGGAGGACTTTTCGGTTTTGTTCATCATAGAGACTCGCAACTTGGCCCATATTATAGCCAATGATGTCCCATCTCTTATGTCATGTTGACTTTGTAAAGTTGGAAGGTCATATACGTTCAGTCACGGTCGAAAACGTTTACGCAAGATTAAGTGGTCGGTTCTGTTTATCGTAGAAACTCGATACTTGGTCCATACTGTAGCCAATGAAGTCCCGCATTTTATATCCTCTCAATCTTTGATCTCGGACTTTGACATTGACCCTTAGAAGTTCAAGCTCAACTTTGTGACAGTAATGAAAGTTCCGATTTTTTTCTAAATGGGAGGTATGAAGCTGACGCTCTTTCATAACATTAAAGCTTGATCCGATAAATAGTTTCTGACTTATCAATGTTTACATGACATTACTTCGGGAATACTTCATATAATATGGAGAAGTAATGCCCAGAAAAACCTTTGGCTCATCCTTACGTTGCCAGATTGAGGTATTCAGTCGCAGGACTGACTTATGTTCTAGTTATGTTTTTTTTTATTATTTTAACGTTGAGTTAATTTATTTGTTTCCTATATATTTTAATTATTACAATATACACATTAAAATATTCCTCGGATCGCTTGTATTTGAAATATCTATTTTAACTGTTCCAATTAGCAGTAATTTGCAATTAACTCACCAATACACTC
>OY744534.1:9127326-9129826 GCA_963556195.1 Sepiola atlantica | reverse complement strand
CAAGGGGGGAATAATCGAGGCTATTAAAAAAGTGAGAAGAATTATATAGAAGTAAAAACAGGAGGGGAAGAATAATTAGAGTGCACAGTGGAAACAGTAAGGAGTTCGATATCGAGGTGTGCAAATGGGATATGGAGTAGATAAGGCTAATCAAACAGTAAATAAAAGGGCTAGGATATAATATGAATAGAGTGGGTTAGTTATCACGTTGAAAGGGAAAAGAATGAAGAATGGAAGTGTTGAAGGGAAGCGGACGAATGCAATAAAAGAAGTTAAACGGGAAAGAAAATGGAAAACCAAATAAAGTTATACAGTTAAGGAGGTTAAGTGGAAAGATTTAGGGGGTAATGGAAGAAAGGTGTTAAAACTAAGGGAAATGTGAAGCTAACGAAGTTTATGGGTAATTTTATTAAGTTAAGAGAAGGTTAAAGGGATGAGGGAGATATAAGTAGAGATTAAAGAACAACAGGAATTAGAACTATCGGAAAGGGGTTTCGAGATGTAAGGAGGGAAAATCCGAGATGAAGGGAGGGTATTTAATCAAATGGGGGAGGGGTGTCTGGGGGATTATTATGGTTGCTATACCTGAATTTACGTTTATGCTTGCAACTGGAGATAAGTTCATTCTTAGAATTAATAATATTTTTAGATTTAGTAGCAGTAGCTATCATAAAGGTTTCCAGAGTACAAAGTTGGCAATGGGATGCTCCAGGGGTATATGATTTGGACTTTTTAAGTATTGACCAGTGAAGTGAATAGGGAGTATTTTTGAGATTGAGGTTTCTAATTAGATTGGAAAGTGAAGTGCCTGTGCTGTTATCGCTGCTATTTTTAAAGGAATATATATGGTTAGAGATCCGGGTCTTAATGGGGAAAGAGGACGCCCCAATATATGTGTGTATCTTGAAGGGTGGTGCTATAGTTGCATTGAGATTACTAATGGTATTAGAAGAGATTTGGGTTTGGAGATCCAAGTTATGCGAGGAAAGTTGTTTGGAGAAGTGGGGTGGAGCGGATATGGGGGAAATGTGAGTTGGCCCATGAGCACTATTTATTATTGGGGGTGCTTGGTTAGAGGTATGGCTGTATAAGCGGGAGTTTAGAGTAGAAGCGGATTGGGGTTGCAGGGAGATCCGGAGTTCGGGTGGAGTATGGGAACTGTGATTACTCACAGCATTGGTGGAGCGGGGGAATTGTTTAACAGTACAAGCGTATATTACGTCCTTCTGTACACAGTTGTTGTTAAGGGGACAATCTCTAGGTTTACGGCAGTTACAAGTGGTGAGGGATGTGGTGGGTGGTTGCTGTTGGATATGTTTGATTTTCCTATTGTTAGAGGTTATGATAGTTTGTTCAATATTGGGCATAGTAGAGTATGATATTTTAATAGAATTTTTGTTAAGGATAGTGCTATATCTGTGGGGATGCTTAAAAGATCTGTCTAAGATTTGGAAAAATTCTTTAGGTATATTGGTTTTAACATTACTGCTGAAAGGCGGATTAAACCAAATGTTATTCTTTCTTCTAAGTTTTTTTCTTTGTTTATTCGAATGTGGGTCTACCCGATTATCAATATCTTTAGTTCCTATGTGCTTATTAGAGTGTGTTTTGATTATCTTAGGTGCTGATGAGTTAAACTTTTTATTTCTGTGTGTGGTCATGTTGTGAGTAATAATGCCTGAAGATTTGTTAACTTGAGTAAGGGGGTTGCAGTTATATTAAATTTTGTGATTGTAGCCTGAGTTAAGCAAAGCATTATTGTAAAAGCTAGAATTTTGATCGAAGATAGATTTATTCGCAGAAAGCTTAGAGATTCTATTAGATACTGAGGGGACTATTGAGTTTATGATGGATTTAGGGTGGTTAGATAGGCTATGTTCGTAGAAAAGGGTTAAGTTAGGTTTATGGTATGGGCTGAAGGTTCCCGAGTTAAGATCTAATGTAAGGTCAAGAAAGTTGGATATTCTTTTCTCAGGTTCCACTGTAATGGTCAAACCAAAGTTTTTAAAGAAGTTATGCAGGTTTTTGATAGTGTTGTTATATTGTCTCGATCTCTCCCCAGATACAAACAGGGCATCGTCCCTATACAACCCACCCTGTAAGTGTCCAAAATTAAACCCCAATTCTCTCATCAAGTACTCTCTATCCTGGATATTGAGCTGTATACTCTTCACAATAGGGTTTTACCTTTCCTAAAAGTTCGCTTTTAGTACACCTCTTTATATATATATATATATATATTATATATATATATATATATATATATATATATAAGAAGATATGTTAATCTCTCATTAGAAAGCATTCAACATTGAAATGTAAGAAAGATGTTTGAAGCCTAAGAATGCATTTTTTTTTAAATAAATAGTAATTTATTTAAAGTAGTCCCAAATTTTCGACGTAATAAGTCTTCGTCAGAGGTACAAGACATTTTTTTTCATAGCGACATGTTCATCGCCAACATATCTTCTTATCTTATATGCGTGTCCGCGCATCTTTC
>OY744534.1:9109826-9124826 GCA_963556195.1 Sepiola atlantica | reverse complement strand
CAACAATACGAAAGAACTAAACACCTACTTTGAAAACCTATGGAACATCAACCCTCAGAGTAAAACTAAACCTACTAGTAACCTAACATCTAAACAAAACCAAGCACTAGATAACATCCTAAATAATAATAACATAATTATAAAAGAAGCTGACAAAGGCAGTGCGGTAGTCATCATGGACAAACATTACTATAAATCGAAAATTACAGAGGTACTAGAAAACAATGATTACTACAAATCAATTAGCACCAACATTGATAACAACACCATTTCAAAAATCACAAAACTTTGCACAACATACAATAATATACTAACAAAAAAAGAAAAAGATTTCCTAACAAACTTCATGATTAAAACAAACAACTTCTACGGACTACCTAAGATACATAAATCAAATGAGATAAGGAATGCCATCAACACACAGGCATCAGAATATATTAGTGTCCCGAGTCCCAGTGACCTTACATTTAGACCCATAGTAGCAGGACCATCATGCCCAACAAGCAGACTGAATAACTTAATTGACATATTACTACAACCATTCACCGATCAAGTCAAAAGCTACATAAGAGACGACATACACTTCCTAGGCTCCTTACCACAAATAGTAAATCCCGGGACTAAATTAGTTACATTTGACGTCAGCAGCTTATATAGCAACATTCCCCATGACTTAGGTAAACACGCAATATCACACTGGATGGACAAACACCCACAAATACTACACCACAGATTCACCAAACAATTCATCCTCGACAGCATAGACATTATTCTCAACAACAGCTCCTTTGAGTTTAATAACAAAAACTACATCCAGATTCTAGGTACAGCAATGGGAACCAAAATGGCACCAACATATGCCACCCTAACACTAGCCTACCTAGAGAAGATCTTATATGAAAAGATAGAAGAAATATATGGACAGAATATTCAAACTCTCTTCATAAAATCTTGGAAAAGATACCTGGATGATTGTTTTATCCTCTGGGAACCCACATGGGGGGGGACATCAATAAATTACACAGCATACTACAGAACCTACACCCCAAGATTAAATTCACCATTGAACACAGTCAAACAGAACTACCCTTCTTAGATGTATTGATTGAAATTAAAAACACTCACATAATCACAGACATCTACCACAAACCCACAGACACCCAACAATATCTCCATTTTAGAAGCCATCACCCCAAAAGCTGCCTAAAATCTATACCCTACTCCCTAGCACGCAGGATCCGTACTATAGTCAGTGACAAAGACCTCCGGATTGTCCGACTGGAGGAACTACGGAAAACTTTAAAAAGAAGAGGATACCCGCTACAAATAATACATAAAGGTATAGAACTAGCAGAAAACATTCCATTAGAACAATTACGAATCCCCAAAAAACGAAACAAAGAACAAATATTGGCATACATCTCTACACACAACAAAAACAATCCAGAATTATTCACAGAAATAACAAGAAACCTAACCCTACTCAACCATAACAACAAACTAAACGACATATTAAACACAACAAAAATAATAAAAAGCAAACGCCAACCGAAAAACCTCAAACAAATTTTAACCTCATCTAAACTCAAACAACACACAATACAAATGGTCACAAAATGCAACAAGGAAAGATGTGGGGTCTGTGACATAATAATGGAGGGGAACTCATACACATTTAAAAACCCAACACAAACATTCACAATAAAAAAAGACCTTAACTGCACCCCCAAGAACGTTGTCTATGTGCTAGAATGTACAACATGTAATGAAGCTTATATAGGTGCGACAAAAACATTTAATAATAGAGTATCTTTACATAAAAGCAACATTAAAATCAAAGAAAACCGTAAATTATTCGTCTCCCAACATGTGCACTCATGCAGCGGAGGAAAATTCAAAATAATGCCAATTTTCCAAAGCCAAGACTACACTCACTTACTAACACAAGAAAAAAACTTCATACTTAAATTTAATCCAACATTAAACAGATCATAACTCTAACAACACACACTTTGATCACACTTTATCCACCTCTAGTTAAGTACAAACATAAATAACTATTTATAGTTATCTATAGACTGGAAAATTCTTATATATATATATGTATATATATATATATATATATATATATATATATATATATATATATATATATATATATGTGTGTATGTGTGTGCGTGTGTATGTATGTATGTATGTGTATATAATTCAACCTTTATCCCCCTCTCTGTCACTATAACCACACGCCTGTGAGTGCGCGCGCATGGGTGTGTGTGCGTATTTATGTGTGTGTATGTGTATGTGTCGCTCACCTATTCACAAGACTCAAGGTTAGACCACACGCATACGGACACGCGCGCGCGCACGCAGACACCACTTCATTTTTGGAGACGACAAAAAGCAATAAAAAGTATTAAATTTCAAAAGAAATTCTCGCACCCTAGGAGGCTGGGATGACCGATGGATCATGGATGGGTAACACGCACTTGACCAAGAGAAGCAGGAAAAATGACAAATAAAAAATAAAAATAAAAATCAAAGATACCCACACACCCGCAAACACACGCATGCGCAAAAACAATAACAAATTCCTCAAATGAAACAACATTTGCTCGAATCGAAAGACATTTCTTCAAATGGATTTTCATATCTGATGAAAGCGGGCCACCGCTTGAAACGCGTTATATATAAAATCATAAAATAGTAAAACAACAAAATAATAAAGAAATGTTGAAAAAAAACAACAAAATAATAAATAAATGTTGAAAAAAACATTCTACAAATGTTGGTAGCCTTACTCCTTTACATATATACTTTTCTCTCGTTGGAACTGCACTAATACTGCACTACCCTCTTTTCTATATATATATATATATATGTATACTTCGGCAGCAAGTCGTTAATTAGACATGCGTCATAAAATACCACGGAGTTTTCTTTCTTTATGATTTTTTATGGTTTTTGGTAATAATTGATGGATCATGGCGCCTAATGTTGTTTCTTGGGCGATTACTCGAGCGCTTTCGGTCTTGCGACCGTCTTCAGGAGGTAGTCTGTTGTTGTTGTTTGTAGAGCCGTATTTATGATTTTATTTTTGGCTAGATCTAATTATTTGCATATGTGTGTATATAATATATATATATATATATATATGTATCTTTATTCTTTTTTTTACTTATTAGTTTTCATTTTTATTGATTTGTTTTTATTTATTTTATTATTATTAGTAGTAGTAGTAGTAGTAGTAGTAGTAGTAGTAGTAGTAGTATTATTATGAAAGAAAACTCCGTGGTATTTAATGACGCATGTCTAATATATATATATATATATATATATATATATATATATGTATATGTATGTATGTATGTATGTATTATGAAACCGTAGTAAATCATATGAAAACAGGTTTTCTTGCCGGAATAACGTATACTTTACAATTCTGTTTTTACCAGCTTCTATTTAAATGGTAACCTGTAATTTACTTTAGTCTATCTTCATCTTTTTAGTCGCATCTTCTCAAGCCTGATGCACTAAGTGCGTTCACGCATTGCTTTGTCCCCGCCATTTGTATGCGATGGCATACACAATATCTTCGCCGATATAAACGCGAATGAAAGGCCAAAGGAAATAAATCAAAACCAGAAGAAAAAAATAATATAAAAATCTAAAAAGCAATAAATAAATTAAAAAAAAAAAACGTTAAAAAATAACAAAAAAAAGCGGACATTGAAGAAAAGCAAAAGTTAGCTGATATGAAAGAGGAAACAAAAGAAAGGAATGGAAAAGGTTAGAAAAGGGTTTAGAAAATTCTTTTGTTCGGCCATGTTTATGCCTTCACGGAGGGCGTCGGATCTTTTTTCTGCATAATTGGCCATTCGGTCTCCATTTGGTTGCGCTTCTTCCAGCGCATTGGGTTTGCGGCGTGTGCCGATTGCATTTATTAATATTTATTCATTCCTCGTGTTTTATTCCCTTAAAACATCAGCTTGCTTGCCCGTTACTATCTATCTATCTATCTATCTATCTATATATATATATATATATATATATATATATATATATATGATAATTTTATTTACACAGACATGTACAAAATCTGCCACACTGGCATGTCGATGTTATCGATCAACAGTTACTATAAACTGAGATCTCATCAGGCAGAGTTAGAATCCGATCTTAACCTCAGATCATATTTGGAGAGAACTCTCCAGTGTGGCAGATTTTGTACATGTCTGTGTAAATAAAATTATCATATATAAAGCTCTATTTTGATATTGAGCACTTTTTATAAACCCGGTTAAAATTCTCTGGATAACCACCCTGTGGATATTTTTCACCTGGATTATTACCATTATATATATATATATATATATATATATATATATATATATATATATATATATATATATATATATATATATATATATATATATATATATATATATATATACATATAAAGGGTATTTAGACATATTTTTAAAACCATTGTTTCGTAATAGTATTTTTTTATTTTTGAAAAAACCATAACAATGTATAGGGTTAAAATGAATAAAATTTATTTTAATCTTAACTTTCGAGAATTACAATTCTCCTTGTCAAAGAGTGTTTTTCTTTATTTCTTTTTCTTCTTCTTCATCGTCCGATTGTAATGGACTTCTGGGTCAGAAAATCACGCTATGTCGGAAGGCGAGATTGCGCCAACTTTAATTAGAAAGTGTATTTAGACATATTTTTTAAACAATTGTTTCGTAATTGTATTATATCTTTTTTGAAAAAAACATAACAATGTACGATGAAGAATAAGAAGAAGAAAAAGAAAAACACAAGGAGAATTGTAATTCTCGAAAGCTAAGATTAAAATAAGTTTTATTTATTTTAACGCTATACATTGTTATGGTTCTTTCAAAAAATATTATATATATATATATATATATATATATATATATGTATATATGTATATAATAAAATAAAATATTCTCGGTCCACGGAAGTATTTTAAAATGGCCCGAATTCTGAAAATTACTTCCGAATAAGTGCGTTCCATCTACGATATAACTAAACATCTTTCTATTGGATTTACTTCATTCTTGAATTTTGTCAATGCTGCCTTCACTAAAACCCTTCTTTTTCATCTTTAAATATCCTTTCACTGGACACCTTATCAACGGACATTAACCAACTGGACAGACCCCATATCTTTTTACACGCACATTCTCACTCTCCATTACTCCATTTCAAAGTTTGAATGTTGGCTTTCCTACTGTCAACTTATCTATCTATGTAATTCCATTGATGATAAGATTTTAATTTTTGAAAAGCCTTGGCTTAAGGAAAGAAAAATAAACATGTTTTTACCGAGTACACCTCGCCTTGAACAATTGAAGTTGAAATATATGTATCATTCGTACATATTTATCCCCCTTCTTTGATATATCTTTATATATATATATATATATATATATATATATATATATATATATAGAGAGAGAGAGAGAGAGAGAGAGAGAGAGAGAGAGGGATAGAGAGAGAGAGAAAAGAGTATAGTGCAGTATTAGTGCAGTTCCAACGAGAGAAAAGTATATATATAAAGGAGTAAGGCTACCAACATTTGTAAAAAGTGTTTTTCAACATTTATTTATTATGTTGTTATTTTATCATTTTATAATTTGGTATAACGCGTTTCAAGCGGTGGTCCGCTCTCATCAGATATGTAAATCCATTTGAAGTATAAATATAAAGACTCTTTCTATAATTTATAAAAGTATGTATCATATTAAGCACTAGCTTTTTCAATTACATATTTTTGTTTTCGGTAATTGAATTGGATATTCCTTGATGCTTTTCTAATTGTACTAACGTATCAAGGGAGGCGCGAGAGCGCTCTATCCCTTAATAGACTTTAAGAATGGCCTATGCTGGAAATCTCATTTCTTTGATCAATCATAACTCAAAACCCAATAGACCAAATTAGTTAAAACTTTGCACAACATTTTTATTTGATAAGTTCTATAAGTGTGTATAATTTCAGCATGATTAGTCAAGGCAACCCAGAGATGCAGAAAGGTCAGGCATGATTTTGTGTTATCCGTGTGTACGTACGTACATACGCACGTGCATATGTGCCATCCTGTATCTCATCAGCTATTTGATGGATTCAGCTGATTTTTGAAGAGATAGAGATTCTAAGGTCTAGTTGATGGCATTTTAATTTCAGTTTACCATATACCTTAGTTTTCCCGAAAATTCCCAAAAAACCGTTAAAATGGCAATTGTATTGAGGCATAGCCTTTACAAAAGTAGTGACATTCCATGATAAATGCCAGTATACTGAAATCATATGCCCTTAATAGGGTTAAGATGAAAATTCATATACACTAAATGTACAAAAGCAAGGAAATTCCCAAATTTTTACACTTTTATTGTAATTAAGGGTATGACTACATATCAACCAAACCATTTCATTATCACATCACTACAGTATAAATCTCTATGCATGAGTGGATGAAGTGTGTGAGGCTCGCGTAAGAAAAATTTCTACCAGTAAAATACATAGCCCTGCTGTGCTCGCATACCCTTAATGACAATAAAAGTGTACAAATTTGGGAATTTCCTTGTTTTTGTACATTTAGTGTATATGAATGTTCATCTTGACCCTATTAAGGGCATATGATTTCAGTATACTGGCATTTTTCATGGAATTATTATATATACACATTTTTTTTATTTAATAAATTTAATTTACTACGATTGTTTATTTATTTAAATTATGTTCGCGTTTAACTTCCTATGTGAATAAACCCATCTGTCAAGTATTCGAGTGCGCATGCGTGGGACTACCAAACCGATTTTAATGACGATATATACTTTGGTACGAAACGAGCACAACTCTCGAACCTAAAAAAAATGGAGATCTTTTTTAAAGGGAATATAAAAAAATCCCAAGAAGTAACCCTTCGGGACTCATTATTCACATGCTGAATGTTCTTTTCGATCATTTTAATGCTTGTAATTGGGACCTGTGCGGACTAGCACGCGCAGCTTCCGTTTTGACCATAACTCATGTCGGCTTACACCGTCAGTTTCCGTGACTAAACGAGCCTTCAGTAGTCGGGCGTGCTTCTATAATTCTATTTAATAAGACCGCTGCGTATACAAAACGAGGGCACGTATTCTTAAGATTTGTTCATTCAATATGTCACTTCAAACTGAAATTTGAAAATCTCACCGAAAAGAAATCTACAGCGACAAACCAAATAAAGTCGCATAGTTAGGTTCTCGTAACCAGCCTTTTGGCTAAGATCAAAGTGGTGTATCTGTTCCGATGGATACTGCACTTCATAGATCGGTATTGTCTTGACCTTCGGGGCATTGATTTCCGCCGGTCTATGGGTCTGATCTGTCCTGTGCAGTTCTAGGAGGTCCACCCTCCCAGGCTTTACCTCCCCTCTTTGGGGAGGAGTAAGTTAATTGCTTACTGTCTGAGGCGCCCCTACCGGGGAATGCCGACGGGGCTGCCCAGGCAATTTTTAATGGCCAGAGTGCTCACCTTCTCGAGCACTGGCTTTTCAAATCCCACTTTCCGACCTTGTGTCACATATTCCTATTGTGGGTAGGGGTTAAATAACGCTTTTTGGCTAAGATCAAAGTGTAGTATCTGTTCCGATGGATACTGCACTCTATAGACCGGTATCGTCTTGATTCCGCCGGTTTGTAGGTTTGTCTTGTGCAGTTCTAGGAGATCCACCCTCCCAGGCTTTGCCTCTTCTCTTTGGGGTGGAGTAAGTTTATCGCTTGCTGCCTGGGGCGCCCCTACCGGGGAATGCCGACGGGGCTGCCCATGCAATTTTTAATGGCCAGAGTGCTCACCTCTCGGGCGCTGGCTTTTCAAATCCCACTTTCTGACCTTGTGTCACATACTCCTATTTTGGGTAGGTGTTAAATAACGGCTTTTGGCCAAGATCAAAGTGTAGTATCTGTTCCGATGGGTACTGCACACCCATAGACTGGTATTGTTTTGGCCTTCGGGGCTTAATTTACGCCGGTCGTGGGACTGTCCTGTTCAGTTCTAGGAGGTCAATTCTCTCAGGCTTTGCCTCCCCCGTTTGGGGAGGAGTAAGTTTATCGCTTACTGCCTGTGGCGCCCTACCGGGTAATGCCGACAGGGCTGCCCAGGCTATTTTCAAATCCCACTTTCCCGACCTTGTGTCACAACTTACATTGTGGGAGGTAGATAAATAAAATGCGTGTATATTGTATACGGTTTAGTCAATTACACATTAAATGTACTGTTTTCATATCTCGGCTGGTGAATCTCTGTCTCATTTGAGGGTTGTTGATAAGGTGCAGAAACGTATCTGTAATTTCATTGACTACCCCCTGTCTCATTTTCTGCACCCTCTCTCTCACAGATGTGATGTTGCTAGTCTCAGTATTTACTATAAATACTATTATAGCATGTGCACTTCAGAATTATGTGATCTATTCGCCGCTTCTTTTGTTCCAGCTCGTTAGACTCGTTGGTCTCGTGGTCTCCATAAATTCGATGTTTTGAACCCTCATTGTAATACAGCTTCCTATTCCAGTAGCTTCTTTCCAAGAACCGCAGGATTGTGGAACTCTCTTCCTGCTGACTGTTTTCCTCCTACCTATAATCTTGGTATTTTCTAAACAGTCAGCAGGAAGAGAGTTCAACAATCCTGCAGTTCTTGGAAAGAAGCTACAAAATAGGAAGCTGTATTACAATGAGGCATCAAAACAGTGAATTGATGGAGACCACTAGACCAACGAGTCAAACGAGCTGGAACAACAGAAGCGGCGAATAGATCCTGTCTTTTCGATAATCATTATTCGTTCCAATTAGTTCCTCACATTGAGTAGCTTCATGCCTTGTCTGGAGCGATTTCGATTTTAAAAAAAACAGAAAAGTGAAAGAGGGAGTGGACGAATCTCTCTGGTAGTCTAAGTTTTCCATGTAATTGGCATGAAATTTACACTACACTCAAATGAATAAAGCCACACTGACGAGTCTATGAATACAAAATAGTTGATATTAATATATAAGAATATAATAATATAGTTGCCCAACTAGGGGAGAAAGTATTTATTTACCTCCTCTCACGGAGGTTAGGCACAAGTTAAGTGTTATCTTACTCCCACAAGTAAGATGTGCCTCAAGGTCGGGTCGGGAAAGTGGGGTTTGAAAAGTCAGCACCCGAGAAATTGAGCACTCTGGCCATTAAAAATTGCCTGGGCAGCCCGTCGGCATTCCCCGGTAGGGGCGCCTCAGGCAGTAAGCAATGAACTTATTCCTCCCCAAAGAGGGGAGGCTAAGTCTGGGAGGGTGGACCTCCTAGAATTGCACAGGACCGACCCATAGACCAGGCTAAATCAAGCCCCGATGGCCAAGCCAATACCAGTTTATGGGGTGTAGTATCCATCGGAACAGAAGTAAGGTTGCTTCAATAAAATGAAGAAAAGACTAATTCTAATATAAATTAAAAAACTATAAACGTACATAATCAAGTGTTGTTGGTCAACGCAACGATTTCAAAGAACACTCTCTTGGCCTTTTGGTCAAGATCAAAGTGTAGTATCTGTTCCGATGAATACTACACCCTATAGACCGGTACCGTCTTGGCCTTCGTGCCTTGTTTCCGGCGGTCTGTGGGTTAGTCCTGTGCAGTTCTAGGAGGTCCACCCTCCCAGGCTTTGCCTTCTCACCCTTTGAGAAGTGGTTCGTTTAATGTCGACGGGTCTGCCCATTAATTTTTTTGTAGGCCAGATTGCTCTCCATTCTCTAGGGCGCTGGCTATTCAAATCCCACTTTCCCGGCCTTGTGTCACATCTTACCGCTGTGGGAGGAAGATAAATACCTTCAAAGAACACTCTCTATGTGTTCAAAATACGTTTGTTGTCCGATTTTTTCGCGCCGTCCGATGGACGATTACAAGCAAAAAATGAGCGAGTTTAAACAAGCGAGCGTCATTTAATTGACCATGTGTCTAGTCTTTATTGCCTCTGGTCTCAGAAGTGCAATGGGCAGAAAAAGAAACCATGACGTTTTGGGACACGGTTCATCGTTCGTCCAAGCATGAGGACTGGAAAACTGATTAGGGCTTTTCATGACAAGATCTCGGTTCGAGCGTCACGGTTGCTCAAGCAATCAGCTGAAATTGATCAGAGAAGTCGAACCGAATCAGAGGGCAATATCAATTAGATGTGGTCATTGCCCCGTAGCACGTCTCTCGCTCAAGTTGAACTCTCTGAACGTAATTAAATTTCAGATTCTAAGCCATGTTACGAAGTTTTCTCCCTGTATACCAGATCTGAACACTGTTTGAATATAATTACTTGGGTTTACGTTCAAATACTGCAAGGCGTATTTCTTTCGTATTTACAAAGCGTAGCCGTCACGAAGGCCGATTGATACACACCTGCTGTTTATAATAATTGGACCAGGGTTCGAATCCTTCGACCGGCGGTATGGTTATGTAATTTCTATATTAACGAGTCTAGAAAACACGACACATGTGTCTATAGCTATTTAAAATATTTATTTAATAATAGAAATGGGAATAAAACAAATTAATACCCTAAACCCTACCATAACAAAAATTGTAATCATTACAAGGTTAAGAAAATAATTCATGTCAGATCTTCGTTGCTTGAAAACAGACAATAACTCACAATACAACATAGCTTTGACATGTCAATTTATGTATGTATGTATATATATATATACATATATATATATATATATATATATATATATATATATATATATATATATTATAATATAATATGAAATGAAGTAACAAAATAAGGTGTCAATCAAATTTTATTAGAATTCAAAATTCAAGCAAAGTATCCTTAAGTCCTTAGCTCATGAGGTAATGGTCCTCTGAAGAGAAGAATTATCTTTGAAAACTCATTATTACTTCATTTTATATTATAATATTAATGCTCTATCCATTATATTGAGCTTCGGTTTTTATCCGGATGTTTCCCTAATTATAAGATATTAGTTGACGCTTATATCTTTTGTTGGATTGCTTCATATATATATATATATTTACAGATGTATAGATATATAGTAAGTTGAGACAAATAAATTTATATATATATATATATATATTCTAAGATTATTTTTTGTTATATACCTACACAATGATGTACTATGAATATTTAAAATACGACTGCTTTGGGGGAAAAAGTGATAAGTAAAAGGAAGAGCACACCTTTGATGTTTAGGGTCTTGTTATATATATATATATATATATATATATATATATATATATATATATATATATATACATATATATACATATATATACATATATATATATGTATATATATATACATATATATATACATATATATATAAATATATATTTATATATATATATTTATTTTATATATATATATATAAATATATATTTATATATATATATATTTATTTTATATATATATATATGTATATATATATATATGTATATATATATATATATATATATATATATATATATATATGAATATATATATATATATATATATTACAATTTTGAAAAGATTTTTTAACGTTGGAATGTTTAATGTATATATATATGTATGTATACGTATGTATATATATATATATATATATATATATATATATATATATATATATATATATATATATTACAAATTTTGAAAAGATTTTTGTAACGTTTGAATATTGATCTTCATTTTGCTCTGAAATTTGATTCCGATAAAAAGCGATCTGCGGTATAATACATTACTGATGTTTATATTGTCACACTCACTAACAGAAGAGAACTTGAATGTCTACTGGAGAGAAATTAAATGCCTTCAGGAGAGAAATTGAACACCTACTGGAGTAAACTTGAATGCCTACTAGACACTGTTCTCGATTGTCTAAGCTCTCTCTGTACAGGAGGTTGTTATGGCAACCTGGCATGAAAATACTTCACCCTACAAGTAAACCCTGACCAAATAGTCAAAATAACCAAGTATTTGAAGCCCACATGAGATCCTATCTGTATGACTATCCAACACTTGCTTATACGAGAAATGATGCATCTTCTCTAAGTAATGCTGCCTCTAGTTACATCACTAAGCTTGATACTCCACCAGACTAAATGAATTCTTGTCCTGGAATCCGGTAATACCAAGAGACTTGAATGTCCACTGGAGAGAAATTAAATGCCTCCAGAAGAGAAATTGAATACCTACTGGAGTAAACTTGAATGCCTACTAGACACTGTTCTCGAGTGTCTAAGCTCGCTCTCTCTCTCTCTCTCTCTCTCTCTCTCTCTCTCTCTCTCTCTCTCTCTCTCTCTGTACAGGGGGTTGTTAAGACAACCTGGCATGAAAATACTTCACCCTACAAGTAAACCATGACCAAATATTCCAAATAACATAGTATTCGAAGCCCAAATAACATAGTATTCGAAGCCCAAATAACATAGTATTCGAAGCCCAAATAACATCACCTCTTTATGGCTATTCCACACTAGCTTATACGAGAAATGATGCACCTTCTCTAAGTAATGTTGCCTCTAGTGACATCACTAAGCTGAATACTCCACCAGACTAAATGAATTCTTGTCCTGGAATCCGGTAATACCAAAAGACTACAATAAACATATACTATTACATAGTGTTACACCGGCCGTTCTTACACAGGAGAAACAACACCGGTTGTCACTATAAATAGTGCGAGTCACCAGAGACACAGAGAAGACGAAGCACAGTCTTGTAACTGTCTAGCCAAGTGCTAGTCATTTTCTTACTTTGTTAATACACTTGTTAAACCAACCCTCGACTTGACTTCCTTTATTTATTATTTACTGTTGGACAACTTCACAACATATAGTTAACTGGTCCTTTGGTAAGAGGAAAATGTATGTGTTCAACTTCTTCACTGGTTCAGCGTTTGATAGGTAGAGGGGAACTTGACTGGAACACTAGAATATCTATATATCTATATGCTATGGAGATCCAGAGCTAGGGGTCCCCTGGTTTTCTGAAAACTTCAATAGACGTAAAATCATATATATATATATGTATTTTCAAAGTTTAATTTTATCACCTGTAGTAGTATAACTGTGGTAATGATCCTCTGAAGAGAAGAATTATCTTTGAAAACTCATGAGCTAAGGACTTTAAGATACTTTGCTTGAACTTTGAATTCTAATAAAATTTGATTGACACCTTATTTTATTACTTCATTTTATATTATAATATTAATGCTCTATCCAGTATATTGAGCTTCGGTTTCATCCGGATGTTTCCCTAATTATAAGATATTAGTTGACGCTTATATCTTTTGTTGGATTACTTCATATATATATTTTTATATATATATATATATATATATATATATATATATATATATATATGGATAACAATACACAAAATCATAAAAATAAAGGTTTAAATTGATTCAGACTCTCTTTTCTCTATAGAAGAATGTGTTATCATTCGAAATTAACAAGAAAAATAGTCAGTAAAGAAGGATTTTAATGAGTTGTAATAAAATATTGCATATTGAAACGTGGTCTGTTAAGGCATTTTTTGTCTGTTTTCTATTTCCTAAATTTCTTACAGATGCTCGAATTAAATTAAATACATTAATCGAACGTACTCACGAAGAATTATCCATAAAACCTACGGGTTCTACACAATAACAATTTGACAAACATATTCGATTGGACCATTCGAAAAATCGATCTTTCTTTTAAATGTCTTATTAAGCGGAATCATTCCGTGTTGTTCAATAAAGTTCGTCTTGATGAAAAAAAATATAGATATATTACTCAGTAAAATACATTAAATCTAAGTAATATATGTACAGCTAACATTACTTAGATAATTGACAACCATAACAAATTAAATCTCACATGTAACAGAGCAAACGACAGCTTCTGCGCAACTGCATAACCCTGGTCAAGCAGTCGATGGTTGACCGGTGATTTATACAAAGCAGCCATGACATGAATCGCTAATAAGATCAAAATCCATATAGATTCATTGAAGTATACGTGACGAACACATTCTTCAATCATGGGCTTTTCATTTATTAAAGAGAAAAGGCAGATTAGCGATATCAATATAAAAACATAGGAGGATAAAATAAAATATAGGACGTTACCAATAATAATAAAGGGAACTATACATAATACCCTGATTGGCAGAAAGAGATTGTAAAGATGCATTTGATGATTCGCTGCAGAATATGGCAATTGTAATTAATCGAAGACCTGTGCATTTCTAAATGAGATATACACATAACTCATCAGAGTGTTAACGTGCTAATTCAATTAAAATTATTGTATCTCAGACCAGATTAACATAAAGTCCAAATGTTACGCCATGGTCATTTATCAATGGCTAATATATTGACAAATGTAATCAATTTCTTGCTTTATATTTGAACCTGTATAACAATTCGTATATTCACGCTGGTAGTACATTAACACCTCCCAAACCAGCGCCCGATCGATAAAGAAATTGAAAATTTACTGGTGTCGCTAAAGTAAAAAGTTCCGACTTACCTATTTCAAAATTAATAGTTCAAAAAGCGAATTCTGTCGTACCGTTGACTTCTAAAATATACATCGCCAGTGTTCACACTCGCTATTTATTTAAATATATGACTATAATATTCATATATATTCATAGAATCACGTCAGTAATTTTATGTTGCATATATAAACTATTATTATCATTTGTGATCACTTTAATACAATAATCACCCATATTTGATTTTTTATTATTTTATTATTTGTTGTTTTACAAATTCATTTAAGGTTTTGAGGTAATGTATCAGTAGTTTTCTGACTAGGTACTTGATTTCACACTTTTGTGTCATCACGTGAACTAGTTAAGTTAGGGGACTAGAAAATGATAATTGTTTTACTCGCTAATTTTGTGTAACAGGATGGAAGTACATATATTAATTTATATATAAATTAATACATATTGGTCTTTATTATGAAG
>OY744534.1:9037326-9107326 GCA_963556195.1 Sepiola atlantica | reverse complement strand
GTAACATTGACATACCAGCGTCGCAAATTTTGTAAATGTATGTGTGAATAAAGAATAACCATATATATATATATATATATATATATATATATATATATATATATATATATATATATATATATATAAACGGAATATATTTTTATCTCAACAAGATAACATTTTTTCTGTCAAACGGCAAACGGAACAAACATTTTTTCTGTCAAATGGAACAGACACTTTTAAATGAAAGAAAAATGAAGTGTTTTCTCAAATGAAACACTTTTATCAAATGGAATTTACATCTGAAGAGAGCATAATGGATAAACGATAAATGCTCGAAACGCGTTATGAAATTATATTTTAAAAAAACTTAAAATGTTAAAATGATAAGATAATAAATAATTATTGAAAAAGATTTTTTACTAGCGTTGGTAACCACAATTCTTTAAATATACTTTTTTCTCTCGTTGGAACTGTACTGATGCTACACAACCCCTTCTCTCTCTCTCTCTCTATATATATATATATATATATATATATATATATATATATATATATATAATGTATATATATATATAATAAAACAAATTCGCGCGTGTTAAGTAATGACCTTTCTTTATTCCTCAATTAGTTTTTCTTACTCCATTTTCTCCTTTTACTATTTTTCATTTTTTTAATTCTTTTTCCAGTTTATTCGTTTCATTCAATAAATTCAATAGTTTTTTCCTTCTTCTTCTTCTTCTTCTCCTTCTTCTTCTTCTTCTTCTTCTTCTTCTTCTACTTTTTCTTTTTTTAAATTGAATTCAACACGCCATAAAAAGATACGGATCTCAAATGGCGATAAAGCTTTATTGCTAGAAAAGAAGGCCAGTTCCACGACATCGTTCTGGCGCGTTTACCCCCCGAAGTATCGTTGCCCCATCGATAAAACATTAAAATGACGCCAGACCATTTTTACTGTAGCTAAGATCTCCATATTCTTCTATATACAAGACCTTTTTATTACGTTCCGTTCTCAGAAAAATTAATTCTTTAACGTTTGTCGAAGCCGTTCATGCGTTCATCCATTCCGATAATTGACTTTTATTTTATATCTTCTCATGACCCATTTCGTTAGGAGATCGATACAAAAACAAGACATTGTTAACTGTTTTTGCTTCTCTTCTATGTGTTACGTTTTGACCTTGTGTCATACATGAACACATCAAAGTTCATTATCGTACGTGATGTGTTAGCTGCGTGTTGTCATTCCAGACTGGAGTAACGTTCACCTACAAATCAGTTCTGTCATAGCTTAAAGAAAGAACAAAAGACAGAGGAGGTTTATTCTGGTTTATCTTTGTACCAAATCTGTAGCGGAGAGCAGGATTAGCACTCGACTGCCGTGAACCAATGTTGTATTGTGCGGGGCTTAATAAAAATGACAACACAGGTATCCTAGGAAAATATAATAAGTATATTTATTTGTCGGTGACGATGGGGGTGGTGGTCGGAGAGGCTTTGTGCACAGGGAACTAGACGGTTGATTCTCTCCGAGGTTCGATCGTCAACTGACTGTCTTTTGATTTTCGGTTGTTATTATATAACGATTTTGTCGCCACCTGGACGATCTCATTGAGAGTGCACTCGGTGACAGCTTGAAATTTATATGACACTTCAAAAATCTGTCCATCTTTTCCTGGCATGACACAACCGCACCAGGCAATATGATCTTTAACCTTTCCGACATCTCTGTTTTCTTCTGACATCACTGTTTAAGTGATTCTTGCAGGTGCATTTTATTTTTGTCAGAAGAAACTGATCTTTTGACAATCGAGCACATGTTGCCTCTTCCTGTGCAGGTGTTTGTCTGGTTGTGAGTTTTTTATTTTATTTTCAAATAACTTTTTTGGTCATCCTGCAATTATCTTATCAAAAGACAATCGCCAGGTGCATCTGTTTTATCAACAACCTCCGTGCACCGACTCGGATATGCAACACCAAGACATCGAAGAGAGGACGTTTGGTTTGCTTCTTGTGCCGGCGCGAACCCACAAACGCTCACTTACGGAAAGTGTAATTTATTTTTTTGAGAAGAAACGGCAGCGGACCTCTTATGGCGCGGCTCATTAGCATATGTGAGATGTCACTGCTATAAGAATCCCGAAAAAAATGTGATTTCGGGACTAGTGCGATGGGAGGTGGAAGTGAACGGAAGAGGAAGAAAAAGTGCCGCATTATATTAGCAAATCGTTGTACTGACTCGTTCATAGGAAGCGAACGGAAGAAGAAGATGGATATATTCCGATCCAGAAAACAGCAATTTGTCCCTCTTTGTCAGAAACCTAACTCATGGAATATGAGGACCAAAGGACAAAATAAGGGAAGCGAGAGTTACGAGAGTCCGAAAGTAAATCCAAAGGTCAACTTTCTACTCTCCGTTGGCGAAAAACTGACCGCGTCACAATGCGATTGAAAGAAGCAAACGCGTCGTCAAGGTAACGGACATAAAACGGATGTGAAGGACAAGGTTCGAACTGTGGCTGTTCCGTAAAATATTACAAAGGTAGTAACAAGAACAAAACCCAAAGCGTCTCAACATGTATCACTTCTATTTGATATAATATATCCCCGATTAAAACGAAATCTGACTGGAAATCATTTTTTTATAGGAGCTGCGGTAGTAACTATCAGTACGGATCCTGATAGTCTCATCAGTGTGGTTAGAGTTAGGGTTAGTAGAGGGACTCGAAATAAAGTAAAGACACAATGTTGTTTATGTTATCAATTATATTTATTTACTCCTCGCGGAGTTAGGCACAAGGCCAGTTTTATCTTACTCCCACAAGTAAGATGTGACCCAAGATCGGGTCGAGCAAGTGGGGTTAAAAGCCAGCGCTCGAGAGGTGAGCACTCTGGCCATTTAAAAAATTGCCTGGGCAGCCCCGTCGGCATTCCCCGGTAGGGGCGCCTCAGACAGTAAGCAATAAACTTACTCCTCCCCAAAGAGGGGAGGCGAAGCCTGGGAGGGTGCACCTCCTAGAACTGCACAGGACAGGCGTGCAGTATCCATCGGAACAGATACTACACTTTGATCTTAGCCAAAAGGTCGAGATCAATTATAGTTAGTTGCAAATAACAGAGAATGAATTTGAGGTCAACGATTAATCTAGGGTGAAGATTACTAGGCTGTGGTTATTAAGAGAAAGAGAGATGACGTAACATGGTGACGTCACATGATGACGTCATCATGACTCGAAGAGATAGCGTAAGAGAGAAGAGGACAATGTGCTTGGGAACACGCAGCGTGTGGCCGTTTAAAATCATAACAACTGACAAGATATCATTAATTAGTGATGTCGATCGCCCCCTTCTTCCCCTCATAGGTTAGTGATTTGGATCAACGGTCAAGTTGAAAAATTAAACTCTCTCGTAAGTGTCACCTGTTTAGGATGACGTCACGAAACCCAAGTCTATTCTTTACAGCCAGAGGATAAATTGTTGTACGGTTTTTTTATTTATAGAAGAAGATATATGAGCACGTGCATTGCAATTGCATTATGGGTAATATTTACGAAATTATTTTATCTTTGTACTGTAATGAAAACAACCAAACGCACCTTAACGGGAAGAAGCAACATCAGATCAATGTCAGTTTGACTCAGTAGAACTGCTCCAATGCGCATTGTCTCGAAATAGTAAGTAAACATCTAAATAGCAAACAGAGCGGCTATCCAGCAAGCAGTCGAGGGAGAACTCAATAGGCGTGACCTACAGTTATGCATTACGCAAAATGACAGCGTGTTGTCAACTTAACTTAAAGTGCTCAATCTTGCGAGAGCTATGAAGAATTAATTACAAATAAATATTATTTTCAAAATAAACCCATAAACTAGTGCTTCATCCCAAACCTGCAAGCGTCAAATATATATATATATATATATATATATATATATATATATATATATATATATATATATATATATATATATATACATATATATATTAATTGATCAAGTTCAAATGTGTTGATGAAGTGAACAATACCAAGTAAAGTATTTATAAAATAGCATAAACAATATTATAGCCTTACGTCAATCAACCAACGTTTCAATGCGTATTACCGCATCTTAACAAAGGCAGATTTTAAAAATCTCATGAATATTTTTAACGAATAAGTTTTGGTTGATTGATGTCAGGTTATAATATTTGTTTATGTAATCATATATATATATATATATATATATATATATATATATATATATATGATTACATAAACAAATATATATATATATATATATATATATATATATATATTCTGTATATATCATTTGCAGTTTTCTTACAATATATCCACATTCTTAATTCCCGGTCTTACTATTCAATGTTGTAGAGAGAGAGAGAGAGAGAGAGAGAGAGAGAGAGAGAGAGAGAGAGAGAGAGAGAGAGAGAGAGAGACAAAGGTATATGTTTGAGTGAGTATGTACTTGTGCGTGTGTTCCTGTAGAGATCGATATTTTCCGACGTCCAATAATGCAAAATAATGGAGATTATGTTATCCGATAAAAATGACTAATGCCGCGATAAACTTTTTTTGATATGGATAAAGATGTTTTCGTGGAAACATTCCACCTGAGCTTAAATTATATAATTCTTAAGCTGCAAGATTAAAGGATTCGTATTGAATTTATATATATATATATATATATATATATATATATATATATATATATATATATATATATATATATATATATGTGTGTGTGTGTGTGTGTGTGTGTGTGTGTGTCAGTGGGTGTATGTGTGAAAATATAGGCTTTAACATATACTGATCTCAGTCGATAATTGCGAATCCGATGTGAATCGTTTTATTTCTTAGAATTTTCTTTTTGTCTGATTAGTTCAAGGAAGAAAGAAACGATATGGACAGACACGTGTCGGTTGGTCTCCTGTTGAACGAAACGAGTCCGTAATTTTTCCAAAGGTTTTTGTTTTAAAAAAATCATTCGTAAGATCAATAAAATTTGAGGATTTGTAATGCAGGAAAATTTATAATATATATGTATATATATATATATATAATATATATATATTATATATGTATGTATCTATCTATATATATATTACATATATATTTATCTATATATATATATATATAATTATTGGTTATATTGTAAACCTCAAGTATAGAGCTCAATTGTACAATTTCTTTTAAATTTCAGAGCACTTATGCATTGTTCTCATAAAATAACCTAAAACTGTTTTTTTGTCTTAAAATTGTTATTCTGGTTTCATTATAGTAAATACAGACGAGACATTTATAAAAAAAACAATAATAAAAATATCTGCAGATTCAGAGATCAAAACACTTTGCATATTGATTACTAAAAGAAAACTGTTTCTTTGTTTCATTTCTAAAAACGACACATGCTAAAACATCGGTTATTTTCAAGCTTAAGTGTTCCATATTAAGAATCGAGTTATCTTTTTTCATATAAAAAAGTACTTCTAAAATATATATATATATATAGTTTCGGAAGTTCTTTTAACCTTCAAAACTGGGAGAAAAAAAAAAAAAAATTCGTTGAAAGATTTTAGTCTAGTAAGTCAATCAATCTACTGCAATCACTATTTTAGTTTACTTCCAAGAATATACTCTAATATAAATATTTTTTTATATATGTTTTTATATATAAGGGATCGTCAGTTGTTTACCATGAAAACTGTTTCGGGATTTTAAAAACAAAACAGTATTTCTTTATCATGGCATCTCAGCAGTGTTGATCAGACACCACCTCCCTATTTAATAATTATTTTTTAATTTAAAAAGTTTACAAATATTTAATTTAGTTTTGCCTCCAGATTTGTTTTTCTAAAGTATTAAAATATAGTTTCCTTACCTGTGTTGTTCCTTTCAAAGTGGGTATTTACTATTTTACAGAACATCTATTTTATAGAGTTAGATGATTCCATTATAATAACCCCCCTTTTTTCCCTTGGTTATTTTCTTTGTCTACAAATGTTTTAAAATTAAAAATATATATTTATAAAAATATTTCATATATACATATATATATATATACATTTATTTATTTATTTTATCATGGACTATTTACATATGTTATACATTTTTATAGTAGAGTTTTGGATTTCTTTTATCAATTTCTTTTGATTTATTTCATATAATTTAAAAGCGTCAGGATAGCGTGTTATTGCCTTATTTAACTGTCTAAATATTTTATTTTTATCTCCACCTTGTTTAAGCATTCTTATTACTAATGAAGTGACTGGAGGTATAAAATCCATTAACCTTAAAGTAACGCGGGCTATTCTTAGAAATTCGGACATTATACTCCCATAAAATATATACATAGGACAGGTACTACTTTTATGCGGCCTACGAACGATATGAAAGGGAAAAGAATTTCTTTTATCAAACATTTTATAAATAAATCTACCATCCTCAATTTTTATATCTAAATCTAGAAAGGTAGCATGTATTCCTGTATGTTCACAATTTAATTTTAATTTCCTAGGATATATTAAATGTTTAGTATTTTCAAACTCCTCTCTATCATTTATACAGACCAGGTCATCAATAAACCTCCTGCAGCCGTGGTAACTATACGTTCTAGATATATCATTTTTTATTAATGCTGACATATATATGTATTCATATCTATGTAAATAGAGATTTGCCCAAAAGGGGGCAGGGTCCAAACCCATAGGAATACCTATTGTTTGTATTAGTGTATTATTTCCTATTTTAAAATAACTTTCTTTAATCAGGTGACTTATAAGTATTTTAAGGCCATCTTTTGAAGTACTAGTTTTACTGTTTTTAGTCTTACACCAAAAGGCTTTAGATTTTGAAAATTCTATGTATTTACCTTTACCTCCGGCAAAAGCTAAATCTATAATGTTACCTAATTCTTTAATTAGTTCATTATGTGGTATTTTAGTATATAAGGTACTAAAATCATATGTAGAAATTGACTTAGCCTTTTTACGGGAATTTATATGATCTAGTTTTTCTTTTATTGGATATGAATTATTTACTACCCAAAATAGGTTTATATTACTATAGAACTTTCTTTTATTATGAAAATTATTTATCTGATTAATTATTAATTTAAACACATTTGATATAGCCTTACTCAAGGGTTTAGTAATACACATTTTGGAGGCAACAATAAAACGGGCCCCAACTGGTTTTTTATGCATTTTCGGTATCCAATACATACATGGAAGTTTATTATTTTTCTCATCTAATTTTAGTCCTAATTTTTCACAAATAATGGTGTTATTTAGAATAATACTTTCTTTTTCACAATTACTTACTTTATAAGTATCTGATTCTATACCTATAATTCCTACTTCTGACAATAATCGTTGTATGTAATATTTTTTACATATAAAAGCTATATTATTTGCTGCCTTATCAATAGGAACTATTACAAATTTATTTTGAAGTATTTGAAGGTCCATAATTATTTGTGAATTTCTAAGGAGAGGATTCGTCTTTTTAGGATGTTTAAACATTTTTAAACGTTCGACCTTTTTATTTACGAATCTGAGTATATTATTTTTCCATGCGTCAAATGTGGAATCTAATATTTTGTGTTTTTTTGCCATGGATATACTAAAGGTTTCTAATGCTTTATTTATTTCTTTTATACATTTTGTATAATTTAAACATTTAGGTTCTCTGTAGTTTGGACCTTTTGTAAGGAGCTTTCTCAACTTAGGATTTTTTACTATCGCTAAATTACCGGTAATTACATGCCCTATGTCATTATTACATAAAGGGGAGGACTTACATTCACATTCTGGAATATTTTCATCCTTATAATCATTTGTATTTATATTTTCTACTGTTTTTTTATAATTGAAAATTTTATTTCGTATGGTTTGCCCAAGTTTATATGTTACTATTGGATTTTGTCCCTCCATTTTTAGTTCAGTGGGTAGTAATTGTAAGATTTCTGGATTATTTAATATTTTTGGCAGATTTATATCATCTAATCCTTTATTTTCATACAGAACTACACAAACATTTCTAGGTTTATGTTTTTTATATACAACAGGTGGTTTATATAGTTTAGTATCGATTATACCATTATATATTCATACCATTGAGTTAGTTTTTCTTTTTTGTACATCATATCCGGTTGTAGTAATATTTTAGATGCAATATTCTTCTGTACCTTCTTTTTTGTTTGATTTAGAAGTTTTCTAATGTAATTGAAAGAACCGGAAATATTATTAATAATACTATCTTTAGTTTTTTCAAAGAATTCCTCGCATGAAATGGCAGATTCTTTGCTGTTTCTATTTACATATGACCTATCTCTAGTACCGTAGCGAGGTAAAGCTGGATATAATCACCCTGCATTTTCTAATTCATCGTGTAAGTTATTTTTCTTTACTTTACTATTTAGACCATAAGGATAAATTACTCGTAATTTCTTAATTGTTTCATCTTCTTTATTTTGACGTATTTTTAATATATTGTTATCTACTTCTCCAAAACTATTATATCCGTTATCTTTAAATTTTTCAATGATTTGTATTGAAAAGGACGATTCACTACAGATTTCTTTAAAATGTTTAATAACATGGAGACATCCTTTAGTGCTAGTTCTATGTATATTCATGCGTTTATTTAAAGGAAGTACGGTTTCGCCTACGTATTGTAAATTACAATTTTTACATGATAACAAATAAATTAGATTTTGAGACTTACATTACAAATCTTCCCCCGAATGATTTACTATTTTATACATTCTGTCTGTAACATTTGATTTATATTCTTTAGATGTTATTAGAATATTACAGGTTTTACATAATGAAGCTCCGCAAGGAGCAACCTTAAAACTTATTTCGGCCGGACAAGTCCCATTTGCCATTTCGTACGAAGGAGCTCCTACTTCTATGTTACTAGTGACAACGGCTTTACCCTGTCGAGATATGTCCGACCTCCTTGGGGGGGGGGTGAGCCCTAGGGGAACTCACTAGTTCTGAGGGCTGCCCAGACCTAGCTTGTGATCGTGTTTTAATAACCATAGTTATTACTATTATATATTATTTATTTTTTTAGTTTTTCAGGGTTTAAAAAAAAACTTAAGTACCTATGGTACCAGGAAAGTATTCGAATAAGAGGAAGGAATCCTAGCCATACATATTCAAATACCCAATATATAGTCTCGGAAGTTCTTTTAACCTTCAAAACTGGGAGAAAAAAAAAAAAAAAATTTGTTGAAAGATTTTAGTCTAGTAAGTCAATCAATCTACTGCAATCACTATTTTAGTTTACTTCCAAGAATATACTTTAATATAAATATATTTTTATATATGTTTTTATATATAAGGGATCGTCAGTTGTTTACCATGAAAACTGTTTCGGGATTTTAAAAATAAAACAGTATTTCTTTATCATGGCATCCCAGCATATATATATATATATATATATATATATATATATATATATATATATATATATATATATATATATATATATATATGTATATATATATATATATATATATATATATATATATACATACATGTATATTTAGGCAAACATTATTAAATAACACAGAGTGGTTTTGTTTGATGCGAATCTTTTTTCTTTTTTTTTCGTTATTATTATCTTTAATAATTATTGATTAGTATTAATATTAGTATTAATATTATTATTATTATTATTATTATTATTATTATTGTTATTATAAATATTATTATCATTCTTCTTCTTATTATTATTATAATTATTATCTTTATTATTATTAATATCATCATCATCATCATCATCATCATCATCATCATCATCATCATCATCATCATCATTATTATTATTATTGTTATTATTGTTATGTTTATTGTTATTATTATTATTAGTAGTAGTATTATTATTGTTGTTGTTATAATAATAATAATAATAATAATAATAATAATAATAGTAATAATAATAATGATAACAATAATAATAATGATAATGATAATTATTATTATTAATTACAATTATTTTTATAATTATTATTATTGTTGTTATTAATATTATGTTGTTTATTATTATTGTTAATAGTAGTAGTAATAGTATTGTTATTATTAATATCATTATTATTATTATTTAATAATTATTGATTATTATTATTATTAATCCTATTATTATTATAATTATTATTATTTTTCTATCATGTTTATTATTTTCATCATAATCAGTATTAATATTATTATGCTTGTCACGGTGCTGCTATTATGATACTTGGGTAAATGTTTAATTAATGACCTTACAATTTATGTACTGAACTCGGTTTAAATAAATTCATAAAACTAATTCATTAGTTACAATAAGATAGAAATTTTAAAAAGTAAACCTTAGAATTAAAAGATAGAGGAAACACTAAGACAAAAAAAATAAATAAAAAGCAAAAAAGATTAGAGCCTAATGTATTAACATCCCACAGTCATTTGAAATCAGACAGGGAAAGCGTCAACATCATATCGACGCGTCTTCAACAGCCACAAAAAATTAGACATTAACTCTGTTGTTTTTATTTCCTCTTCCCATTTTTCTTTTTAATGTACTCCCTCCCTCTCTCTCCCCACTTCCACCTCTCCTTGAATTTCTCTGTCCTCAATGATTTATAATTTATATTTCTATATTTTATATTCTATCTTATATCTCATTTTACTCCATTTCATTTTATTTCATTTCATGTTATATTTGACTTTAAAGGGATTCAAATCTAATCACGTGACTTTCCAAATCTCTAATTTTTTTCTTTTCCTTTCTTTTCTCTTCCCATTTCATTCTTCCCAAATACCATATGAGGTAAAGATCGGATTCTAACTCTGTCTCGATGTCGTCTAGAGGTTGAGTTATTTCTTCACTTCTATTTGTAGAAAGGACTGATGTTACATACCCTTTAATTACTTGTACTTTTTCTTATTCGTTGTGGAGGGGTGTCGTCTCGATGTCGTCTAGTGGTTGAGTTCTTTCTTCGCTTCTGTACTGCGTGAACATCGCCGTCCGCTGTGTCTGCAACAAAAATCTTCTTAGCACGATTCAAGATACAAACAATCTTTTAAATTTTGATTAGTTTTATTCAGGCGTCAGTTTTCTGTCGCTCTTGGAGATGGTTGACTAACGTTGATGGAGAGATCACTTTATCGTAGTTAATTCTCAGCTATCTATGGTCCATTAAGTCCTTAGCCATTCGAGGAGGGGGAAGGAATTTCATTACGCCTGTATTCTTTTAGGGACATAAATTCCCCTTTTCATTTGCAGACTACATGAAGAAATACGTCTGTTCAGCTTGCTTCCAAAAACCAGACTGGCAAAACTCCGTTTCCCACACAAAAGCCCGTGACGTCACATAACCCCTATGCGCAGGTGCACCTTGACCCTTGATTTGATGTCTCGTCAACGTGGTGGCCCTGTCAACGTTTGTGAGCTCCGACTTTGAGAACAGCCCATTTTGCATTCGGTTGTACGGGTTCACCCGCACTAAATCGCGCAAGCCAAACCAAACGATCCCCCAACACATACGGCCACTTCAACAGGGCCATTATCCAACAAGTCTGTTTGATGAGATCTCAGTTTATAATAGCTGTTGGTCGATAACATCGACATGCCAGCGTCGCAGGTTTTGTACATGTGTATGTGAATAAAAATGATCATATATATCAAAGCTCTATTTTATATTGAGCACTTTTTATAAGTCCGGTTGAAATTCTTTGGATTTCTATCCTGTGGATATTTACCTTGCCTGGACTATTATGCACCACGGCAGATATTTCCGCATACAACACCACTGATCAGATGTAATAAAAAAAAGGTTACCTTTTGAAGACAAAAAACTCTATCACTATGACGGATTTTGATAAGTCATCACGACGTGATTATAAATCTAATTAATGATTTTTTATTGGATGATCTTTGATATCCTTTGTTATATAATGTTATCACTAGAATATCCCCCCAAAAATGGGATACAGCTATTTCGTTTTGAATATAAAAAATAATGATTGGTCTTTTGCAATAGGCTCTTCAAAAAAAATTACTGGCTTTAGATATTTGTATATTGGATATATTAATATTATGAAAAGATTAAGATAAAATAGATTGCCTAGTTTGATCAAACACTAATTTTATTAAATTCGGCTTTTGATGAACATGTTTTGATGCAAGGAAATGGTTAATATGCAGTCTTAACTGTCTAGACCAAATGGAAGATCCACCCTGCGGAGAGATTGGTATTATCCCGTTAGCAAATGTCTATCCAGTCCCGGAGGAAATTTTTCTCAATTCACCTAAATATTTCTTCAATATATAGATATATTGTTCATTTATATATATATATATATATATATATATATATATATATATATATATATATATATATATATATATATATATATATATATATATATATATATATATATATGGATGTTATCAAACGTTGTTGAATTTAAATCGCCAACGACTTCCTGGAACAATGCGAAAAACGTTCTATGCGTGTTTCTCCGCCGTCTGTTAGAAAATTCTCTTCTTGCTCCAGCTTTTTTGTTCATTTGCTTTTGACACCTGAGAGAATCGAAAATGTTCCTGAAACATGTGAAACCTACGGAACATTTATTATATTTTTGATTTTAATACAAAATGAAACATCAGAAAAATTTGAAATATAAAAAGGTATAATTAAACCAACGAATTCTGTCATTTTTAACAATGTTTATATATATATATATATATATATATATATATATATATATATAGTCTCGGAAGTTTCTCAACCATTAAAACTATATTTTAAAAAAAACAAAAAAAAACTTATAGTCCCAAGTCTTCCAGTGGAAAATCAGTCATGTAAGTCAATTTATTTTTTACAGTTATTATATTAGTTTATTTCTAACACTATTTTAAGGGATCATCAGTTGTTTACCATGAAAAACTGTTTCGGGAATTTAAAAACAAGACAGTATTTAATTTCCTGGCTTCCCAGCAGAGTTGATCAGATATATATATATATATATATATATATATATATATATATATATATATATATATAGAAGAGAGAGAAAGAGAGAGAGAGAGAGAGAGAGAGAGAGAGATACATTTCTAGTAGTACACAAGTTTATCAAAGCCAGGAATATAGATGTATGTAACATTTAGGGGGGGGTTAAATTGCAAAAGTGTTAAAAACGATAGAAAAATAAGCAATGCATTTACGGATTTCGTCCACACTTATCAGAAAGTAATTCATGCACTACGATTTAAATCTTAAAATAGTGAAATGAAGACCAGTGATAGTTTTTGGCGAACAAAATTAGAGGGTCACACGTGGATCACATTAAGTCCTAGAAAATACTCCATTTGTTTACATAGGGAGTATTTTAATGACTTATATATATATATATATATACATATATATATATATATATATATATATATATATATATGTATATATATATATAATAACACGAAATTACATAATTGTCAATGCAATAATTTATTTCAACCTTGTGGTTTTTTCAAACATCACTCTAGACAATTACATTTTTGAGACTGACAGAAAATTGAGTTAACCCTCGACAATTCAAATACAACCAGAGGGAGTGGTAGTAGCAACCAATCTAAACACCCCTCACAGAGAGAGGAGAAATTAAAATCTTATATTTAACTACGGCGGGAGAGATCTATATGTTTTTTTAAAAAAATGAAAAAATATAACGGCTGTGTCAAAATCACATTATATCCTGACACTTACGACTTGGTGATATAATACATATAGACAACCTTACACACACGCATATATAGATACATCCTACGAGCACGCACACACGCCACACATACGTTTTTGGCGCAGATAAATTCGGTCAGACTCGTGTTCTCCAACCCGATTGGAAAAAGAAAGAGAAAAGAAAAAAGAAAGGAAAGGAACAAGCAGACATAGGGGAGAAACAGAAAGAAAGAGAAAAGAAGAAATAAAAGAATTGAACAAGCGGGCCGACATAGGAAAGAAGAAACCAAGGGTCACCTCCCGACCGACTGTGTGTCACCGGTTTTCAGTTAGTTTAGATGCCGAGAGATATTCGATTTGAAAATAAAGATTATTAGAAATAAATATTACTTAAGTTTATACGCATGTAGTTATACACCTACATACATATATACATACAGACACACCTACACATAATATTTACATAAACATTCTATATTCTTATTGTGATACATTAATACAATCCGAGTTTTAAAAATTGTATATTATTTCTATTCTAGGTTATTTGAAGAGATCCAAATATGCTCAGAACACATTTTATAGAAATTTAAACACCAAAAGTTAGTGATAATATTTAACATTTATACTTAAATTAATTCAATAATTAGTGTATTATTAGCAGGAAAATTTCTTAAAGTTATCTTATTTAAAGTAAACAAATATCTTTGAATACAATTTTATACTCATACGCCCTAAAAACTGAATATCACCAAGTCAGTAATTCCGTGTCCATAACAGATATTATTATAAATAGTTAAGGGGGTGGGGGTCCGTAAATGATCTAGTAGTATTCAAATTGGTATATTCACCGTTACAAATCTCTTGAATATATATATATATATATATATATATATAATATATATATAATTAACAAAGAAATAAGTTTCTTTATTCTTGTTTTTTGATGAAAAAAAAAAAAAAAATGACTCAATACTGGTCACCCCTGAAGAAGGAATTTTATTCCGTAATCGATAGGATTAATGTAAGAAAAAAAAAAAATTAATCTTGTATTGCTAATTTGGCTTTTATTTCAATTTTATTAACTTTCCATGCAATACTTAAAACTTGAACGAAAAACACACACATTACTCGACAGCGTGCCAACGCATCTCTCGTTCGACACCGGTTTTGAATCCTACCCGCCATTTCATAACATCAAGGCGATGACGTCGTACCATCAAAGACGTTTATCAAATTAACAAAGAAATAAGTTTCTTTATTCTTGTTTTTTGATGAAAAAAAAAAAAATGACTCAATACTGGTCACCCCTGAAGAAGGAATTTTATTCCGTAATCGACAGGATTAATGTAAGAAAAAAAAAATTAATCTTGTATTGCTAATTTGGCTTTTATTTCAATTTTATTAACTTTCCATGCAATACTTAAAACTTGAACGAAAAACACACATATATATATATATATATATATATATATATATATATATATATATATATATATATATATATGTATATATATGAAGCAATCCAACAAAAGATATAAGCGTCAACTAATATCTTATAATTAGTGAAACATCCGGATAAAAACGGAAGCTCAATATACTGGATAGAGCATTAATATTAAAATATAAAATGAAGTAATAAAATAAGGTGTCAATCAAATTTTATTAGAATTCAAAATTCAAGCAAAGTATCCTTGAGTCCTTAGCTCATGAGTTTTCAAAGATAATTCTTCTCTTCAGAGGACCATTACCGCAGTTATACCACTACAGGTAATAAAATTACGCTTTGAAAATATATAAAATTATATACACAAATACATAAAAATACATAACATCAAACATATCAACCCAAAAACATACTTTTTGTTGAATCTATACACTCCATCCAAGTCATGAAAAATTGAGAAACATAATCAGGAAAGACATTACTCCAAGTTATAAACAGCAGTCCATATACGTGAAATTGAAGGAGCTGACAAAGTTATCCAGTCGCGAAATGTATATATATATATATATATATATATATATATATATATATATATATATATATATATATATATATATATATATATACTCTGTGATACAACGAAACAGTATTATGTGGATGACTATATAAACCTCCCTTTCTTACGTAGAGATTATTTTGTGAGGATATCGCCTACTGTCATTAGCTTTAAGGCATCGCTAATTGGGTAAAACTAATTCGAGCTCCCGGCACTTGACAATGTTTACATTGATATATCACTTACATTCAGTCAGTGTCGTATGATAGTGAAGAAGTAGAGGCGCCGACTGTTCGCTCGATGGTTAAGTTTCAATCCCGGCTAGAGGCATTAACTGGTTAAGCCAGACTGAAGAGCTGTGATACAGCGAAACAGTCTGTATGTTGATGACTATATATATACAGGGTGGGCAAAAATAAGGGTCCTATTTTAAAAAATTCATAACTTTTTTATTTATTGATTTAAAAAAAAAATTTTTTTAGAATAAGTAAAGGACCCCTTCCGAAGCAAGCATGAGCCGTATTAGCCCTAAGGAACGTACCCTCATTTAGAAAACATTATTTTTGCTTAAAAAACTCAAAACAGTGTAAAAAACAATACTTTAGTTTTTGTAAGTTTTAAGAAGTGTTTTTCGGCTAAAATTTGTTTTTTTTTATTTCAAAAAATCTCGGAAGGGTCAGTCTACACACACATAAAGTTTGGTGAGTTTAACTTTTATTTTGTGGAAGTTATTCAGATTCAAGTTATTCAAATTTAAAGATAGGACCCTTATTTTGGCCCACCCTGTATATGTGTGTGTGTGTGTGGGGGGGGGGGGTAGCTATCTTTTATAGTTTTTACTTCAATAAGTAAACAAAACGAAATCGTATTGTTGGATAGCGCTTTGGGAATTGGCAAGTCAAAACCAAAGATAAAATAAACATGGATATAAAAAAATATCGCGTCGAAATACAATTCTTAGAATCTAAGTTAAAATACGTCATTATTGATTCATAACTACATAATATTTTGTAGAAAGTTAATGTGATATCGAATAAACAAGGTAATTCCAACGGTATTTTATTTAACAAATCTAATCTGATTGAAAATAGTGAATATGAATGCAAGGTTAATAATAATTTGAGTAACAAGCAAGATTATGTGTATAGGTACGAAACAGAACACTAAAAATTGCTTTCAATATACTCTGAATGATTGTCTACAACCCATGGATTATACGAACTTGGAAAAAGACATTGGTGTTGTAATAGACAATAGGCTAAATTTCGAAGAACACATGAAAGAGAAAGTAAACAAAGCCAACAAAATTCTCGGTTTAATCCGCAGATGTTTTGAATACCTCGATCGAAGTTCATTGGTTATATTGTTTAAAGCGCTTGTGAGGCCTCATATTGAATATGCTAATCAAGTGTGGGCACCATATAAAAAGAAACACATTGAAATGATAGAAAATGTACAAAGGCGAGCTACTAAACTTGTTCCAGGACTGTACGATCAGAGTTATGAAGAAAGGTTGAAAGCTCTGAAATTGCCAAGTTTGGCATATAGAAGAATACGTGGGGACATGATTGAGTGCTATAAATTGCTCTCTGGAAAATATGATTTCAATGCAGATAAATTATTGACTAGAAAAAGTACAAGGGTGGGCAACAGGGGACACAGTCAGATGCTTTACAAGAAACAGGCACGTTTGAACCTGAAAAAATATTCATTCAACCATCGCTGTGTTGATTTGTGGAACAGATTGCCATCAAGTGTAATTGAAGCCGAAACTGTAAAGATATTTGAGAAGCGGTTGGATAAGTTCTGGATTGACCAAGAAATCAAATTCAATTATAAGGCTGCTGTCGTCACTGGACGCATACAACGATGAAGACAAGGAGCTGGTGCCATAGGACGACTCATGTCCTTCTACCAGAATTCATCTATGTTTCTATGTTTCTATGTTTCTTATTTTTGATGGAGCAATAATCACGTTTGCTGTACGCATGAAAGATCTGGTCGACTACCGCACTCGACCGGCATACGCTTACGGCCATCCAGTACACAATGGTAAGACTCGGTCATCAATGAGCAGTAACGCGTCAATTGGGACTCCGATACGCACGTTGCCAGCCGATACACCTAAAGTGTTTTTGGTAGGAGTAAATAATTTGACCGCTGTGAGTTGAGGAAAGAACGGCTGATTTTCGCTAGACAAATAATAACGGGTGAAAGATCTGGTCGACTACTGCAGCCGACCAACAGAGACTTGGCCTCATCCCAGCCCGCAATTGGGCGCCATATAGTCATCCTTCAATAGGCAGATCGAGTCATTAACTTCCAGATGCTGGTCACGATCGGACTAACAAATGTGGTCCTGTGAGTTGAGGAACGGCTGATTTTCGCTAAACAAATAATAAAAGCCTACAGGTCAAAGAAAATATCAGCCGATATTCTCTGAAATATGGCAGGTGAGCAATTACCGTGAACGTTTCTTGAGTCAAATACGATCGACAAGTGCCCGCTCGTCTAAAGCGATCTGAGATGCAATCTGGAGTTGAATTATATAGGGCTCGCTCAGGACAGAAAGTCTCGGGTCGGTCGTTGTGATCTGCTCCGATCAAACAATGGCCAGCTATGACATATCAAATTAAAGAACAATAAAACATATGTTTCATATGAAAAAAAAAATACTTGCTATATTCAACAATGCGACTTTTTATATAATAAACATGCACTGTTTAATATTTTGCTGATTAAAATCAACATTAAAACTTAAAAGAAAAGCTCAGTGGAAAAATATTTCATAATTTCATAATATTTCAGATTATAATGTTAATGGTTTAAAGAAAGTTCTTAAAATATCGATTAACCACTTGGGTTTGATGTTTGTTAGACAAAGAAAAATAATAATACTGAGTTACTGCCCTTGCACCTAAGAAGGGAGAGTTATCTGCCCCGAGAGTAGACAACGTTCGCCATGAAAGTTTTTGGAAATAAACAAAAGTGTCTCACATCACAGACTTTAATCATAACGCATCGACCGGCTCCAACATTACTATTCAATCTGTAAATTGTTGAATAAATTTGTTAGAGGTGACACTGCTTCCTGTAATCATTGTTGGGTTGTTATTAATAACAACGTTTATTATTAGACCTAACAAGGTTAGACACAAGGTCACGTGTTGTTTTGAAAAGCTTTCGCTTTAGGTGAAATGTACATCGGCCTGCAGAGAATTTCCTGTCAGGAGCGCTTCAGGCGATTAGCAATAAACTAAGCCCATCTTAGAAACAATACAAAGCATGGAAAAGCGAGGTTCTTAGCACTGAACAAAACATACTTGAGCTCGACAGCAACAAAGGCACTTTCTGGTATTTGTCGAGGGCAATTATGAACAACACTTACTCAAACTCTATCAGAAAGTTCCCCGCATGAAAAGTATTTAAAATCACATAATTCTATTTCAGTTGACGTTATAAAAAAATTTGAAATATAATTGCCGACAATTTATCTGAAAGAAAAAAAAATTACAAACTTTTCTTAGTTATATAATTTTTAAATATATATTATAAACATTGCTCCGAGTTATAGATATTAACGTCGAAATATAAAAAGGGCCTTTTTTGAACTCTGAAAATCTCTTTTCGACTTCAATGTATATCTCAAAGACATTTTTTGATGATAATTAGTATATTTAAGGAGGAAAACAGTGCAAAACCAACGATTATTTCATACAAATTTTCTGATAGAATCATTTCGGTACCGTCAATTTTAATTGAATGCCAACCCTATACAATCATGTGAAAATACACGGAACCCTGTGAAAATTACACGGTGATTTCTACATCAATCTCTGTTACACATAATATTTCTTTTAAAATGTCTCTCAGAGTCAATATGGGAGGTGACGGTGCTTAAGTAGATATCGACACGGACTGAAGACCTGGGTGTTCGAAGTTCGAATCCAGTCGGTTCCACATGACCACTTTCAATTAGTGATGTTGGCAACCTTCTCGTGGTCATTCCCGTGAGTACCCGATGTCTTTCCAGAAAGATTTCTAACTAGAAAAGCGTCGGGGAAACTAATGCAAACACCAGAATCATCTGATTCACACGAAAGAAGAAGAGTCAATATCATTAAGAAAAAATGAGTCTTTCTTTTTCCTTGAAAATAATTTTCATTTTTAGCTAAATATTTTTTAAGTAAATTAAACGATTTTTTTCTTCATGTTTTCAATCTTCTAGTGTTATTGAAGAGACTGTTTTTTCATGTCCGATCTGCAGTGAAGCGTACTGTATAATAATGATATTTATTTGCCTTTTTACACAAAAAGGTTGACACCATAGTTCTTATAAATAGTGCTGTGAGCTATTATAGGAAAAATAATCGAATTATCAGGCATAATTTCATTGTGTATATATATATATATATATATATATATATATATAAATGTAAGTTAGTAATCCGAGGCAGGAACAATGTGATATAGGTACCGGAAAGGTGGAACAGATGAACAAAAATAAATGAGAAGAGAAAATATGAATGGAATCTCAAATCAATTTATTAATATTTCACGTAAAACAGATTAAATACCAGAGCAGTAAATAGAAAAAAGTTTACTGTCAAGCAATTAAAAAGTTCCGGAAAAGGTAAACTTAAATTTTCGAGATCGGAACCTCTCATTATCAAAAGATCAAAAATATGATCGAGTGGTCAAAAAAGGCGAGGTGGACACAACTGTTGACGAAATACCGAAGAGAATAGCGAATAAACAGTGATAATTTTAACACTTTATCCGGCGGCATGACGTCATAAGAGCGTTCAACTTAATGAAAGGAACGATGCATTTATAGCTAGCGACGTCATGCTGTGTTAGTACTACACTTACAGTGCCCATCTAGAGGGTTTTCTAGGAGCTACAAATAATAAATACTTGTTTTGTTTATTATGTATGTACGTATACGTTTCGTTCTTTTAATCGGGACTCATCAGCATAGAGATATAACGTAACACAATTCGAACCCCAGACACAAGTCACCTTTCAAACTTTTACAGTCTGTTTATTTCTTTGTAAGCGGACATATCAAGCAGTGTTTAACAATCAAACAGAACAACGCATTACGTATTAATTTGGGTAGCCTGTTTTTAATTCTCTTAAATCTTTGCATCAACAGGATTATGGCCAATATTAGGATAAATATAATGTGTGTGTTTGTGTAATGTGGTGTGTGTAATGTGGTGTGTGTGTGTAATGTGGTGTGTGTTTGTGTAATGTGGTGTGTGTGTGTGTAATGTGGTGTGGGGGTGTGTAATGTGGTGTGTGTTAGTGTAATGTGGTGTGTGTGTGTAATGTGGTGTGTGTTTGTGTAATGTTGTGTGTATTTGTGTAATGTGGTGTGAGTGTAATGTGGTGTATGTGTAATGTGGTGTGTGTGTGTAATGTGGTGTGTGTGTATGGGTGTGTATGTGTGGGTGTGTGTGTGTGTGTGTGTGTGTGTGTGTGTGTGTGTGTGTGTGTGTGAAAAGATGAAAAACACTGGAACGCAGCAAGAAATCCAAATCAAAAAAGAGATTCATCAGTTTCGTTCGGATCAATGTAATGTGAAAATTTGAAATGTATTGAAATTTACAGCAAAACAGGGAAGAAGACGCGAAACATGGTGATGTGTGTCCGTGCGTAACTATATGAAAAAATGTGCGCCGCGTAGGAAAAAAACGGTGATTGTTAAAAGGGAAGAGACAGAAAAAGAACAAAAAGGTAAAGAAAAAATGGAAACATTAATGATCGGTTAATTAGTTTAAGTGTGTATCCTATAATACAAATATACGCACATATCCGAGACATTGGTTGCATTCTCAGAAAGCATTTAATGCTGCTAAGACAAAGCTCCTTTCTTTCAACAACTACAAGAAACCCCTTCAGCCACCGATGTTCATGGCAAATAACACCCTACCTGAGTGTCCAACGTGCAAACTCCTCGGACTAACATTCACAGGTAACATGAATATGAACTAATACATTGAAGACATTGCCAAGGCTGCTACAAAGAAGGTAGGATGCTTCTACCGTGCTAGAATACTTCTTACACCTGACAGTATCCTATATCTCTACAAAGCCACCATTCGCCCATGCATGGTGTATTTTTGTCACTTCTGGGCAGGTGCACCATCCACTAGTCTCTCCCCCTTAGACAAGGTAAAAAAAGTCGCTAATCCCCCGTCGCCTCACCTCGCCAACTACCTCTTTCTTCCCACGGCCTCGCGCGATCTTCGAAATTTCTGAGGTCGAAATAACAATACAAATACATAACTGATTTTACCCTTCGCCAGGTACGAACAAACCAATACGAGTTTTAAGCGAGAAGCGTTATGTAATCGCGTGTATATCTGAGTTTCAATACACGTCAGCATCAATACGCGTGTGTGTGTGTCTTTGCATCGTGAGACTTTCCGCTTATCAAAGCAAAGAATACACAACATCATGATAACGTATACTAGCTAGCATTGCTTCACCAAGTTTTCCGTGTCTACGGAGAAAAGAATGGTTCTTCTAGCTATCCAAGCCGTAGCGGGAATGGCGACAACATCCATGGGGTTGGATCTGTTTCTAATTGGGATCTGGTAATCTACTTTAAACATCAGCTTAAAGTTAAAATCAGTCGCTAATCTGATAGGCCCTTCATTATCTACCAAGCTTCCCCCCCCTGTCTCATCGCTGAAATGTTGTAACCTTGTGCTTGTTTTACAAGTACTTCAATGGAATGTCTTCTAATTAACTTGCTGCTCTAGTGCCTCCCTCGACGTAAACCCACTCGACCAAACCGACAATCAGCGTAATTCCATCTTTTGAGGTACCCAGATTCCGGACAGCCTTCTGCTCCAACAACTTTTTTTCCTCATGCTGTCGGCCTTTGGAACTACCTCCCTGCTCCCGGTTTCCCCGACTGTACCAACATGCAGAAATTTAAAACTAATCTGAACAAGCATCTCGCTGTACAGCTCCCAAATTACGATTCCCTCAATACATTCGCCGAATTTCTCTGTAGCTCCTTACGTCTACAGTGGTAGCAGCCCTTGTTTGGGGTAAACTTTGTTGAAAGAAATACAAACATATCAAAATATATAGATACCTAACTTTATAGAAATAGATAAATATATATATATGCAATGTTTCCAAATATCGAACAACTCAGTTTTTATAATCCGATACAAATTTTACTTGATTAAGCAAGACTTCAGCACTGTGATTCGCGTGTTTTAGAGATTTGAAACACCTGCCATTTGATAAAGAGGTATTCCTCGAAATATATTATGGAACACGGGCACACACATTACATCACAGTGTTGAAGTCTTCCCTAATCAAGTAAGATTTGCTACATAATTTTTGTATATATATATATACATATATATATATACATATATATATATATATATATATATATATATATATATATATATATATATATATATGCAATGTTTCCAAATATCGAACAACTCAGTTTTTATAATCCGATACAAATACAAAAGCGGGGCGAATATCGATTTTTGAAAAGTCGATTTTTGTTTGATTTGCACACGCGAACTGTCGTAAACTGTCGTAAATTGTCGTTACTGAAACTATGCCACATCCTATATATGTGTGCTGACACAGCATCGCGAAATCTTCTGGGGATCATCCAGATATCCAAAGAAAGAAGAGATTATCCTTGTCACGACGCCGTTAATTCCCATGCGCATGCAAAGGCATGAAGATTGTTTGATACATAACTAGCTGTCCCGGTCCGGCGTTACCCGGGAGTATTTTATCGCTTCATTTTTTTTTCGCAGTTCTTCTTAGAGTGTGTTGTTTATTTATTTCCTGGTACAAAATATTATTATAATAAAAACTATCGAATCTATTCGCACAATTACGTTTGAAATTATTTTTTTCTGAATTTTAAGTTTTTCAATGACTTAAAGAATAGACGTCCTTATTCAGCGGAAAGAACATTTTTACATAACTTTTATATAACCTCACGAAGAATCAAATCCGGATATCATAACACTTACCCTTATGTCTAGAATCTTTATTCCAATTTTGATTAAAGTTCACTAAATGATTTTGTATTCTAGAAAATGTCTAACGTTTTTAGACTTAAGCTTCAGGAATTGAAATTTCGAGAATCTTACTTAATTGATATTTATTAACTCCGGAGACAGTTTAATGCAAATCTGAAATATTTGAAATTTCAAATCGGATGTTGTACCCATGTTATACCCCGTATTAAAAAAATACTACAAAAAACTGAGATTTTGGAAATACTCATTAAATAATGTCGAATATCATTGTTAAAATTTCACAAAGTAATTAATTAAAATGGCGGAATAGTTTTCTGAAAACCGAATGTATTGTAATCAAGGCGATACATAATACAGGTCTGGCAAACATGCGACTAGGGTCCACGACTGGAGGAGGATATATGAATACCAAACTTACTTCTAAACAATAAGTACAGAGAAAACAGATTTAGTAAGAAATTTCTTAGTAATGTCCAGTAATTAGCAACTGTACATATTATTAGGAATCAGCTTACAATAATTGATTTGTTTCCATCAAATTAAATGTAAAAAGTATAAAAGTATAAAAGAACTAAATTTACAACAAATCACTTGATTCACCATTAATTAGACACATTTTTGATATCTCAAAAATCATGAGTCAATTTGTATATGTTGACTACTTGATTACAGAAAATATAATGACATATTATTTACCTCCCCAGGAGGTTAGGCACAAGGCCAGGTTTATCTTACTCCCACAAGTAAGATGTGACCCAAGCTCGGGTCGGGAAAGTGGGGTTTGAAAAGCCAGCGCCCGAGAGGTGAGCACTCTGGCCATTTAAAAATTGCCTGGGCAGCCCCGTCGGCATTCCCCGGTAGGGGCGCCTCAGGCAGTAAGCAATAAACTTACTCCTCCCCAAAGAGAAGAGGCGAAGCCTGGGAGGGTGGACCTCCTAGAACTGCACAGGAGAGGCGTGCAGTATCCATCGGAACAGATACTACACTTTGATCTTAGCCAAAAGGCCGAGATCCGAGAAAATATAATGACATGATACAATCAGAAAACAAATTAAACATTTTACAAATCAAATGCTTTATGAACAACATGTTTTGATAAACCATTTTGATATTTTTTACAAAATGTGTTATGTTCGTTACATAGATCATTTGGGTTTTTTTACAAGATATAAAAAAATGCTTCAATTTTGATATTAAGATAATACATTTATACACAGTCTTAATAATAAAATCACCTTACATTAACAAGATCATAAAACCAATAAAATGTATGATCGTTTCCAACCCTCTTGCTGTGCTCTACATTATCAATATTGAGAATCTCGTTTATAGCTATCCTCGCGTGGCTCCCGTGACTTGATAATGGTGACATATTAGTATAACACATAATAGTACTGATTTTTTCTGCGTTAAAATCGTCTAACGCTCGCCTTTTTACGGCGTGACGTCGTAATATCTCGACAATGAAGAAAAAATGAAAAACAATAGTGTCGATATATAATTGATAAAGGCCTGTTTTGTGAGAAAAATTTGATTTATAATATGGTACGGTTATATAGAGTGATACGCTGTGATTTCTATACCCCCTCCTCTCCCCATTTGTCCACGTAATATAACGCTAGCGCGAATCGTAGCATTTTTGTTTATATATAAAGTCCTTCTTGTTTACTTGTTTTTAATTATTATTCCTGGTGACGTTAAGAAAGACAGAAAAAAGAAGCCGACGGCGTGATACGCTGTGATTTCAATACCCCCGTTCTTTCTCCTTTGTCCAAGTAATATAAAGCTAGCGCGAATCGCAGCATTTTTTGTTTATATATAAAGTCCACTTGTTTTCTTGTGTTTTATTATTATTCCTGGTGACGTTAAGAAAGACAGAAAGAAAGAAGCCGACGGCGTGATACGCTGTGATTTCCATACCTCCCCCTTTTCTCTAATTTGTCCAAGTAATATAAAGCTAGCGCGAATCGCAGCATTTTTGTTTATATATAAAGTCCACTTGTTTTCTTGTGTTTTATTATTATTCCTAGTGACGTTAAGAAAGACAGAACGAAAGAAGCCGACGGCGTGATACGCTGTGGTGTCCCTACCTTCCCCTTCTCTCCTTTGTCAAAGTGATATAAAGCTAGCGCGAATCGCAGCATTTTTGTTTATATATAAAGTCCAATTGTTTTCTTGTTTTGTATTATTATTCCTGGTGACGTTAAGATTGACAGAAATAAAAAGCCGACGGCATGATACGCTGTGATTTCTATACCTCCCCATTTTCTCTCATTTGTCCAAGTAATATAAAGCTAGCGCGAATCGCAGCATTTTTGTTTATATATAAAGTCCACTTGTTTTCTTGTTTTTTTTAAATTATTATTCCTAGTGACGTTAAGAAAGACAGAAAGAAAGAAGCCGACGGCGTGATACGCTGTGATTTCCCTACCTTCCCCTTATCTTCTTTATCCAAGTAATATTAAGCTAGCGCGAATCGCAGCATGTTTGTTTATATATAAAGTCCTTCTTGTTTTCTTGTTTTTTATTATTATTATTCCTGGTGACGTTAAGAAAGACAGAAAGAAAGAAGCCGACGGCGTGATACGCTGTGATTTCCATACCTCCCCCTTCTCTCTCCTTCGTCCAAGTAATATTAAGCTAGCGCGAATCGTAGCATTTTTTTTTATATTTAAAGTCCACTTGTTTTCTTGTTGTTTATTATTATTATTCCTAGTGACGTTAAGAAAGACAGAAAGAAAGAAGCCGACGGCGTGATACGCTGTGATTTCCCTACCTTCCCCTTCTTTTCTTTGTCCAAGTAATATTAAGCTAGCGCGAATCGCAGCATTTTTGTTTATATATAAAGTCCTTCTTGTTTTCTTGTTTTTTATTATTATTATTCCTGGTGACGTTAAGAAAGACAGAAAGAAAGAAGCCGACGGCGTGATACGCTGTGGTGTCCCTACCTTCCCCTTCTCTCCTTTGTCAAAGTGATATAAAGCTAGCGCGAATCGCAGCATTTTTGTTTATATATAAAGTCCAATTGTTTTCTTGTTTTGTATTATTATTCCTGGTGACGTTAAGAAAGACAGAAATAAAAAGCCGACGGCATGATACGCTGTGATTTCCATACCCCCTTTTCTCTCATTTGTCCAAGTAATATAAAGCTAGCGCGAATCGCAGCATTTTTGTTTATATATAAAGTCCTTCTTGTTTTCTTGTTTTTAATAATTATTCCTGGTGACGTTAAGAAAGACAGAACGAAAGAAGCCGACGGCGTGATACACTGTGATTTCCATACCTCCCCCATTTTCTCTCATTTGTCCAAGTAATATAAAGCTAGCACAAATCGCAGCATTTTTGTTTATATATAAAGTCCACTTGTTTTCTTGTTTTTGATTATTATTACTCAGTTTCAAACTCAATCGCCTCCTTACAGAATTATTCATAGATGATCAGATCTCTTATCGTAAATAATTAAACACGCATGAAGACAGCTGCACTCTTACTTACAGACGGGTGTAATTTCGTATATTATGCAGGACAGTCAATACATGAATTAATAATTGATCATGTGAATATCCCTAAAAAAGTAGAAGTGTTCTCATTTGCATAACAGCATCGAGCGATATCAAATTTTATCTTCAAAATCCATTATGGCGTTCAGAAAAGAACATTAAAATTGTAATTTATGAATGGATGCATGCATATGAGAAATCGATGACACCAATTTGAGTTGATCTTTTTATACGTAATAAAAAAATCAATTTATCATTTTATTCCGGATTAAAATAAAACTTGTCCTTTAATAAATGTGAGAAGGTGTTGTAGTTTTCTTAAAGCATTGTGTGTACTTTATATCAATAAATGTTTCCTGGCGCTACAAGTGTAGGCTGTTTGTAGATACAGGCTTCCTGGAAAAAATGTACCAAACGTTGATGTGTTTGTTTTTCCTTTACCTTTGCAAAACTCAATCATGTTCTGCAAATAAGACAAAAACATTTTGTTTTCGTTAAAAAACAACCAAACCAAACACCATAAATCACTCTTGGACATATACAACACTTGAAGCATGAATACTGTTACCCAAATAACCGGATTCGGCATTAAATAAGCCAAGGAGTGTTGATATGCCGTAAATATAGAATACTGTTCAGATGTTACGTTCCAACCTTCGGTCATACATGATTCATATTCATGCCCTGTTAGCTGCTTGCACATTTTTGCGATCTGTAAAGACTGGTGGAACGCCGCCTGCAAATAAGTTATTTAATCATTCGAAACACTGTTGGAAGACAGAGAGAATGTATTCGACTTGATCTTCGTTCTGAATAACTGAGCAGTGGGGATAGATAGAGTGAGACCGATAATAAATTTTCAAACATATCTTATTGGTGCATTTTAAAACCCACATGAATTAAATAATTGGCGATTTTCCATCAAGTAGATTATTTTTAATTTCCTTAATCGATAATGCTGCTCTGATACACCGAGTATAAAACGTAAATCCATGTTTAGAAGATCATGACTTTTTTTAAGAATTGACCATTATGTGGACGTTGTCGATTGTTCAGGTGATAAATATATTTAGAAAAATAAGTTGAGTCAGTTCATTTTTCATTATGAAAAGAAATTGGTATGTTAAGAAAATTTTTTTTTATTCTTGCACTCGATACAGTATAAGTAAATCTATTAGATTGAACAATACACCTAGAAAATCTTTTATTTACCATGCAATTATTATTTCATTGGCAATTAATTTTAGCTTTACAATTACAATTATTAGTTGTATCAATTGTATTCAAATGTTACTCGTTTCAAGTCTTTTCAGTATTATAGTAGTTAGAAATAATTCTATTTTGGCCTAAATTAGGGACTGTAGAATATTATATCCTAATAGTATCTGATTTTTAAATTTGCTCTATTTATTTAATTTTCTAGATGTTGTTTTGATTTTTGCAAATAGTTTCTGGTCGTCAATATATATGAAGTGGGGTATTTGTCTATTCTCTCTGTGAATTTGAATGCGGCATTGTATTCCCTTAGTATGTTTTTTTTATTGACATCATGGCTATGATAACATATTATAGTAATAGTGTTTCTTGGAAAAGTGTCTCGCTGTTAGATGTTGTCCTCCAGCTGTCGGTTCGAGTCTCCATATTTACATAGCTTTCTCTATGAAATTGATAATTTTGTTAGATATTTTATATATCCTAACGCATTCAATTATCCATGTTTGTCGAATTTAGTCGGAGGCTGTATTATTATTATTATTATTATTATTATTATTATTATTATTATTATTATTATTATTATTATTATTATTATTATTATTATCATTATTACTATTATTTACTTACTAAATGTTTTGACAAATAGTTATCAGTGATTGCACACCGCTAGTAACCAGTGATATACCCTTGGGTCTGAGTGACACGCGTCTCTCCAGATTTCGAACTCTCTCAGTTCTCTTTCGATAATTGTTTAAAATCATTTGCGTTATCGCAACAGCTGAATACCGTTGGTTTCACATTAGCAACGATCGCTAGTTTTCTCTTGAATTTGAGTGACAATAAGCCCCCTCAAAGTTCCAGTAATATCCGCGTCTTCCGGTGGAGGTATGGTTGGTGCTCTTTCTGCTTGGCCCATTTCACCTTCCTTTGACCTTTACGACAATTGTGCGTGATATCAACCGCGTTTAGTTCCATCATTTTCCAGGGGAGAGAGAGCACTTTATGAGATTCATTGGAGTTTCAGTTCCTTTGAATTGATGTGGAGTACTTTCTGTATTTTGTTTTATTTCTATAGCGACTTCTATGTGGCTGGTAAGCGTTCGTAATTTATTCGGGTTGGTTTCCCCATTCGAGGATTTTTCTTTAAATTTCAACTATTTCATCATTGACGTCCGTTGTATAGTATCAGTCTTCCCTTTGATTCCAATTTATCCTAGTCTTTTTCCAGAGTCTTATTATTATCATTATTATAATAATTGTTGTTGTTGTTCTTCTTCTTCTTATTAGTAGTAGTAGTAGTAGTAGTAGTAGTAGTAGTGGTGGTAGTAGTAGTAGTAGTAGTAGTAGTAGTAGTAGTAGTAGTAGTAGTAGTAGTAGTAGAAGTAGTTGTAGTAGCAGATGTATTATTATTATTATTATTATTATTATTATTATGATTTGAATAAATAAGGATAGGTTCGAAATCACTTGCATAACATTACATGAGATGTGTCGGTTTGGGGCACGTAATTGATTTTCAAAAGATATTACATTTTTAACTTGATAATTTGCCAATGACTTTTGATGTTGTGCAACGTTTTCGCATTGTATGCACCGTTGTATGATAACCTTTTGTCGCCAGTGCTTGTTTGGTGAAGTTGAAATAAAATGCTTCAAGAATTGCAGGCGTTCAAGTTTAACGATGTCCTGGCGACCTTTTAATTCTTCAACCTATAGAATTCCAATGTTTTGCTTAATTGGCCTAATATGGTAATGATTACGATAATTAATCGCGTGATTATCCACCACCTCCTGAGATAGATAGATAGATAGATAGATAGATAGATAGATAGATAGATAGATAGAGAGAGAGAGAGAGAGAGAGAGAGATAGATAGATAGATAGATAGATAGATAGATAGATAGATAGATAGATAGAGAAAGAAAGATAGTTAAGAGGGGGAATAATTTATATACACTTATATGGCAAATATTCGATAGGGACTTAATAGTAAAGAAACATCTCAAAACCGAGTCTCATAACCGTAATGTTGCATGTATGTGCTTGTTTGAGATAAAGGAGTTTTTATCCTCACACTCAGAAGTCCTAACACTACCACTCATAACACCGGGACAAATTTAATAACAGACACTTTTTCAATATTCACTGGCGATGAGATAGAGAACGAGATAGATAGATAGATAGAGAGAGAGAGAGAGAGAGAAAGAGAGAGAGTTAAGAGGGGGAATAATTGATATACACTGATAGGGAAAATATACGATGGTAAATTCATAGTGAAGAAAGCGTTGCGAAATCCCATACTATCTGACAATCTCAAAACCCAGTCTCATAACTGCAATGTGCTTGTTTTACAAGTACTTCCACGGAAAGAGGTCCGACGAACTTATTATACTTGTGCCTTCTCAACAAAAATCCCCCCGACCCAACCTATTCGCAACAGAATCTCATCCATTGTAATTTAAATGTAATGTTAACAACCATCTTGGTGTCGAACTCTCTATCCCAGTTTCCACCTATACATCTGGTCCTTATCATAGTAGCCCCTTGCGCTTCAGTCACAATATGCCCCGTCTGTGGTGAATAAAATTTGTTCTTTTTAAACCCAGTGGCAAAAAGAGAGGCAATGACATCAAGAACTAATGGTTTAAAGGGCTGAGAAAACATATTTTATTTCGGTGTCTCCTAGTCTAGTTGCTCTAGCATGAATATAATACTATCTACCCTACTACTTCAAAAAGTCATACATATCACAAGAGTATCTTTTTTTAACTTTCGTTCACCCAAATAAAGAATGTTGCCCTTAACGCGCAAGCGACTACTGTGATGAGGATAAGATTTATAGGAGGAGTAACCTGAGTAAAATATTTGTTTACATTCCGTTTAAATTTTTTGCGTGTTGGTACTGTCGCAGAAAACAAGTAATAAAGAGGTAATCCTAAAGGCGACACTCCCGAGTAAAAATAGTTATCAGAAAAGCAAGTTTTCCGCCATCTAGGGACTTATACAGTGAAGAGGTGGGATTTTGCTGCTAGTCTGGTTGGTCGGAGATAGTTTGTTGAGAGGGTACAAGTGCAGTAGTCGTTCGGAACACATTCTGTGCAAGTACTTGTAAAACAAACACCCGGGTACAACACTGCAGCGAGGGGACAGAGGCTGGAGCTTGCAGACAGTTCGGGAACTTTTAGCTTAAAAATTCTAAGAGCGAAACGTCAGTGGTTGGTGGATCAGACTTGATGTGGCAACAATACACCGGATGGTGGGTTTATAGAGATATGAGATACTGGCAAGCGTGAAATATTTTCTAACACGAGATTGGGAGCCTACATTCTTTGTGACGTCTGTGCAGCCTTTTCACATCGACATCAAACTATACACCACCAGAACCATAATGCACCTGGTATTTGCACATGACCACGTTAAATGATGTTTCATTCTGGTGATGGGATTTGTATCAGTGTTTCAGTCCGAGATAGCTGTACTCGGATGGATGCTCACATATTTGTGAACAGACACCATTTATGCACAAGAAACGTGGCTGTGGTACGTGGTGTGGTGTTCGACCTGGTCAGGCTGAGCTGGGTTCCACCGACGTTAGAAAGTTTTTAGGGAATATCAAATTCACATGCGGTTATCAGTTGAGTGTATATCCCGGTCAGGGGAGAGTATATACAGCGCATAGTATGCTCAAATCGTCACTCATCTCGTACTGGCTAGGATCAACGTCGCTTTACTTCGCTGATCTAATGCGAACTGGTGTGTCAACGTTATGATGTCATACATAATGACTGACATACAATACTTATCAAAGCGAGATATGGGACAAGAGTGCAGTGATCACGTTTTCTCGAAGCTATTTCCTCATTTTCACTCATACTATTAGTTAACAAATAAATCAACTTCTCATTCCTCCGAATTTGGAATAGGGGCGTGGAAGAGCAAGACTTGTATACTGCCAAATATATACAAGCTTTTTCATAAACTGATGGCATAACTAAGGGATTATGTATATACGCTTGGTTCCCTAATTATAAACCATTGAATCAAATAGTTTATTGTAAAAATCGATCAGGTTCAATGTGGGTGATAGTGCACTGTCAGTTCTACATATTGTATAAGTCTGGACGGAACACTATAAAAAATAAGCCTGGACCTGGTGTTGCGACATACCCCAACGAAATTATAGAAAACATGACACCAAACAAATATAAAAGGCATAATCAACACCAGAGCTAGGATCAAAGTGTGGTTTTTGTTCTTTTCTCAGTCGGTGAAGAAGGAATCATTCTAGACTGGTGCAATTTTAATTTTTGTCTCAACCCAAAATGCACTTTTTAGGGGAGCTGATGTATGTCCACATAAAAAAATCTAACTCGGTCGTCGTGAGGAGGAAAATAAATAGGGACTCTCAAGCCTCGGTAGGGTAATCATTATAAGCGAATAAAATAGAATTCTCACGGTTGATAGAATTTTATTTTGATAACTTTATTAAAAAAATACATACAGGATCGCTTAACTCTCTGGGAAAGGGTAAGGAGACAGGCAGGCTATCATACGACTTTATTGAATTAGCATTATGTATTTTGAGGTTAGTTGAAAGAAAAATTATTCTGAATGCCGAAGTGACGAAATGAGAGAGCATTATTTACAATAACAATATTTATTTAGTGTAGATTGTGCAATTGAAGATGTTGTACACATGTATAAAGAGTTAAAAGAGAGGGTGTGTTATAGGAAAAAGTTTTGAGCGCATTGCTAGTGTGTGAGAGTAGAGGAATATGTATGTATGTATAAATTCCTTTTGAATTTCAACCATTGTTATCAAACCTTCACGATGTGTCTCACCGTTTACCTGACAAATTATGTATATATTATCATCATCATCATCCTCATTATTATTTACTCACTAGGAGTTATCACACTGGTCATCGTCAGTGATCGCCCACTGCCGACCACCTGTGATATTCCCTGGAGTCCGAGTGACAACAAGTCTCCTCAGGCCTCCAGTATGCTCCACCTCTTTTCGTTCATCACCGCTGATGACCTTACGGTAATCGCAACAGCCACCTACCAACGATTTCCCGCTGATAAGGGCCATTGGTCCCCTCTGGGGTCCGAGTGGCAACAAGCCTTCCCAAGGTCCCAGAGCTGTCCGCGCTCTTCCAGTGGAGGTCTGGTTTGCGCTTTCCCTCTTCGACCCTCTGTCCATAATTTTCGTGGCGTCAGCCTATGCTTGCGCCTCTCTCGTGCGGTTGTATTTTCCCCGGTTCTGTTGTTTTGTGCTTCCATGTGTTTGTTCTCCATTCGTTGCTTATGTGGGTTGGTTTCCGCATTCGAGGACATTTCTCAGGATTGTAGCTGTTTTGATCCTTACTGTCCTTTGTATGGTCTCAGTTATCCCTTTGATTCCTATTTCTCCTAGTCTTTTCTCCATGTTTTTGGGGACTGTTCCTAGTGCTCCTATGATTATTGGTGTTATACTGACTTTCTTCATGTTCCATATTCTTTTCAATTCTCTGGCAAGTTCAGTGTATTTGCTTCTTTTTTCCGTATTATTATTATTATTATTATTATTATTATTATTATTATTATTATTATTATTATTATTATTATTATTTATACTCACTAGGAGTTCTCACACAGATCATCGTCAGTGATTGCTCACCGACAACAACCAGTGGTATTTCCTTGAGTCTGAGTGACAACAAGCCTCCCCAGATTTCCAGTATTCTTCACCTCTTTTCGATAACGATGCGGTATCGCAACAGCCTCTTACTATTGATTCCTCGCTGGTAACTACAATTGATCTTCTCTGGGATTTGGGTGGCAATAAGCCTCCCCAAAGGTCCCAGCATTCTCAGCACTTTTCTAGTGGAGGTCTGGTTTGTGCTGTCCCTCCTCGGTGTTCTCATCCTCATTATTATTATTATTATTATTATTATTATTATTATTATTATTATTATTATTATTATTTTCAATCAACAATTAACTATAGCGATACTTAATTGTTATTAACTTCCAGTTTCACTGATTCGATGTTTTTATTTAAAATATATATCATCGTTGGTCGGTGTTGAAGAAAACAAGATAGTTAAAAAGGTAAACGCCTTTTCGCTATAACGGTCGGGTGAAAAAGAGGTTGAACTTAATTTATTGTCTTCTTTTTCCAATATGTAAGGCGTCACTTAATTTGATTGAAAACATCATGAGATGTTTGTGGAAAATTGCACGACATCAAAAATCATAGAAAAATTCTCAAATAAAAAGTGCATCGTATCTTAAATTAATTATTAGCCATAACAACGCGATTTATTGTGTCTCGTGCTCTACAATGTCTAAATAGCAGTCGTTGTTTTCTTTCTTGGTCTACTTAACGTTTGCACCTGTAAATTCCGTCGTATTAGAAGATCTGAAACAATTGTAATTGTTAACAAAGAATAGAGAAGTAATTAAAACAGTTTATGTTTCGGATTGTTTACGATAAAGATTGGTAATTTGTATGTTGTCACTTATTCGGACTACTGTTCTCATGGAGCATGTGCAACGGATAAAGTGCTAAGTTATAATCAGATCTAAGTGATAGTCTCTTGGAGGAAGGTTCAATCCTCGGTGCAGGCGATACTAAGAAAATAATTAAAAATAACTTTAAACTTCTATCTAGTCATGGCTGACGGAACGAGAACAATCTACCTGTATAGATTATATAAAAAAAATTAGTTCGACATTTCGTGCAGATTCTTTAGTTCGACATAAAGCTTCAATAATTCGACAAGTCCCGCCTGAAGAAGATCGGAGGTTACATCGACGGAAACGTCGTGAGAATAACATCTAAGATGAGAACAGTGGTCTGAATAATCCAATAAATACAAATAAAGGTTTATGATCAGCCGATATGTAAATGAGACTCGATATTTTGCGTAGAATGAGAAAATATGCTTTGTTCGAGTATCGATATTTATTTGATTGGATTTAAACTAAAACGAATCGATGAATCAATCGAAACTTGAGTTTTTCTAATGTGACCAAATGTTTTTTTTTAGTTTGTATTTTTTTGTGTGTGCAACTCATTCGCTTATGTGAATGTATTGTTTTATTATTTGCGTGTTATTATTTGATCGTGAGCGTCCGTGCGAGTAATGATAGCTCTAATTGGCATATTGACCAACAAAATGCGTTTAATTAAATCTTAATCTAGATACCAATAAAAACGTGACGCTGTTTTTTTTTGTTTTTTTTTCTTGCCTGATTTTTATTTGTACATGGATACTTTAGAGAGTGGGGGAAACGAGTGATGAGAGAAAGAGTGGGATGAAACGATTGGCGTAAATAATTAAAAGAAGTAAGGGAGACGGGAATACCAGCGGTGGAAAGAAAAAGGAAAAACGAATAAAAGAAAAGATGATAGAAAGCGACAGTTCAAGTATGGCAAACATATTTACTTTTACAGAGGATGTGAACATTAAATCATAGAGTACACTAGCAAAACGACGATACGGACCTTGTTATTTATGTCAAAAAGATTAGACACAACGTCAAAGTATGTGTACTTACTTCCTCTCAAGGAGGCTAGGCACAAGGTTGGACGTGGGTTTGAAAAGCCAGCAGAATAAGATTAGCGCAGTCGGGCCTACGACAAATGCTTTAGAAGCCACATCGGTATTTTACGGTAAAAGCGCTTTAAAAAAAAATGCATTTTAACTGTTTTAAAACACACACACACACACCCACAATCACACACACACACACACACACACACCCACCCACACATATATATATATATATATATATAAATATATATATATATATATATATATATATATATATATATATATATATCCTTTTTTTTTCTTTTTTTTTTTTACTTATATTTTTCATTTATTAATTTTCCAACGAATGTTAAGTCTGCAATATCTTGGATTTAGTTAGTTTGTCTGGGGATTTAAACTGCATTTTACATTTTTTTTTATGACTCAAAGCTTCTTTAGACTATATATATATATATATATATATATATATATATATATATATATATAATTTTAAAGAAGGAAAGATGAAGATAAAAAAAATTGCATAAAATTACATAAAATTGATACAAATTTTATTACATCGAAAGTTCACATGCAAGGAGTTACTTTAATCCCTAAACCATGGTTTTTCAAAGATAAAACTCTTCTCGTCAGAGGATAAAATTCGGTAATGTGGTATTTATAATAAATAAATATTACCTAGTTCCATTTCACTTTAAAAACTTGAAGAATAAAAATAGAAAGGTTGGGGATAAAGAAATAAATGGCCGGAAGGGAAAATGGTAGCAGTATTGAGTAGCCATTTTCGAAGACAAAGGGGGATGCTATGGTGCAGATAGCAATATATATTTATTTATTTAGCGAATGCAAAATCCTTCAGCTACGCAGTAGCCTCCTGGCCTGCTGTGTGGAAGGTGGCTAATCCTCCTCTCAGTCGTTGGAGAGGGCAGACTTCAATGATGTGCTCCATTGTCTGCTCCTCTCCACAAGCACACAGTGGGGATGGGCTGCTGCCCTATCTGTGAAGGCTGGCCAAGCACGGGCCATGTCCAGTCCTGAATCTATTGATAGTTGAGCACTCTCTCCTTGGGAGGTCGGTGCCAGGCACTAGGGGGACAATGGATCAGCGTTCTCGTCGCGCCCCCCGTCAGTACCCAGGCTTGCCTGGGGAAACAAATGATTCAACCAGCAGACTAAATTCTAAGAGACGATGCCAAAGAGCCAAGTCGAAGAATCCTAGTCACAGTCCAAATGCCAAAAGCACTCAGCCTCAAGGGCACCTAGCGGTAGGGCCTGCCCTTCGCATACTACAACTATATATATATATATATATATATATATATATATATATATATATATATATATATATATATATATATATATATATAAGACGAAACATATACGTACATAGATAATAAACAAAACAATATTTATTATATGTAGCCCTCTAGAAAAAAACCCTAGATGGTCACTTTAAGTGTAGCATTAACACAGCATGGCGTCGCTAGCTATAAATGCATAGTTCCTTTGATTAGTTGAACGCTCATATGACGTCAAGCTGCCAAAATAATGGTTAAAATAATCACTGTTTATCGTTCTTTTCAGCGGTGCCCGAGTGGTTCTAGACGTCGGGATTTGAGTTGTAAAATACTCGGAGCCTGGGGTTTCGAATCGCGCGACCAGTAGTGATTAGTCATATTTCTATGCTGATGAGTCCCGATTAAAAAGGACGAAACGTATACGTACATAGATAATAAACAAAACATATATATAAATATATATATAGTCTCGGAAGTTTCTCAACCATTAAAACTATATTAAAAAATTTTTAAAATTTAAAAACTTATAGTCCCAAGTTGTTCAGTGGAAAATCACTCATGTAAGTCAATTTATTTTTTACAGTTATTATATTAGTTTGTTTCTAACACCATTTTAAGGGATCATCAGTTGGTTACCATGAAAAACTGTTTCGGGAATTTATATATATATATATATATATATATATATATATATATATATATATGTGTGTGTGTGTGTGTGTGTGTTTGAATTCCCTGTAAAAGGGTTTGTCAGGAAAACTTGACAAGTAAACCCTGACCAAATATTCAAAATAACATAGATCTCTTCAGTTTGGCTACACGTCTATACGAGGAATGGTGCACCTTCCCCTAGTGATGTGACCTCAAGTAACTTAGCTGGATACTCCACAAGGCTAGATTAATTCATTCCGGTTAGATCAAGAGGCCAAAAGAAATATTTACTATAATTAACGGGTCAATTGGGAAAGGGAAATTTAAATTTAAATTTAATGCTCTTAACATCTTTAAAAACTCAACGCTTGAGAAGTAAGAGAGAACCTTAATAGAACACTCGAATATCTATGTATCTTATATAGAGATCAAATGTTAGCCCCAGTAAGGGGCCCCTTGATTTTTTTAAAACTTCGAATGAAGCAAAATGAAATAAAAAAGATTATATACATATATATATATATATATATATATATATGTTCGATCCTTGTCTAAGTTAGCCATGCTGAAGACGCCAGAAACACGTGTTTATCGATTACTTTTACGTATACAATTAATATAAATATATACATATATATATAAAATAAAATAAAGTAACACGGAATCACATAACCATCGGTTCAATAATTTATTTCGACCCTATGGTCTTATCAAGCATCCAAGTGAGGTGATTACATTTTTGAAAACGAAAAATCGAAATTCACATTTTTCATTTTTTCATTTTCAAAAATGTTATCACCTCGCTTAGATGCTTGAAAAGACAATAGGGTCGAAATAAATTATTGCACCGGTGATTCCGTGATTCCGTGTTACATTATTTTATTTCATTCTTGCTCTGTTTATTAAATTGAGCTCTCGTACCCGGATTTCCTTCTCGGATTTATTTCACTCTAACACACTACATATATATATGGGAATTGAAAAAGGAAACACCAAAAGATTTTTTTTTCTATGTATTCATTAACGTTTCGTCTTAATTTGTAAGACTTCCTCAGGATGAGAATCTTAAGAAAAATGTCCTGCAAGTACATGAAAATATTGGGTTGATATGATGGGTTGATTAGAAGAAGTAGTAGCAACTACTGGGAGCGCAAGACCAAGGTCTGGGCAGAGAGAAGTCGGTGGCAGGGAATGAGATTAATGTCGATGGCCGTGAGTGAGAAAGTGGAGGGGTTGGGAAAGAGGAGGGGAGGGGAAGGCTCTGGGTTTTTGTGTGGGTAGTGTCATAGTTTTAGAGAAGATTTGAAGAAATGAAGGTGATTTGAAAGTGGGGGTGGGTGGGTAAGAGTGTGAAAGAAGTAGTCGAAAGGGTGAGATGGGTGAGGGGGAGAGGGGAGATTTTGCTGCGGTTACGTGTAAAATTTTTGGAGGGTAGGAGTATTGACCAACTGGCTATGTCAGGAATGTGTGAATGAGTGAGGGGGGGAGAGGAGATTTTGTTGTGGTTAATTATTATTTAAGACAATATATGTATTTGCATATACTATCAGTGCCTTTTTTATTGTGCAGTCTCTTTAAAAGCTTCACATCAATAATTGCCAATCAGTAACAACAGAGCATACATGAGTGCGGTTTATTTTATATTCCTATTCATGTTTTTATTTTTTACAATTCTTCTTCTCACATTTCCAAAAACGCATAATACATTTTTCAAGACATTTTAATCCAAGGACTTTTTGCTCTTTGTGAATTTCTATGTAGATTTTGTAGTGTTGCAGAGACGATAGTGACATGAAAAAATTGTTTGACTCACGGCAAATGAGACGGACCGTAAAAATACATCTCTCCTAAATATTATTTTTTTTGGAAATGTGAAAAAAAATAAATATAAAAATAAAAATAAAAAACATGGCTATTTGGAATATAAAATGAACCTGACTTTACATATATATATATATATATATATATATATATATATATATATATATATATATATATATATAAATATATATATATATATATAAATATATATATATATATAAATATATATATATATATACTAATGATAAAAGAATTAACGATAAGTGATCTATCGTGATAAAGTAAAGCTCAATACGTTGAGTAGAGCAATCAATTTTAAAGAAGGAAAGATGAAGATAAAAACTGCAAAAAATTACATAAAATTACATAAAATTGATACAAATTTTATTACATCGAAAGTTCAGATGCAAGGAGTTAAACTGATCCTTAAACCATGTTTTTTCAAAGATAACACTCTTCTCGTCAGAGGATAAAATTCGGTAATGTGGTATTTATAACAATTAAATATTACCTAGTTCCATTTTACTTTGAAAACTTGAAGAATAAAAATAGAAAAAGTTGGGGATAAAGAAATAAATGGCCGAGAGGGAGAATGGTTGCAGTATTGAGTAGCCATTGTCGAAGACAAAAGGGGACGCTATGGTGCAGATAGCAAAAGCTTTAAGGATTAGTGTAACTCCTTGCATCTGAACTTTCGATGTGATAAAATTTGTATCAATTTTATGTAATTTTATGTAATTTTATGCAATTTTTTATCTTCATATTTCCTTCTTTTATATATATATATATATATATATATATATATATATATATATATATATATATATATATATATATATATATATATATATATCAAAATGCCGTTTTCTGGGTAACAAACCGTTTTAAATTGCCAGACTGAATCTTCAGCACCGTCCATTAGTCAAAGAAAAATAGCATTTGAAATAGAATTTTCGTTGGTCTGTCACGCTTAGAAGAAGAAGGGCACCACTTTAAGTGATTCTATGTATCAGTTCTTTAGTCTGTCAAGCTAAGGGTTGGAATTGCATTTTCCTCGCTACATACGCCGATGCCATTGCACCAATTGAAGAATATCGGGAGTTGTTTATATATAAATATGGCCGATTTCGTGTGGTAGTCGTCTGCGGCCATGTCTTCAGAAGATCTTTGATGGAAAAGCGATTTGATTATTATCATCTTGAACCTGAATAATTCATTTTCATTATCTTCATGCTTTTCCGCGTTTACAATTAACATTTTGAAAGGCAACGCTTTGATTGGGAGTGGCAGCGGAGGCAACAAATAAACATTTCACCTCCGCCTCTCGTCGGAATCAGACGGGCCTCCTCGGTTAATATCGCTCGTTATATTCCCTCGCGTCCACGCTGGGTCTGAGACCATTTTGAAAAAGAAAAACGGGTTGCTATTGCTGATTTTTGTTATGTTAGTCTGCTTTTAAATTCACTTTTATCGGAATTGCTTTTCAAAATCGATATTTTCTTCGTTCCAGAAAAAAATTTAAATTTTATGTCTTTTTATCACCATTTTATATTTTCATACGTAACTTCAAATATATATTTAGTGAAACCATTAAGTTTGCCATAACTACATTTACTCTCTCTCTCTCTCTCTCTCTCTCTCTCTTGATATAGATATATATATATATATATATACATATATATACATATATATATACATATATATGTATATATATATATACATTTATATATATATATACATGTATATATATATATCACTCTTTCATGTATCAACATAAAATGTTATTAGGAGATATAATTTTTTATGTATCAAGGTTTAGTATTTACTTCAACAGTGCTCGATACGTAGGTAGAGCTAGGTAGTAAGTTATGAAAATATATTTATGGCAATAAAGCTACACAAAGGCCCCCCTGCGTTTCATCCCTGGGAGGAACTTCAGGCTAAACTGTCTGTGTAGCTTAGTTGCCATAAATATATTTTCATAAATTACTATATATATATATATATATATATATATATATATATATATATATATGAACATAAACATAGTTTATTTTCATATAAATAGCTCTATTATATATTGAGCACTTTTGAAAAATATTGATTTTGTTAATTTTTTTAATATTTGAACTGAATTAATAAATTAATATATATATATATATATATATATATATATATATATATATATACATATACATTTATATATATATATATATATATATATATATATATATATATATATATATATATATATATATATATATATATATATATATATATATAATTAACTTGTTACAAATATCCAGGGGGTATGAATCCGAAGGAAGTGTAAACCGGGTTTATGAGAGTGCTCAATGAAAATTTAGAGCAAAATATATATTTTTTGATTTTATTCCATTAGTTGCGACAAAACAAGTTTTGTTTCATTGGTGCAAATAGCGACCAACTGATCGGGCTGGCGATGGAATTCAAATGGCATAAGTTTTAACTTCACCTTAACGGGAGATTGAAAATTGAAAATACATTGGAGGGGGAAGGGGACAGAGTTGAGGATTTGTCTATAACGGTGACATGGGACATGAGAGGGGAGGGGGGAGGATCCCAACAAGTCGTGTTTCAAATTATTGCGCGGGAGGTTTTCACGTGTTTGTGCTGTGATGATCTCAATTTCGGCCGGGGTGGGAGGAAGGGAGATGGGGCGACGGCCAGAGTGAGTTAAATTTGAAATGAGAATAAAATTATGATTATAACCGTCATTCCTATTTTATTTTAATTCTAATAAGTAATTATCATGTGGGTAAAAATGTTTGATAATTTTAATTTAGGGTATTAATTGCTACTTCTGCATTTTATTTATTTTATTTTAATGTTTTGTTTATTATTTGTAGTGAATTTTGTTGTGATTATATATATATATATATTTTTTAAATTGTGATTATATTATACCGAGATCAATACTAGTGGAATCATTTTATAAGAGAAGTTTCATGGTGTTACCAGTTTTAGCATTAACAAAACCGATTATGATAACAATGATAACGCCTGCCAATCATACCTACGATAGTCGCAGTGATAATAGCCTTAATAAAAGCCTTAATAAAAATAAAAATAAAATAAAAATAAAGATAAATATAAATAAAATTAGAATAAAAATAGAAATAACAAGTTTGTAAGAATATTAATGATAATAACAATAATAATAATAATAATAATAATAATAATAATAATAATAATAGTATTAAAAAAAAAATAATAATAATACTAATAATAATAATAATAATAATAATAATAATAATAATAATAATAATAATAATAATAATAATGATAAATATCACCATCATTACCATCTTGCTACTTGTGAAGTCATTGGGCGAAATAAGTCGACAAGTGATGGTAGGCTTTTTTGTTCTACTACCAATGACAAGGACTAGTACCAGTTAATAATTAAGTGTTCAAGGTAGTAATCGAAGGGTTAAGTAATTGAGATTAGATTAGTCCAAGTGATATCAGTGTTAATAGCTGTCCCAGTTATGGGTTTATGTTAGAATTGGTAGTATGGCTGAGAGGCTATTGAGGCTGTGCATTATAGGTAGTACGTAGAGATTTGATGTTATTGGTAGTTTAGAGGGGTGGTTATATATTTATAGATTCATCATGACTTGTTGGGGTGGGATTGGGTGGTAAATTTGGGTGGGTGGGTAGGGGGTTATAGTCATGATGAATCTATAAATATACAACCATCCCTCTAAACTACCAATAACATCAAATCTCTACGTACTACCTATAATGCACAGCCTCAATAGCCTCTCAGCCATACTACCAATTCTAACATAAACCCATAACTGGGACAGATATTAACACTGATATCACTTGGACTAATCTAATCTCAATTACTTTAGCCTTCGATTACTACCTTGAACACTTAATTATTAACTGGTACTTAGTCCTTGTCATTGGTAGTAGTACAAAAAAGCCTACCATCACTTGTCGACTTATTTCGCCCAATGACTTCACAAGTAGCAAGATGGTAATGATGGTGATATTTATCATTATTATTATTATTATTATTATTATTATTATTATTTTTATTTTTTTTTTTAATACTATTATTATTATTATTATTATTATTGTTATTATCATTAATATTCTTACACACTTGTTATTTCTATTTTTATTCTAATTTTATTTATATTTATATTTATTTTTATTTTTATTTTTATTAAGGCTTTTATTAAGGCTATTATCACTGCGACTATCGTAGGTATGATTGGCAGGCGTTATCATTGTTATCATAATCGGTTTTGTTAATGCTAAAACTGGTAACACCATGAAACTTCTCTTATAAAATGATTCCACTAGTATTGATCTCGGTATAATATAATCACAATTTTAAAAAAAAAAATATATATATAATCACAACAAAATTCACTACAAATAATAAACAAAATATTAAAATAAAATAAATAAAATGCAGAAGTAGCAATTAATACCCTAAATTAAAATTATCAAACATTTTTACCCACATGATAATTACTTATTAGAATTAAAATAAAATAGGAATGACGGTTATAATCATAATTTTATTCTCATTTCAAATTTAACTCACTCTGGCCGTCGCCCCATCTCCCTTCCTCCCACCCCGGCCGAAATTGAGATCATCACAGCACAAACACGTGAAAATCTCCCGCGCAATAATTTGAAACACGACTTGTTGGGGTCCTCCCCCCTCCTCTCTCATGTCCCATGTCACCGTTATAGACAAAGCCCCAACTCTGTCCCCCTCCCCCTCCAATGTATTTTCAATTTTAAATCTCCCGTTAAGGTGAAGTTAAAACTTATGCCATTTGAATTCCATCGCCAGCCCGATGAGTTGGTCGCTATTTGCACCAATGAAACAAAACTTGTTTTGTCGCAACTAATGGAATAAAATCAAAAAATATATATATATACATATATATATATATATATATATATATATATATATATATATATATATATATATATATATATATATAACATTACTAAGTGAAAAGAAAAAGAATTACCCAAGTGATCTCTATATATTGCTGACGGTGGCTAAGTGGTCAACGACGTTGACTAGGGACCTGGGTGTGCCTGGTTCGAATTCTGTTCGTTTCTACAGAAATACTTTGATTAAAACCTCACACCTGACCTTGTGTCTAACCTCCGTAAGAGTAGTCAAATAAAATACTGACACCAGAGTTGACGGCGTTTTTTTTTTTTTTACATCTTTGTCAGAAACATTGCTCATGGAAAATTAGAAGTGAGGTGCAAATAGGGGATGCAATAGGGACGGGGCTGCCGAAAATGCACCCACAATGCGTGTTCTACTATCAACAAGACTTGTCGTGGATAGAAAATGTTGAGCTGATTTTCCAGATATAGCATAGCTACCAAAATTGTAAAACAAACCATTTATGACAAGTCATCTAATATATAAAGTAGAGACGTTTTTTCCCCTGTACCTTCTCGGAGAATAGGAAAATAACCACATGCATCACGGGCTACTGAACTCACAATTACATTGCACTAATTCACTCGAGCGTGTTTAAGTATATCTGTTATTCTTCTTTCCAAACAAACACTGAATATTACATTCGGCCCGGCCGCCACGACTCTCCGAAATACCAACTCCATATAGGTGGTAGTAAAAACTTTTCTCCCTAACAATTCTGTACTGTGACTACACTCATCGACACCGGGTACTAATAAACACAGTATAATTTTCATAAAGCACCCATTGTTATTTCGTATTTGTCTGGCATTATTTTACTACATAATATAAAGCAATACGCAAACAAATAATGACCGCTCCCGTTGAATCCGCTGATATTCCGCGAATATCAGATTACGTTTTTCCTATTTCTAACTATGATTTCCACATTTACATTCATTCTGGAATCAAGCGAATGACATTAACGAACACAGTACCTGCAACATTCATTCTACAAACATGACGGCTAAAATTCCTTCATTAAATCGACTTCCTACTTAATTCAATAGCCGCCAAGATGCTGTTAGAACCCGACACATTTATATTTTCAAAATCATATACTTAAAGGTATATGATTCCCAAATAAATTACCTAAACCGTGTCATTGTTGAACTTTCATTTGCGTCACCAGAAGCTGCCAGTAAACAAGCTTAGCTTAACTCGCCTATTTTCACATGTATATTTCAAGTTGTAGCTGTGGCGCAATGGTTAAGAAGGGAGGTTTCATTATCGCCAGTATCGGCGTTCGATCCCATTCTGCTTTCTTTTCCTTTTCTTTTTTTATAATTTAAAACGTTCACCAACACGGTAGAGCGGGAGGGGGGGAGAACAATAGGCGGTTTCTTTTTTATGCAATAGGTAGTACTTTCTCCCGTGCAACGCCGGGCGACGGGTACCGCTAGTTACAGATATAACTTGATTCTAAACTTGTGAAATATTTTAGCATGTATTTTTTGTAATAGAAATATCCAGGAAAAAAATCATATGCTAAACAAAAGTTGATTAACCCACATTTAGTATAATAACGGATGGATACAAGATGCCCAATTTTATTCATTTGTCAATCTTCTTGAAGACCATATTGCGCCATAAAATGGAATGAATAGACCGATGCTAAAACGAACCTCTTCAGGGCAAATATGCAAAAGTGCTTGTTGCTTCAAATACGGACCGAGAAAACTCCAGCGATCGATTACTAATCAAACACAAGAATTAACTAAAGCCGATAGTTCGGCTCTCTTTAATGCATAGTAAACAACCTCAACCACTTCCTTCCTATTTATGATCGTCGTATCTCCCCTGTATTTATTAATTCGATCTATCTGATATTTGGCGTGGTTATGTGTACAAAAGATGGGAAATACTTGGACAGAAACCCTGTTCATGGAAATTCGGTTTGGTTTTAGGTAAACATAGGGAGAACAGAAAAGTTATTTTCACTGGTGGTAGAGGCGAGTTCTTGCTGTGAATGTTTTACAGGGAAGCCAGAATTGTTAGGTCAGTCGTAAAAAAACAAACGCAGGTAAACAAACGTTGATTAACTCAGATTTAGTACAATAATGGGTGCTTTTTCGAAATTGTCCACAACTCGTTTTCCCGAACTTTTTTACTGATCAAATTTTATTCTTTTTTCGGTGTACAATTACCTATCATTTCGTTAAAGAAGTTCATGTTTTTTTAGATTTTAGGACGGGGGATCAGTTTCCTATATAAATTTTACGTAAACTGATCACCTACTTTTTGACCGTCAAAAATTTTTTAAATATTTCTCTGTATACAATTACCTATGCTGTCGATAGATGATTCCGTTTTTTTTTCTAACTATTTTTTACAATATTTTAGATTTTAGTGGGGGATCATTTTCCTATATAAATTTAACGTCAACCGATCGCCCACTTTTTAACCGTCACACATTTTAAAATTATTTTCTGTGTATTATTACCTATCATGTCGATAGATGATTCCGTTTTGTTTTCTAACTATTTTTTTCAAATATTTTAGATTTTAGTGGGGGATCAGTTTCCTATGTAAATTTAACGTAAACCGATCCCTCACTTTGTGACTATCACTAATTTTTCCCAAACTTTTCAAACAACCCAGAATTCTCTTTCTTAGTATCCCTTGAGTGTCTACATGTAATGAATAACCATGGGTATCCGAGATATCCACGTCGGGGCAAATATGCATAGACGTTGGTAACTGAAAATACGGACAAAATCTCCCGAAATCAAATCCTAATCCAATAGCAGGATTAAATAAATCCGCCTAGTCCGGGTCCCTTAATCGATACTAATCAACCTCAGCCACTTCCTCATCTCTATGCATTAATCCTTTAGCTTCTCCCCCCCCCACACCCTACTTTAATTCGATCTGATGTTTTGATGAGAGAATCGTGAATTAATGATGTTGGTCGCGTTCGAACTAATTGCATAGAAAAGCAAAGTGCAAATCGTATCAGCAAAGTGCAAATCGTATCAGCAAAGTGCAAATCGTATCAGCTTCGAGGCGGCTCGGAAAAGAAGGGAATATATATTAAGCTGCCCCGTTTGGTCGGGATTCAAAAACGACTGTTAGATGTTTGTTTTTTTTGTTTTATTTTTTTTTTTTGCGGCATATAAACCCATTTTATCTTATTGGATTCTGAATTAATTTATTTCGGTAAAACTGTAATGGTCCGCCTTATTAATATCTTCGGTCGAAACGTTGTGACAAAAATAACAACCAAGACGAGAACAGTAGTCGGAATAATTCAAATGATAAAAATTATTCATCTTCATCTAAAACATTTCTTAAACATGAACTTAAATGGGAAGTGACGGTAGCTTAGTGGTTAACGACACGGACTGATGACCTGGGTCTGTCAAGTTCGAATACCCATGATCTGTTGATATTGGCAATTCCGGAGGCATGCGCCCAAGTTGAACTCATGCAACATATAATAAAGGCGAAGGTCATGTTTCGATAGAAACACATTCACTTAGGATGTTACCAACCTTCACATGGCCTCTTCTGTAAGTAGTAGATTTCTTTCTAGAAAGAATTGTGACTAGAAAGATATCGGGGGAACCAATACCAGCAATACAATCATCTGATTCATAAGATATGATTGGATGAACTTAAATGATTACTGCTTTCTGATTGGTCCGTTTCAGATCTGGAAAAACGGGGATATTGCTTTAAGTATCCTAATCTGCCCTTTCATACAGGTTTCAGGAATTAAAAAAAATAATAATAGTTTCTCATGAATTAAAATAAAACAAATACATAATTAGAATGAATAATATGATACTATGAAAGTTACAGATATGGGAAAAAGGTTAATTTAAAATCAATTAAAATCAGAATGATTCCATGATCTGTAATAAAATCTGATGCGTGTAGTAAAAAGGGTTTTGTTGACTTTTGCCTTTGCTTTGAATGAAGATCAAAAGGCAATTGATGAACAAGAAAAGTGATAGAAATCACAACATGACGCAATTAATATTCGGTTTCAAATATTGACTTGTCGATTCCTGATTGGTTGATCAACATGAACGTGTACATTTCTCATTTCTCTACACTCCGACCAACGATAAAGGGATTAGTAATAAAATATGAGAATAGTAGTCTGAAATTTTTCTTTAGTTGGTTGTTTTGTTTTACGGCATATCAACCCTTTTCGAGGTATTTAATGCTGAATCCGGTCATTTTGGTGAAAGTTTTTTATGCTTCAAGTTTTTTATATGTTCAAGTATTTATTCATGATGTTTGGTCGAGTGAAAGGGGGGAAGGCGGGGCAGGAGGGAAATGAGGGTGTAGGGAAATTGTTCTTTTGTTTGGGATTTTGCAGAACATGATTGAGTTTTGCAAAGAAAAAAACCAATAAAGCATCAATGTTTGGTGTATTTTGACTTAGAAAGTCAATAACTTCAGACAGTTTGATCTGGTAGCTCCAGTAGGTTCTGTTTGACACATAGATGGGGCTCTTACAGGTACTACCTCTCCGGGTCAGAGTGGTCCTGGGAGCAATGGCAACTAAGGGACCACTCCACATTCATCACAGCTCCCAAGTGGAGGCCTCACCACTGGATGTCTTTTAAGGTCATACACAGGACCTATTAAAGTGTTATATATATATATATATATATATATATATATATATATATATATATATATATCTTCTCTATCCTTATTTCCATGGAAGGTGCTCGACTGAGCTTCAATCTTTCGTTCCTCCTTGTAAAACATTCACAGCAAGTACTCGTTTTCCTACCACAACGAAAAGTGACTTACTTTTCTCCATCCAAGGTTCTAGCGTCTGGCAGAATTTCCATGGGAATTGCTTTTTTGCAAGGACTTCCATCCATGGAACACATTACCGACGGACTCCTCCATTGTTGATTACAATTTGGTCGTCTTCAAATCCACAGTCAACAATTTCTTGTCATAAATCGCCCCAAAAGTAACCAAACGCAATTTATACCTTTGATCAATGTTAGCACTCCCATAGTATTCCCCATCTCTCGGCTGACAATCATGCTGTCTCATTAATAATTATCCTCGAGAAACCCTTAGCCTTTATAAGCGATGTCCAAAATAGTAAAAACAATTATCAATCCACGTCTAAATAACTACGAAAAATCATAGCAGACCGTTGAAAGCTTTTACATACGATGGATGAAAAAGCAGTTATATTCAGAGAATCTGCTAAAGGCATCTCTCTGATCATTGCCCCTAAAATCGGTCGTCATGAAGACATTGTGAAAAGATTTTAAAAAGACCCGTCAACCAAGGAAAAAAAGCAAATGCTGGGATATGTCACTCATATGAACATAGTTTGTCAGCTTTGTTGACGACCTGGTCAATCAAGCAAGTTGATTTTCACCGCAATTGGTCATCCTGACTACCGACATCCACAAATAATGCCATTCTTGTGACCAATCATTCCCGGAAGGTTCCACTGAAATTCCCTCTCTTACACCAGCCACAAAAGTTTAAGGATGTAATGGCATTTGCATCAACTAAATCTTGAACAAGATTAAATGAGGCTGGCCTAGGACAGACAGGCATGTGTCATTCGTTGTGATCTGTATCGAGTAGACACTGGCGAGCGATAACAGATTGAATAAATAAATAAATAAATAAATGAATAAAAATTCCATTTTGAAATTCTTTACTTACATGGACAAAAATTGATGAGTCACCACTTCTCAAAGCCAACATAAACCAGAGGACACATGTAAATGTTAGTTAAATGATGAAGAATATTATGAGAGGATTGAAAATGTTTAATGGAATAATTACTTATGGGGACGTTTTATGACAAGTGTTTCTGGACATTGAATTTGAAGACGACTAGTTTATAGTGTGTAGGGAAGCAGTCCCTGGATAATATGTTCCATTAGTTATATTAATAAGACGGGTTTAGTGAAACTTGAATTAGTATGCGACGAATAAAGAGAACTTTTAAATTTGCTGAATATTTTAAATAAATGTAATTGTTTATAGCACACCAAAAAAGTAATCAAACTATAAACTGATATGAAATAAAGAAACTAAGGAAATAGTCGAAAAATAAAACGGGAAAAAATATAGCAACAAAAATATAAAACAAAAATGTTTTGGGGAACTTTCGGAATGGGTATATATAGGAGCTTATAAGTAGATATAAAAAAGAGAGCGATCAAAACTAATGATATAGTTTCGGCTTTAGACAGACAAACAGACAGACAGACAGATACATACATAATCTCTATTATTAAGTTATTATTCCATATGTTTCTCCGATATATTTCGAGTCATAATTCTTTCTAGAAAGAATTCGGGTACTTACAGGAGGGACCACGCGAAGGTTGCCACTATCCGAAGTGAAAGTGTTTCTTTGAAAAAATGCTGGATTCGAACAAAGCGAAACCCACGTCGTCTCTCCATGTCGTTAACCACCGTCAACTCCCATATCTTCCAATGGTACTATTCAAAAAAGAGAATTGCCCGAGGTGGGGGATGAATATATTTACTGTTTAGTATTCAATTTCTAAAGGGGCTGGCGATATAGAATTCGTGTCAACTCAGGTACCAATGAAATATGTAAAAGAACGTAGACAGATTTTCCTCAATCGCGGTTTTGTCATTTGCCCTTCGGCAAGCCAACGCGACGGTGAATTGTTTGCGATAAACAAATCGTTTCAATTGGACATGTTATGAAGCGTTTCACAATTGAAGACAAATGTTTGGCTTTATACAATTTCATCGCAACATTCGTCCGATTGTAAATTGTTATTTATTGAACCAATTTAAAGAATATGATATACATATATACATCATATACGTGTGTTCACAACTGTATGAACGTGCGTGTATTTCCACAGATAGATGCATACCAATATATATATATATATATATATATATATATATATATATATATATATACCTACAAATATATATATATATATTGTTATTAATTTTATACGTACATAAAAGTAATCCATGGACACGTGTTTCTAGCTCACATCCGTCATCAGCATGACATACTTAGACAAAGATCGAAGGATGTTGATGTAAGTAATCTGGCGTTTTACCCCCAGGCTATGACGCCTTGCTTGGAAATATTTACGATTTGTATCACCTAAATATTCAATGTATGTTATGTAATTGTTTTTATTGGTGATTGCAGCGTTCGTTGTTTTTTTTTGCTTACTACTATTTCAATTGTTTCACTTCCTAAGTGATTAAGATGCAGCAAATTTCATTATTAGTTGCTGTTAACGTTATTGGACGTATTTCTCGTTAATAAATATATATATATATATATATATATATATATATATATATATATATATATATATATATATATATATATTAACGAGAAATACGTCCTATAACGTTTTGAGCGACTCATAATACAATTTTCTGCATCTTAATCACACACACATATATATATTGGTCTTTTTCACACACATACACACACACCCATTACATATATATATATATATATATATATATATATATATATATATATATATATATATATATATATATATATATACAAAGGTTTATACAACAAAAGATATTAGAGGCAACTAATATCTTTAATTAGTGAACATCCGGATAAAAATGAAGCTCAATATACTGGATAGAGCGGTTGTCTTATCAAGGGCAGGTGTTCGTTTTCGGATTCGTTACGCTGTCTACTGGGCTTACGCGAGCTTGATTACCTTCGAATGTAATGTTTTTCTTTGGAGTAATTTTATCGGACCCGGAAGAAAAAACGGCCGAATACATCAGGTCAGTTTAATTTTATTCGAATTGGATTTAGCGGAGTTTGCATATAACCAGGAAGTAATGGTTTGCATTACTTCTATCAGCTCATAAGAACCCTGAATTTGGACAACATAATATTCAACACCAAGTGAGTTTTCTGAACTTTTCATATGATTTGTTTGATCTATATTTTTTTCTATTGTTTTATTAATTTGCATAGACCTTGAATATACTTTTCACTGTTATCTACTGCATCGATAGCAAACAAATTTACCGCCTGGATATCTTTTTTCGTTTTTGGACAACCATTCACCACTTGGATTATTTTTTAATCAACCTCTTTGATATCTTGCCTGGAGCTATTTTAAACTTTTTGACTTGCATGAACTGTATAGGTTTACAAAAAAGTATGTTTTGGACCGATATATTTGATTTTTCATATACTTTTATGTATTTTTATATATATATTTTTTATATATTTTCAAAGTTTCATTTTTATTACCTGCAGTAATGTCATTGCGGTAATGGTCTACTGAGGAGAAGATTTTCTTTGAAAACTCATGAGTTAAGGACTTTAAAGTACTTTGCCTGAACATTGAACTGTAATAAAATTTGATTCGCACCTTATTTTATTCTTTCACTTCATCTATTGCTATACTTAACACTAAATATTAAATTTGGCCCACCATCAATGTCTCTCCGCAAAACCAACTCCATATAGGTGATAGAAAAAATTTTCTCCCTAACAATTATGTACTTTCACTCTACTCATCGACACCGGGGACTAATACACACAGTTTAATTTTCACAAAACACCGGTTCTTATTTATTATTTTACTGGTAATCAAGCTTAGGTTAATTGGCCTATTTTAACATATATTTTTAACCCGAATCCGTGGCCCAATCGGTAAGAAGACAGGTTTCTTTATCGCCAGTTTAAGCGTTCGATCCCATTCTACTCTACCACTTTTTCTTTTTTTTTAATTTAAAACATTCGCCAACACGGTAGACGGGGGAGAAAAAACAATAGGCCGTATCTTTTTTTATTCGACATCATGTAATAGGTAGTACTTTCTCCCGTGCAACGCCGGGGGACGGGTTCTGCTAGTATATATATATATATATATATATATATATATATATATATATATATATAGTGAGAGAGAGAGAAATAGAGAGAGAGAGATATGCAGGAATTTTAATTCCATTAAATGTCCTAAGACACCAATTAACCAAGATTTCATGAATTTTATTTTTTTCTTAAGATTCCTTAAGCTTAACCAGTAAATATAAGACATTTTCTAGAATCAAAAGCATGCAAGAAATGTTACATCAAATTTAAATAAGATTTTAAATAACGATTTTAATCTTCATAACATAGCATAAAACTGGTGGAAAACTGAATTCATTTTACCCGTTCTAAGAAAAGTATTCATCTGGTTAAGTATTATTATATTAGTTATATTAATTATTATATTGCTTATATTAATTATACTAATTATTATTAACTCAGTGAAACTTTCGGTCGGGCACAGCGTTCGATTATAAATTCTCTTTCGCATGTTTGATTGTTGACAAATAATTTGATACAGCGACCGCCGAAAGCAATATCGAAAAACCTTCTATCAGCAGACGACATCTAACTAATAAAGGACGCCGATAATGGCCGACATTTTTGACCGGAAATGCTACATATTAGATACGCATGCGCACACAGATAGATATTTGATAGCTCGTGCATTAGTATTGAAAACCTCGTTCTCATACAAATCGTATGAAGTTGATATTAGGTAAACAGGTTGTAAGTAAACTTGGCGCAGACAAGAAGGAAGTCTAGGAACGGAAGACAAGCGGAGCGAATAAATGAATAGAAATTCTTACTTGTAATTTATATACTTATAAACAGAAGTGTGTCAAGAGATTGACCTATTTACCGCTGTATAAAACGTTTGTAAATAAAAAAAAAGGATGGTAGGTGTAGTATACATAAAGGTTTAGCTGTACTTTTTTAAAAAAACATAGTTCACCCCGAACAAGGCAGACCGCCACTGTAGACGTAAGGGGCTACTGAGAAAAAGGGTGATAGTTTTTTTAGTTTTTTTCTTTTGGGGGGGGGGGTCAAACTAAATTAGGAGCTGTGCAGCGAGGTGTCTGTTTACATTAGTTTTAAATTTCTGCATGTCAGTACTGTCAGGAAAACAGTAAGCAGGGAGAGAGTTCCAGAGTCCAGCAGCACGAGGAAAGAAGTTTTTGGAGTAGAAAGCTATTCGACGTCTGGGGACCTCCACAGTAAATGGATGGGATTTGGCAGATTGTCGAGTTGGTCTAGTGAATTTGCGTCGTTGGGGCACCAGAGCCACAAGCTCATCAGAGTACAATCCATTGAAGTACTTGTAAAACAGGCACAAGGAAGAAACATTGCGGCGGTGTGATAGGGGCTGGATCTTGGTGAATAGGGAGGGACCTATTAAGTTGGCGACTCTTTCTTAGACCTTGTCTAAGAGGGAGAGATCAGTGGATGATGCACCAGCCCATATGTGGCATCAATACTCCATGCATGGGCGGATGGTGGCTTTGCAAGACTACACACTGTCATTACCAAACGGATCCTCGCATTATAAGACGCTGTGTACATTTAGGCCTTGATTTAGGGAACACAATTCTCGGCATTTTGGCTGAGATAATCGTGTAGTATCTGTTCTGGTGGATACTAAACCCCTTAGATAGGTACCGTCTTGGCCTTCGGACCTTTATTCGACCGGTCTTAGGTTTTGTGATGTGCAGTTCTATGAGATTCACCCATCCAGATTTTACCTTCTCACCGTTTGAGAAAGGGTAAGTTTATTGCTAATCGCTCGAGGCGCTCCAACCGAGAAATGCCGACACGGCTGCCCAGGAATTTTTTGGAGGGTAGAATGCTTTTCCCCTAGGGCACTGGCTTTTCAATCCCACTTTCCGAATCTGTGTTATATCTTGCCACTGTGTAGTGCAGGTTACATTTTTTTTTACAAAAACACGTCGTTTGGGTCTTAAAATGCGATATGATTTACCGAGTTTGATCCTTGGTGGAATAAGTTGTTGGATCATATATGTAACAGATTTCTGATATGTTAAATTGATCATCTGATACATGGACACATTTAAAGTCGGATGTCAGTGGCTGCTTCGTTCGTTTTTTGGGGTTTTTTTTTAAAAGCAAGTAGGACTTCTACATAATCGTGACGAGGATCGGTCCATGAGAATTGTCTGGTCTGCGTGAAGTCGTCCTTGCATGATAGCAGGTGTTTACCCCCGACACCGATAGTCGCAAGGCTCAATGGTTGCATACGACGTCGGGGAAGGTTTGCATTAAACCACAAATTAATGGCGCAGAAAGCACATTGCCGCCTTCATTTGCTCGACACGCACAGAGGTATAGACGACAAGAGAACGATAGATCCGGAGGTCGACCCTTTCTGGAGTTTAACCGCCTAATTAGTTAGGTTAGAGCTCTAATATTATTTACCTCCCCAGGGAGTTAGGCACAAGGCCAGTATAGCGTTTTGTAGTTAACCCGTTCGCCATGGAGGACTTTTCGTGGAATCAAAGGTTTTCCTTATGCTCATTTCTTATAGTTAGAAAGGCAAAAATCTACGCAATGGTAAGAGTTAGTGAAATTTTCAGTTGGATGATTGAACCGCTATATCAACTTGTATGAGAACTATGATTTAATACACCGGACAACCGATATTTGTTGACATTAGACTTGAACACGACTATTTTGTAGTCTGTAGAGACACATTCCCGCGGTAACGTGTTCCACATATTGAAAGTTAATGGAAAAAGAAAAAAGAGAGGAGGTTTTGCTGCAGTGTTAACCGCAAATACTTCAATTGACTATGATCTGATGAATTGGCTACTCTGGTGCCCCCTCGACAAAAATTCACTTGACTAACTCGACAGTCAACTAAATCTCATTCATTCACTGTGGAGGTCCCCAGATGTCGGAGAGCCTTCTACTCAAATGACTTCTTTCCTCGTACTGCTGGCCCTTGGAACTCCCTCCCTGCCCCCTGTTTCCCCAACAGTACAGACATGCAGAAATTTAAAACTAATGTAAACAGACATCTCGCTGCGCAGATCCCAATCTACGTTGACCGCCCCTTATCTTCTCCCCTTTTCTTTTTTCTCAGCAGCCCCTTACGTCTACAGTGGCGGCCTGCCTTGTTTGGGGTGAACTATGTTATAAAAAAAGACAAGTTCTTTCTGAGAAAGGGTTAAGTGGGGAGAAGAAGAGCTTCAAGTTCCTTTGAGCACCTACCATGGAAATACTGATAGAGTAGAAAAAGACTAGTAACGTTTCTGACACTACCACTTTGGAACGAAGATCAAATTGAATAAACCTATTCTGTCTTCCATCAGTCTTGGTTTGACTAATTCTTTTTCGAATATGTAAATAAGGAGCTTTGATTTCAGGCAGAAAGGCCTCAGTCTGAAAAGATAAGTAAAAGGCGAGTATGAGATAAATAGCTAACAATGTCTGGATAATAATCACCACAGTAAGGAAAGGTTGGACTATAGTGGCGTGTCAGATGCTACAGATGTATTAACGAAAACACATCCAATGCTGGTTTCATAGATGATGATAAATTTGAAAGCATTATATTAAAATGTCTTTTTTGGCTTTTTTTATATTCAACAAATACTTTGACGTTGCAACCCAGTTGTTATTAATTTCTTGTAGATACCAACCGGTGAATGTCCCTGCTGTCTGAGTGTGAGCAACGTTTCTGACACTACGATGTAGCCACCGCCAGTACCACGGTAAAGACGATCAGAGGACGACGGATTCTGATGCCGATTTTTGTTGGATCTTCAGCAGAGCCCTGATAGCTGGAATTCGGCACTAATAGCGCTTGGTGTCTAACCTGTCCGCCATTGATGGTCTGCCCAGGAATCTGAGTTCTAAAATCTCATAGCTCTCACACTACACCTTTCAACCACTTAAACCATGGTGAAGAACAGTTGGACTTAAAACAGGGGTTAATTGCGGGAAATATAAAAGTAGAAAAAAACATGAAATGTAATAACTGGTTTTGTAGAGGCACTTAGATGATAGTAAGTCTAAAATATTTATACAAAAAAATGTAATTGTTGACTTTGTTTTAAATTTTACAAATACCTGCTTTTTTCAGATAAAACATTTCTTTTAGAATTTGACGTAGTTTCTGTTACAGATACACACTAAATCTTGAGCAAACAAAAAAAAAATTATTACTTACTTGAACGTTTTACTCAATTTCCTGTTGATTACAACTGGATGTCTGAGTTTTTTCCTGGTGTCTGAGTATTAACAAGTCTAACTTCTGTCATTCAAACATATATAAACACGTGGCTGTAGATGTTAATATTTACATGAAATTAATTACCTTCCTTAGGGGAGACCACTCTAGTTTATGAAAAAAAAACAATTTCTGCCTAAGTTAATATGCTAGATTCTTTCTTGAACGGAATTAAATATTTTACTATAACCGATTAGCGTAATTAAATACGTTAAGATTTCTCCTATATTACATCAACTAGCAAATCGACGGTAACAGCTACGACGTTGAACGTTCAGAGCCATAGCTACTGAAGATCCGACGTTTGAGCCTCCGTTGCATTTCAACCTTTTGTAATACATGCAGAAAATAAAATTGCCGCCATGAAACACATGAATGTTCACAATTATTATCCATACTTGGTTAACAGCGCCCCCTATGTGATTATTCTTCCTAGAAAATAATCTTCAAAGGGAGATAACTATATGTACCCATAAGTTATCTCCCTTCCGAAAAGACATTTTTTGATTTATCCATAAAATCGTTGCGCGTCGGTGTTGCGCGTCATTAATAGACCAAGGCTGCCGAGGAAGTCGCGCGTGGCAGAGCCAATCACTCCACCCGTCTCCACAGCGATCGGTTGAAATACAAATCTGTCGAAAAGATTGCCATATTTTGACCGCTTGCGGCCCTCTGCTGACGCTGCTGCATGTCCAGGGTTTGTTGCCGATTCTTATTCTGACGAGGGCGCAAAAGTTCCGACACAAGTCGCATCTCATATCAGTGACTTACCGTTTGTAAAAGGGAAACACCGTCAGGCCATCAGGTCGTTTGCTCCCCTCTGTCAAGGCCAACCTGTTCGAAGATCGACGGGAAGCCAGCGAGGTCTTGCTGCAAATTCTAAAACCTGTGCTCAAAGCTACAGCGAGTCTCAGACAATAGTTATCAACCAGGTTACCTACAGCCGATGATGGGAATGCTGTTAGCCATGCACAGCTGTGCCTCGGTAATCTGTCGGTGCTCTTTCTACATGAAAGGGTATGGAGTCCATATATGTCGACTGGCTGGCTACAACGGCACTTGTGACTACTGCAAACTTTAGAACCTGTGCGCAGAGCTACAGCGAGTCTCAGACAATCGTCATCAACCAGGTTACCTACAGCCGATGATGGGAATGCTGTTAGCCATGCACCGCTGTGTGGTGAACTTGCAGCTTGAAGGCAAGACAGACGGTGTTGATCGCAAGATGATTTTAGGGATTCGACACTGGTCTTCATCCTGATCGTATCGCAGCTCTTCTGTCTTCCTGTCTGCTCCGGAACGATTAGACCAGCTCCTCTCCAGTCAGTGGAAAGGTCAGTTGATCGAGAGGAGATTCAGATGCTTCGTGTAGAATACTCTCAACGAGATCCGGACTTGCGCAGATGGAGGAGGCGTAAGCAGACAATGCAACGTCGGTCGTTAATCTAAGACCAAGTCCACCAAAGAAGATCGAAAGAGTGGCCTGGCGCCAGCCTACATCATCAACATTGATGTTGCAGATGGCCGTTGCTGTGTGGCGAAATTGTAACTTGAAGGCAAGCCAGATGCTTTAATAATTCAGGCTGATTAAAAATAATAATCGCTAGGAAAATGAAAGTTTCAAAATGGCAATTATAACTGTGCAAGCTCGCTTTAATACAGGGGTGGGCAAACTGCGGCCCGCGGGCCGCATGCGTCCCGCCAAAGGAGTTTATGCGGCCATCTAAAGTATTGAATATTAAACAGAGTTACTTTTCTTTTTTTCAAATAAATGTTGTTTCTTTTCAAATGCGTGTCATGTGAATCCTCTAGAGTACTTTAAAATGCTAATAAATGAAAAATGATTGCATTTTCGCTTTGAAATCCATTTATTTAAGCTATTTCAGATATCAATTATATTGGAAAATATACTATGCGACCCAGTAAAATTTGATTTCTTTTTAATGTGGCCCTTGCTTTGAAAGGTTTGCCCACCCCTACTTTAAGAGAATCGACGAGAAGCCAGCGATTATAAAATTAGTCAAGTTTTCCGATGTGTTTTTTTAAATATTAAGTGGTTGTATTGCATCAATTATTTTCACTTGTACATACATTTTATTTTTTTTTTTTTTCATTTCAGCGTATTATAACCGTATTTCAGAAAAGATGTATCCTTAAATTAAAACAGCACTAGCAAACCACTATTGGGAGCTCAAAGAAAATGGATGCTCACCAATAATTGAATGGAAAATAATACGACAGGGCAGTACATGTAGAAATTTAGACCACCCGTGTAGATTATGTCTGAATGATAAATTTGAAATCCTAAACTTTAAAGACTCCCGAAATCTATTAAACTGTAAGAGTGATATAGCAAACAGCTGCCTACACAGAAATAAATTTACCTTAAGCTAACAATAAATAAATAAATAAATAAACAAATAAGTAAAAAACTAAACTAAACAAAAGACTAACAATTTAAATATTAAAACTTAAAATAGAAATACAAGGAACCACGTGTTAAAATAAATTCACCCATTATATTGATACAACAAAGAAACAGGATATAGGCCAATCTATAGAAAACAGAACAATAGAACAGGATATAGGAAGTAACACTAACGACACTTTTGTTCATGGGAAGCCCAACGATTGGCTGAAAGAACAACAAAGAATCTGATTGGTTAACTAGCTAGCCGTGTATATAAAAACACCTGGCAAAAATAACTCCATGCATTTTAGCCTGAAGATTCCCCCTGGGGATGAAACGCGGGAGCCTCATATATATATATATATTTGACCAATAATTAATCATTCGTCGGTATTGAAGTAATCGCACTTAGAAAACGTCGTCTCAGAGATAATTGCTAACTCTTATGTTTTCTTGCAACAGACGCAAGATTTCCGATGTGAGACACGATCACAAACGGTTTTACAATGCTTTTTCTATTGTCTCAGTTGCAAAACGCATTCATTCATATATACGCATGAATGTACACGGTTAATATTAAATAAAATTAATCTTAAGTGAAAATTGTTTCAGTCTTCTTCATCTCGTGTGTGATCACGTTCCAGTGTTTGAATGAGGAGAACAGAGTCAGCCTGCTCCACGAGATAGAAAGACGAGTTCCATCCATCAAATCCATCAACGGATATATAACACATATTATCCATCAAGAACAAAATGCGGTTCATAAATGAACTTGATTGATGTTTATTTACTCCTCGCGGAGTTAGGCACAAGGCCAGTTTTATCTTACTCCCACAAGATGTGACCCAAGATCGGGTCGAGCAAGTGGGGTTAAAAGCCAGCGCTCGAGAGGTGAGCACTCTGGCCATTTAAAAATTGCCTGGGCAGCCCCGTCGGCATTCCCCGGTAAGGGGCCTCAGGCAGTAAGCAATAAACTTACTCCTCCCCAAAGAGGGGAGGCGAAGCCTGGGAGGGTGGACCTCCTAGAACTGCACAGGACAGGCGTGCAGTATCCATCGGAACAGATACTACACTTTGATCTTAGCCAAATGACCGAGTGGCCGGCAGTGATGTCATCAGAAGAAGAAGTCAGCGACGTCGAGCCAAGTAGCGACGTTCACGAAGACGCTCCGCGGAGATCGCAGCGAGAGAGAGACGCCCGCCATGTTGGTCGAGCTACTACGTGATGGGCTAACTAGTGATGATCGTGTAGATCAAGGGGGCGTGTGGTTAGCAAAGTATGACTTACCCCAGCCAGGAATGGATTCATAAAGAAACCTGAGTGAAATGGCTAGTTATAGCAAAGACCTCTTATTACTTCCTGATCTCTCTGGCAGAAGAGCTCACTGCTCATTTGCATGCTCATTTGCATGAGAGCAATGTCACTGGCAATAAAAGGGGAATGTTCTGAAGGAAGTGGCCGACTATGAGTTGGTGATTTGAGTTGGTGACTACGTTGGTGTGTGCGCTGGATGAAAGACTGTTCGGAGAGATATCATTTGGCAGAGCAAGACCGTGGTAACATTTTGTTGCGATAAGGAGTACGGACACGAGGAAATCAGGAGAAAGAAAAATATAATCACATGTCGTAATTAGGCATGGGTAATTACGTGATTAAGTGTATGTTTAGTTTACAGAATAGACAAGAAACAAAGTTGTGCGATTGGTTGTTTAACCGAGTGTAGAAAAATGGCCAGGATCGATATGTTCAATAGATATCATATGATTGTTCTTGCTGTATAAACGATCTAAATTGCTACGTATTGTTTACAGACGATTCTATTTATCCGCGGATCGTACTCTCGTATCGATTCTTCTTAATATGTACTCCCCGATTCATTTTTGTATTCTGATACTTGTTCGTAAGAGAATCGATGAATAAGTATACATTGTTTAAAGGAGTTTCTATTTACAACTCTTTCTCACTCCCCATTCTCCGCTCTCTTTATTTCACTCTCCCTCTCTTTCTCACCCTCCCCATTCTACCGCTCTCTTATTTCTCTCTCGCTCCCTCTCTTTCTCTCACGCTCCCTCTCTTTCTCTCACTCGCTCCCCCTCTTTCTCTCTTATTCTATTTGAAATAGAGCAGTAATATTAAGTCGGAGTTTCGTTTTTATGATACGTAGTAAATCGATGTTCGACGCCAGTCGGACTCCATTATTATAGGTAAGTAATTACGCCACTCACTTATTGTATACGTGTAGACACAAACACACACACACACACCCACACACACACACACACACACACACATATATATATATATATATATATATTCATATAGATATATAGAAGGATGAAAAGGAATAAGAAAAGCGACGGAGGCAGATCTTTTTTCAATTCAGTTGCTCAATGCAAGTTATATTCCGCAAAAAGGCAATTTATTTAATTATTTTTTCCTTAAGCCAGGCTTTTCAAAGATCAAACTCTTATCATCAGAGGAAATTGCTGGGATAGATAAGTTGGCGAAAAGCTCAATTCATTTCTCGTGCCTTCTAACGGCCTACCTACAAACCACTTTCTCCGTTGGACTTTTTGACATCGGATTTTTTTACAATCGAACACTTGCTTGCATTCGGGCAGCTTTTTGATTTGTTTTGTCCCGCACAATCTTTGTTTTACTTTTTCAGATTTTAAATCTTGGCTCTTCGCCAACTTATCTATCCCACCAATTTCCTCTGATTATAAGATTTTGATCTTTGAAAAGCCTGGCTTAAGGAAAAAATTAATTTAATAAATTGCTTTTTTGCGGAATATACGTTGCATTGAGCAACTGAATTGAAAAAGATCTGCCTCCGTCGCTTTTCATGCTTCTATCTATCTATCTGCTCTATCCGGTATATTGAGCTGTATACTTTTCACAATAGGTTTTACCTTTCCTAAAAGTTCGCTTTTAGTTCTCTTCTTTATATATATATATATATGTACAATTTAAAAAAAAAATTTTATACAATATCTCATGTTATGAAGGACAGATTCACATCATTTAACAAAACTTGTTTTTTTTATCCAGCATACAATTGTTTCGGCTTACACCAAGATATATGTAAAATGCTCTTGTGCATTTATTTCATGGTGTGGCTATCTTCAGTGCTGATTATATAAAACAAAGCAAACACAATGAAAACAAGGCAAACAAAGACTAAATTACAATCAGTACACATTATCAGCATCGAATTCTTTTTTATCAAATAGAACAATGATCTACATGTGTCCTAGTCGAAACATATACACATCTTATGCTTTTCGCAACATATACACATCTTATGCTTTTCGAAACATATACACATCTTATGCTTTTTGCAACATATACACATCTTATGCTTGTCGCAACATATACACATCTTATGCTTTTCGCAACATATACACATCTTATGTTTTTCGCAACATATACACATCTTATGCTTTTCGCAACATATACACATCTTATGCTTTTCGCAACATATACACATCTTATGCTTTTCGCAACAATAACACATGTTATGCTTTTCGCAACATATACACATCTTATGCTTTTCGCAACAATACCACATCTTATGCTTTTCGCAACATATACACATCTTATGCTTTTCGCAACATATACACATCTTATGCTTTTCACAACAATAACACATGTTATGCTTTTCGCAACATATACACATCTTATGCTTTTCGCAACAAAAACACATGTTATGCTTTTCGCAACATATACACATCTTATGCTTTTCGCAACATATACACATCTTATGCTTTTCGCAACATATACACATCTTATGCTTTTCGCAACAAAAACACATGTTATGCTTTTCGCAACATATACACATCTTATGCTTTTCACAACATATACACATCTTATGCGTTTCGCAACATATACACATCTTATGCTTTTCGCAACATATACACATCTTATGCTTTTTGCAACATATACACATTTTATGCTTTTCGCAACATATACACATCTTATGCTTTTTCGCAACATATACACATCTTATGCTTTTTGCAACATATACACATATTATGCTTTTTGCAACATATACACATCTTATGCTTTTTGCAACATATACACATTTTATGCTTTTCGCAACATATACACATCTTATGCTTTTCGCAACATATACACATCTTATGCTTTTTGCAACATATACACATATTATGCTTTTTGCAACATATACACATCTTATGCTTTTTCGCAACATATACACATCTTATGCTTTTTGCAACATATACACATATTATGCTTTTTGCAACATATACACATCTTATGCTTTTCGCAACATATACACATCTTATGCTTTTCGCAACATATACACATCTAATGCTTTTCGCAACATATACACATCTATTGCTTTTCGCAACATATACACATCTTATGCTTTTCGCAACATATACACATCTTATGCTTTTGGCAACATATACACATTTTATGCTTTTCGCAACATATACACATCTTATGCTTTTCGCAACATATACACATCTTATGTTTTCACAACATATACACATCTATTGCTTTTCGCAACACATACACATCTTATGCTTTTCGCAACATATACACATCTTATGCTTTTCGCAACATATACACATCTTATGCTTTTCGCAACATATACACATCTTATGTTTTCGCAACATATACACATCTTATGCTTTTCGCAACACATACACATCTTATGCTTTTTGCAACATATACACATTTTATGCTTTTCGCAACATATACACATCTTATGCTTTTCACAACATATACACATCTATTGCTTTTCGCAACATATACACATCTTATGCTTTTCGCAACATATACACATCTTATGCTTTTCGCAACATATACACATCTTATGCTTTTCGCAACATATACACATCTAATGCTTTTCGCAACATATACACATCTTATGCTTTTCACAACATATACACATCTTATGCTTTTCGCAACATATACACATCTTATGCTTTTCGCAACACATACACATCTTATGCTTTTCGCAACATATACACATCTTATGCTTTTCGCAACATATACACATCTTATGCTTTTCGCAACATATACACATCTTATGTTTTCGCAACATATACACATCTTATGCTTTTCGCAACATATACACATCTTATGCTTTTCGCAACATATACACATCTTATGCTTTTTGCAACATATACACATATTATGCTTTTTGCAACATATACACATCTTATGCTTTTTCGCAACATATACACATCTTATGCTTTTTGCAACATATACACATATTATGCTTTTTGCAACATATACACATCTTATGCTTTTTGCAACATATACACATCTTATGCTTTTTGCAACATATACACATATTATGCTTTTCGCAACATATACACATCTTATGCTTTTCGCAATATGTACACATATTATGCTTTTTGCAACATATACACATCTTATGCTTTTTCGCAACATATACACATCTTATGCTTTTCGCAACATATACACATCTTATGCTTTTCGCAACATATACACATCTAATGCTTTTCGCAACATATACACATCTATTGCTTTTCGCAACATATACACATCTTATGCTTTTCGCAACATATACACATCTTATGCTTTTCGCAACATATACACATCTTATTCTTTTCGCAACGTATACACATCTTATGCTTTTCGCAACATATACACATCTTATGCTTTTCGCAACAATAACACATGTTATGCTTTTCGCAACATATACACATCTTATGCTTTTCGCAACATATACACATCTTATGCTTTTCGCAACATATACACATCTTATGCTTTTCGCAACATATACACATCTTATGCTTTTCGCAACATATACACATCTTATGCTTTTCGCAACATATACACATCTTATGCTTTTCGCAACATATACACATCTTATGCTTTTCACAACATATACACATCTTATGCTTTTCGCAACACATACACATCTTAGGCTTTTCGCAACATATACACATCTTATGCTTTTCGCAACATATACACATCTTATGCTTTTCGCAACATATACACATCTTATGCTTTTTGCAACATATACACATCTTATGCTTTTTGCAACATATACACATCTTATGCTTTTCACAACATATACACATCTTATGCTTTTCGCAACACATACACATCTTATGCTTTTTGCAACATATACACATTTTATGCTTTTCGCAACATATACACATCTTATGCTTTTCACAAAATATACACATCTTATGCTTTTTGCAACATATACACATCTTATGCTTTTCGCAACATATACACATCTTATGCTTTTCGCAACATATACACATCTATTGCTTTTCGCAACATATACACATCTTATGCTTTTCGCAACATATACACATCTTATGCTTTTCACAACATATACACATCTTATGCGTTTCGCAACATATACACATCTTATGCTTTTCGCAACATATACACATTTTATGCTTTTCGCAACATATACACATCTTATGCTTTTCGCAACATATACACATCTTATGCTTTTCGCAACATATACACATCTTATGCTTTTTGCAACATATACACATCTTATGCTTTTTGCAACATATACACATCTTATGCTTTTCACAACATATACACATCTTATGCTTTTCGCAACATATACACATCTTATGTTTTTCACAACATATACACATCTTATGCTTTTCACAACATATACACATCTTATGCTTTTCGCAACATATACACATTTTATGCTTTTCGCAACATATACACATCTTATGCTTTTCGCAACATATACACATCTTATGCTTTTCGCAACATATACACATCTTATGCTTTTTGCAACATATACACATCTTATGCTTTTCGCAACATATACACATCTTATGCTTTTCGCAACATATACACATCTTATGCTTTTCACAACATATACACATCTTATGCTTTTCGCAACACATACACATCTTATGCTTTTCGCAACATATACACATTTTATGCTTTTCGCAACATATACACATCTTATGCTTTTCGCAACATATACACATCTTATGCTTTTCGCAACATATACACATCTTATGCTTTTCGCAACATATACACATCTTATGCTTTTTGCAACATATACACATCTTATGCTTTTCGCAACATATACACATCTTATGCTTTTCGCAACATATACACATCTATTGCTTTTCGCAACATATACACATCTTATGCTTTTCGCAACATATACACATCTTATGCTTTTCACAACATATACACATCTTATGCGTTTCGCAACATATACACATCTTATGCTTTTCGCAACATATACACATTTTATGCTTTTCGCAACATATACACATCTTATGCTTTTCGCAACATATACACATCTTATGCTTTTCGCAACATATACACATCTTATGCTTTTTGCAACATATACACATCTTATGCTTTTTGCAACATATACACATCTTATGCTTTTCGCAACGTATACACATCTTATGCTTTTCGCAACATATACACATCTTATGCTTTTTGCAACATATACACATCTTATGCTTTTCGCAACATATACACATCTTATGCTTTTTGCAACATATACACATTTTATGCTTTTCGCAACATATACACATCTTATGCTTTTCACAACATATACACATCTTATGCTTTTCGCAACGTATACACATCTTATGCTTTTCGCAACATATACACATCTTATGCTTTTTGCAACATATACACATCTTATGCTTTTCGCAACATATACACATCTTATGCTTTTCGCAACATATACACATCTATTGCTTTTCGCAACATATACACATCTTATGCTTTTCGCAACATATACACATCTTATGCTTTTCACAACATATACACATCTTATGCTTTTCGCAACATATACACATCTTATGCTTTTCGCAACATATACACATTTTATGCTTTTCGCAACATATACACATCTATTGCTTTTCACAACATATACACATCTTATGCTTTTCGCAACATATACACATCTTATGCTTTTCACAACATATACACATCTTATGCTTTTCGCAACACATACACATCTTATTCTTTTCGCAACATATACACATCTTATGCTTTTCGCAACATATACACATCTTATGCTTTTCGCAACATATACACATCTTATGCTTTTTGCAACATATACACATATTATGCTTTTTGCAACATATACACATATTATGCTTTTTGCAACATATACACATATTATGCTTTTTGCAACATATACACATCTTATGCTTTTCGCAACACATACACATCTTATTCTTTTCGCAACATATACACATCTTATGCTTTTCGCAACATATACACATCTTATGCTTTTCGCAACATATACACATCTTATGCTTTTTGCAACATATACACATCTTATGCTTTTTGCAACATATACACATCTTATGCTTTTTGCAACATATACACATATTATGCTTTTTGCAACATATACACATCTTATTCTTTTCGCAACATATACACATATTATGCTTTTCGCAACATATACACATCTTATGCTTTTCGCAACATATACACATCTTATGCTTTTTGCAACATATACACATATTATGCTTTTCGCAACATATACACATCTTATGCTTTTTCGCAACATATACACATCTTATGCTTTTTGCAACATATACACATATTATGCTTTTTGCAACATATAAACATCTTATGCTTTTCGCAACATATACACATCTTATGCTTTTCGCAACATATACACATCTTATGCTTTTCGCAACATATACACATCTTATGCTTTCGCAACATATACACATCTTATGCTTTTTGCAACATATACACATATTATGCTTTTTGCAACATATACACATCTTATGCTTTTTGCAACATATACACATCTTATGCTTTTCGCAACATATACACATCTTATGCTTTTCGCAACATATACACATCTTATGCTTTTCGCAACATATACACATCTTATTCTTTTCGCAACGTATACACATCTTATGCTTTTCGCAACATATACACATCTTATGCTTTTCGCAACATATACACATCTTATGCTTTTCGCAACATATACACATCTTATGCTTTTCGCAACATATACACATCTTATGCTTTTCGCAACATATACACATCTTATTCTTTTCGCAACGTATACACATCTTATGCTTTTCGCAACATATACACATCTATTGCTTTTCGCAACATATACACATCTATTGCTTTTCGCAACATATACACATCTTATGCTTTTCGCAACATATACACATCTTATGCTTTTCGCAACATATACACATCTTATGCTTTTCGCAACATATACACATCTTATGCTTTTCGCAACATATACACATCTTATGCTTTTCGCAACATATACACATCTATTGCTTTTCGCAACATATACACATCTTATGCTTTTCGCAACATATACACATCTATTGCTTTTCGCAACATATACACATCTATTGCTTTTCGCAACATATACACATCTTATGCTTTTCGCAACATATACATAGGTTATGCTTTTTGCAACATATACACATCTTATGCTTGTCGCAACATATACACATCTTATGCTTTTCGCAACACATCTTATGCTGGGGATAGCCACACCAAGAAATAAAGGCACAAGACAATTTTTCCATATATCTTTTCGTAAACCGAAACAATTATGTGAATCTGTCCTTCATAACATTGGATATGATATAATAAAAAATGTTTACATATTGAATATAACATAGCTCTATGAATTGCTTTATCATATAAAATGTATATCAAATACTGCAAGCTATCTACATAAAAACACAATAACCTACAATTTATAACATCATGTATGAAACTAGTGGCA
>OY744534.1:8982326-9034826 GCA_963556195.1 Sepiola atlantica | reverse complement strand
GCCCCAAATTGCCCAAATATATTGCATTTTACACTCGCCACATCGAGTCACATACAGAGGGGGACCACGCATGCGCAGCTTGTAGTGTTTGGCATTTTTTTAAAATCAAATATATCGTTTTTTTACGAACTTATTTTGTTTCTATGAATAGAATTTGAAAGTTTAATTAATTTATTACGATATCGTTTGATCATTAAATCATAAATTGAAACAAAATATTATTTTTAAAAATATATTATATAATTTATTAGGGGGCTATAACAATGCGGAAATATACGGGGATGAATAATTAATAACACATCAATTTTTATATTTTGGAATTTTTTAGATGAGGATTGATAATTTGTATAATTTGGATTATTCGGACTACTGTTCTCATCTTGAGTGTTATAATCACAGCGTTTCGGCCGCTGTAACCTCCAGCTTCGAAATCCCACCCAGATTCCCGTATTCGACTTAAATATTCCTCGAATTCGAAAAGAGACACCTGAAGAAGGCCGGAGATTACAGCGGCCGAAACGTTGTAATGATAACACTCCTCTCTCTCTGTCTTGTGCAACACTCTTCCTCTGTCTTTGGTGAAAAAACTCTTACTCTCTCTCTTTTGTCCAACACTCCTTTTCTTAATTGATATATAATACCTATTGTTTAAACAATCCGAAGTGAATTTTCAGCAAAAGGTTTCCATCTTCTTTTAACAACTTTTACATACGTCTAAATTAAACTAAATATAGACGACGTGTGTACCCCTTACGCCTACTAACGTGTTCCAAAATTACTAATGATCGGTTAATTAGATTAGGGGTGAATATTTAAAACATATATAAATTTATAGAGAGATTAAGGGGCACTTAATATGTATGTGTTTTTCTCACGTCAACGAAACACTGGACAACATGTTTGCTACTGGAGATGTGTAAAGTGATTTAGACTAATTTGGGTACGCTGATTTCAAAAATCATAACCGTTTTGCTGTATCACGTCAGGATTTTGAGTTTCAAAAATACTCCCATTGCCTAGAAGTAGCCTACCACCTCTTACGTAACTACGATATAACTACTAATTTTTCTTTCTTTCTTTATTTCAGTTAAACATGAGTAGACGTTCCTGTACCAATCATCCAGACAACTTCTGTTATGTCTGTGGTCGGTTTACCCCAAAAAATCAACAGCGAAGTGTATCTAGAGCAGTGAAAATGAAGGCCGCCTACTTTCACTACTTCGGGTGTAAGGTCGGGGACCAAGAAAAGAGCTGGGCACCACACATCTGCTGCACAAGCTGCCACTCAGCATTGACTCAGTGGTTGGTGGACAAGCGCGCGAGCATTCCATTTGCGGTGCCATGGCGTCAGCCGCAGAATCATCATGATGATTGTTATTTCTGCTGCACAAGCATCGCCGGCTTCAACAGGAAGAATAAAGGCCACATCAAGTACGCTGACTGCGTCTCTGCTCGTAAACCTGTGCCTCATGATGACCAGAACCCCGTTCCAACATGTCCATCTGATCCGAACATAACTGTAAGCAGTGGCGAAGAAGATGGTGATGAACCTTTTGAACCCGACACTCAAGAACAAGAACCACACCTTCTGAACCAGGGAGAGTTAAATGATCTTGTAAGAGATCTGTCGCTGTAATGATAATTATAATTAAAAAAAAAAAAATAATAATAATAATAATAATAATAAAAATTTAAAAAATAAAAAATAATAATGATAATAATAATACAAATAATGATGCAAATAATAATAATAATCATACAAATAATAATAATAAAAATAAAAATAATAAAAATAAAAAATAAAATTTTTTAATAATAATAACCGTAATAAAAATAAAAATAATAAAAATAATAATAATAAAATGATAATAATAATAATAAAAATAAAAATAATAAAGATAATAATAAAAACAATAATGATAAAAATAATAATAATAAAAAATATTAATAATAATAAAATAATAATAATAATAATAATAATAATAATAATAATAATAATAATAATAAAAATTACCGTAGTAATAATAATAACAGTAATAAAAATAATAAAAATTATAACAATAACGGTAATAAACATGATGATGATGATGATGATGATGATGATGATGATGATGATGATGATGATGATGATGATGATGATGATGATGATGATGATGGTGGTGGTGGTGGTGGTTAGAAATAATACGTAAGTATTTACGCGATTTTAAAAGAAAGAAAAACGAAACAAAATGAGAGTAAAAAGACCCACGGACAACGCCGGGTACAGACATCTACTTCTATTAGATGCTTTGCAATTCAAAGTATATATATATATATATATATATATATATATATATATATATATATATATATATATATATATATATATATATATATATATATTCTGCCTTTTGGTTTTACTCTCTGTTATTAAATGTAGACGCGAGTTCTTTTGAATTCTTTAGGGAATTTGATGGAAGCCAATTTACTTATCCAATCAGCCGCCCTCACATGGGATTCCAACGTTTATGACCAAATATAATTTGATTATCTATTGTTCGTATACACCACAAAACACTTCAGGTTATGGATTATTCGTTTAAAGATTTAAGTCTGATTTTTGTAGACCAGACCGCGCTAATATTAGTACGCCGACTTGTCAAAACCACACCTGACCTTGCGTTTTACCTCCTGGAAAGGAGTTTAATAAATTACCTGGTTGTAAGCAAAAAAAAAACCCTGAATATCTGTATTGTACCTAAATTATACTTGCTTGCAGATTTCGTCTTCTGGCGCTAGATTTTAATATAACGCCAGAATGTCACGATATTTCAAAGCGTATTACCCATTTGTCAAGTTTTTGCTTGGAATCATGCGTCTCTCTGTCACGTTAATAAATTAATCTTGTATTGCTAATTTGGCTTATATTTCAATTTTATTAACTTTCCATGCAATACTTTGAAACTTGAACGATAAACACACACATTACTTGACAGCGTTCCAACGCATTTTTCGTTCGACACCGGTTTTTGAATTCTACCCGCCATTCATAACAGCACGGCGATGACGTCGTACCATCAAAGACGTTTATCAAATTAACAAAGAAATAAGTTTCTTTATTCTTGTTTTTTGATGAAGAAAAAAAAAATGACTCAATACTGGTCACCCCTGAAGAAGGAATTTTATTCCGTAATCGATAGGATTAATGTAAGAAAAAAAAATTAATTAATCTTGTATTGCTAATTTGGCTTATATTTCAATTTTATATATATATATGTTTAAATATCGTCTTTCTATTCAATATTCAGTTTTTTTCCACAAACCGGTACAAACCCGACTGGCTATAGCCATCTAATAAACTTTCTATATATTACGCGCAAAGTCTTAAGCAACTATATCAGCCGCTTTCCCCCAATAGATATATATTTTCTGTACTAAGTCTGTTTCTCTGTATAAAACATTAGGAATGTGTATATATCCGCATAAATATACATATTTCTATGCAAATATTCTATGTAAATATAAACTTATGAACGGATCATTATGAATAATGGAATATATATTCTAGACAACACAGTGAGTAGCATCGGCACATTATATATATTTTGTACATTTAGAGGGTGTATTTATATAAAGTAATGTAGGTGTATATGTTTATACACACACACATATTATTTGTCGCTCTTCGAAAAAGTAGAGCACTGTAAGTGTAGTATTAACACAGCATGACGTCACTAGCTTTAAAATGCATCGTTCCTTCCCTTAAAAAAAGAAGTAGAACGCTCTAGACGTTAAGCCCGCCGATAAAGTGTTAAAATTATCACCGTTTATTCGCTATTTAAAATTGGCCGAGTTGTTAAGGGGTCGGATTTGAGTTGTAAAATACTTGTAATCCGGGGTTTATATATATATATATATATATATATATACAGGGTGTTTCAAAAGTCTTGGGAACATTACAAATCCGTATATCTCATGAACTATTCCAGGTAGAAAAATGAAACTGGTGCCATTTTAAAGCTTGCTTAATCAAGTTTTTGGTCATACTAATGATTTTCGTGTTATCTTTCCAGGTGCAGTAATGGCGTTCTCTAAACAAGACAAGGCATTTTGCGTCCTCCAATTTGCAAAGACTGAATCGTGGACATGTGTTCAGCGTGCATTTCGCATGAAATTTAAAAAAGAAGCCCCTGAAAGGAAATCCATTGTCAGATGGCATGCTAAATTTGTGAAAGATGGGTGTTTGTGCCCAAGTAAGCGAACAGGTCGCCCTTCAACTTCAGAAGATGCAGTTGAGCAAGTTCGGACAGCCTTTCAGCGGAGCCCCCGTAAATCAGTGAGAAGAGCCAGCGGGGAACTTCAGCTTGCTCCAGCAACTGTCTGGCGTGTCTTAAGGAAACAACTGCAAATGGTACCTTACAAGCTCAAGTTGGTCCAAAAGTTGAAGGACACTGATAAGCCACTTCGCCGTGACTTTTGCATTGCAATGCAAGAGAAGTTGGAAGATAACGGCTTTGATGACCGGCTTGTTTTTAGCGATGAGGCGACCTTCCATCTGAATGGCAAAGTTAACAAGCATAACACTCGCATATGAGGTACTGAGAATCCTCATGAACTTCTTGAGCACGAGCGAGATTCACCAAAAGTGAACGTGTTTTGTGCAATTTCCAAGAAAGGTGTCTATGGACCGTTCTTCTTTGAAGAGGCAACTATCACTGGTGAATCCTATCTCAACATGCTGGAAGACTGGTTAATGGCTCAGTTGGAACAAGCAGAATCTGATGACTTCATTTTTCAACAAGATGGTGCACCACCACACTGGAGTCTTAGAGTAAGGCAGTTTCTTAACACAAGGCTGCCTGGTAGATGGATTGGGAGATCTGGGCGAGGTGATGACGTTCTCATGCCCTGGCCTCCTAGGTCTCCAGATCTTACCCCGTGTGACTTTTTCCTTTGGGGCTTTGTCAAGCAACAAGTCTATGTGCCGCCCCTTCCAAGAGATATTGACGAACTAAAGGCTCGAGTAACGGCAGTTGTGGGAACCATTGACGTCAAGATGCTGGAACGCGTTTGGCAGGAAATGGACTATCGACTAGATGTCTGCCGTGTGACGAATGGTGCTCATATTGAGCAACTTTGAAGATTCCCCACAAAACTTGAAACTTTAACCTTTCCAACGGTACCAATTTCATTTTTCAACTCCTAATAGTTTTTGAGTTATTAAAAATCGTTATGTTCCCAAGACTTTTGAAACACCCTGTATATAAAGATAGAAGAAAAAAGAGTGGTAAATATGCGACGATTGTCCAAATTTATTTCAAATTTCGATTGTTCAATATAAGGTGTATTCAGTAATAAACTAGTGTTTATTATTCTCTCCTTAAGCCAAGGCTTTTCAAAGATCGAAATCTTATCATCAGAGGAGAAATACAGATAGATGAGTTGGCTGTAGAAAAAGCCAAAGTTCAAATATTTGAAAAATATTATTAAAGATGGAGTGAAAAAAAAAGTTCGTGTAAAAAAGATATGTGGTTTGTTGTTGGTAATTGTTCGTTGAAAAGGTGTCCAATCTTTAATACTATTTTCGAATCCAGTCGGTTCCACAATGCTGCTTTCACTTAGGGATGTTGGCAATCTTCTCGTGGTCCTTCTCGTAAGTACCCGATATTATTCTAGAAAGATTTCGGGGAAACTAATGCCAACACCACAATCATCTGATTCACACGGAAGAAGAAGAAGAAGAAGAATAAGAAGATTCGGTAAGCATTCCTCATTTAGTGTTTAAGTCAAATTGCTATATGTAAGTTCCATGAGTTTCTTGTTCCATTTTCTTTTCTGTTTTACGAGTACTTTCGATTTGATTTGTCAAATCATCTTCAGGCGGTGTTAGTTTTCGTTTCTTTGAAGTTATAAATTACTGCCGTTATGATAATAAAGAAAAAGTCAACAGTAAAGTCATATTATTTGAAGAAAACTGTTATTTTTAATGAAATAAGTACCACAATAGTTTTATAATAAGCTATCAAGACCCATGCATAGACGTTTACTGTAGAAATATCTGGTCCCAGAAAAGTTAATGTTACCTTTACTGTGACCTCGTAATTCACAAAATTTGAGTTCAAATATGGCCGATATTTTTACAAAGTTTGGTGACGATTGGTCAAGCGATTTAGACGCTACGTAGTAAACAAACTAACTCGACTGAAAACATAAGTAATACACTAATTTATCATTTTCCATTATTCGGTAAGCGGGAGGTGACGGTGGTTAAGTAGATATCGAACCGGACTGAAAACCTGAGTGTTCCAAGTTCGAATCCAGTCGGTTCCACAATGCTACTTTCACTTAGGGATATTGGCAATCTTCTCGTGGTCCTTCTCGTAAGTACCCGATATTGTTCTAGAAAGATTTCGGGGAAACTAATGCCAACACCACAATCATCTGATTCACACGGAAGAAGAAGAAGAAGAAGAAGAAGAAGAAGAATATTCGGTAAGCATTCCTCATTAAGTGCTAGGATTCACTTAATATTTCCATTGTGGTGCTTAAGTTTAAAAAATAATTTCTATGGGTGTGACCCGCTCTTATAGCCATTATCAAGTTCTCTTGGATTATATGGCTTTTTTAAGCTTTTATTGCTTCTAAGTTTTGTTCATACCAAACACGGCATATAACCACTGAAGCTTAAGCGTTTACTGTGATAAGGATCAGATTTAGAGGGGGAAACCTGGATGGGATGTTGGGCAGCCAAACGTTTGTTCATATTACATTTAAATTTGTGTATGATTGTAGTCAAGGAAACGGGAAGCAGATACGGAAATTCCAAAGATAAACATTCCGAGGAAAGAAACTATAAGAGTAGAAAATATTTCTGCATCTAGAGACCTCTAGAGTGAAGGGGTAAGATTTTGCTGCTGGTCGGGTGAGGTGGGGGTATTTTCATTCAGTTGGTAATAGTGCAGTAAGTTCATCGGAGCAAATTTCGCGAAAGTACCTGCGAAAAAAGTACAGGGATGCAACACTGCAGCGATGCGACAGAGGTTGCATCTTGGCATGCAGTGCTGGACCTAGCAGGTTAAAAAAAATGTTTCACCCTGTTCAAGAGGAAATGACCGTTTTCACTGCACGAGCACATATGTGCCAAAAATACTTCATATACAGGTTAATAATGGCTTCATAGATATATAGGCTACTGGCAGATGTGAATAGTTTCTTGCCCGGTAGAAGGAGTTTACCTTATTTGTAGCAGACATGGCAACATATCATATGTACTTATTACAAGTCATGTTGTCTGAGAATGTTACGTCTCGGTGTTTGACAATGTTGTCTCTCGCGAGGGTCCTATCGGCCATGACAATGTGCTATTTGAAAGGTTTCTCATAGTTTTTTAAAGTAAATGGGCTTTGTCTTGATAGCATTTAATATTACCGACCATTAATGACCGCATACTGCAATAGACTGAAGGTAATTTTATAAGTATCCAATCATCATCTTGCACGTGGTGGCATTCAATTTCTCAACTATCCCCCTGCAAAACATTCACAGCAAGAACTCGTTTGCTACCACCACTGCAAATAACTTTTCTTTTCTTCTTCTGCGTAACTAAAGTAAAACCGAATATACCATGAACAAAGTTTCTTTCCAAGAACTTCCCATCTATTACACACATTACCACGGGAGTACTTTCCTACATACTACAACATGGTCGTTTTTAGTCTAATGTCAACAAATACATGTTGGGCCGTCCTCTTACGTAATCAAATCTTTTCCATTCGATTCATCGTTTTAAATCCTCTCATAACATTGTTCATAATCCAACTGACAATCTTATATACACTTATCCTCGGGTCGGTTTTGGACAAAGTAAATTGTAACGTATTAGTATTGAAAAAAAAAAATCTGGACACCGATATGACGTAGAATACGACGGACACCGATATGACGTAGAATACGACGGACACCGATATGAAGTAGAATACGACGGACACCGATATGAAGTAGAATACGACGGACACCGATATGAAGTAGAATACGACGGACACCGATATGAAGTAGAATACGACGGACACCGATATGACGTAGAATACGACGGACACCGATATGACGTAGAATACGACGGACACCGATATGACGTAGAATACAACGGACACCGATATGAAGTAGAATACGAAGGACAGCGATATGAAGTAGAATATGACGGACACTGATATGACGTAGAATACGACGGACACCGATATGAAGTAGAATACGACGGACACCGATATGACGTAGAATACGACGGACACCGATATGAAGTAGAATACGACGGACAGCGATATGAAGTAGAATACGACGGACACCGATATGAATTAGAATACGACGGACACCGATATGAAGTAGAATACGACGGACACCGATATGAAGTAGAATACGACGGACACCGATATGAAGTAGAATACGACGGACACCGATATGACGTAGAATACGACGGACACCGATATGAAGTAGAATACGACGGACACCGATATGAAGTAGAATACGACAGACACCGATATGAAGTAGAATACGGTCTCAACATCAATTGCCTAACAATCTTTATGAAGTCGTTATCTAAATAGTTGTATGTCTGTACCCTAACCCTAACCCTAACCCTAACCCTAAGGTACCCGCGATAACAATGGGTTATTGGAAAGTTTTCTTATGATTGTTAAAAGTAAAGGGTTTTTTGGTCTTTGGTTGCATTAAATATCGCCGACCATTTATTGCCCCATTCGACAATAGACCGAAGGTCATTTAATAAGTACCTCACCATTGTCTTGCACGTGGTGCCATTCGATTTCCCAACTAATTTATTAGGAAAATGGTTAATTCAAAAATATTTTTCCAAAAAGAAAACCCATTAGATTTGCTCTGCGATTATAAATTAAAATTATGTTTGAGTTTATACGTCTACCGGGAACCGAATCATGGGTAGGTTTAATGTCTCAATAGTGCAATTAAGACCGACGTTAATCCCATTCGACGCCACAGTTGAACGATTCGTATCGCCATATCATACACCACCAAAAGAAATGTGCTAACACCATATATACTTCGCCAATTAAACCATACTGGCAGTTGAAAAGAAAATTTAGCATGACTCCATAACTGTTGTCACTCAAATTTCACAACTTTCAGAAACCTGAACAAAACAACGAAACAAAAACTGTCAAGTAAATAACGGAAAGAAGCAGGTTTGAGGGAACGAAAATAGCAGAGAAAACAAATTGGCATCTTCCGACAGCCGGATCTGGTAGCATCATGTGGTCAGTAGAAGAAAAGTAGTAATCATTGTAATCTCTGAAAATAAACGTTTTTGTTTGTTTTAAACTAGAGTTGTAATTTTGTTTGGAGGGAGAATACTTCTGTTGCAGCACTGAGTGAGTTGTAATTTTGTTTGGAGGGAGAATACTTCTGTTGCAGCACTGAGTGAGTTGTAATTTTGTTTGGAGGGAGAATACTTCTGTTGCAGCACTGAGTGAGTTGTAATTTTGTTTGGAGGGAGAATACTTCTGTTGCAGCACTGAGTGAGTTGTAATTTTGTTTGGAGCGAGAATACTTCTGTTGCAGCACTGAGTGAGTTGTAATTTTGTTTGGAGGGAGAATACTTCTGTTGCAGCACTGAGTGAGTTGTAATTTTGTTTGGAGGGAGAATACTTCTGTTGCAGCACTGAGTGAGTTGTAATTTTGTTTGGAGGGAGAATACTTCTGTTGCAGCACTGAGTGAGTTGTAATTTTGTTTGGAGGGAGAATACTTCTGTTGCAGCACTGAGTGAGTTGTAATTTTGTTTGAAGGGAGAATACTTCTGTTGCAGCACTGAGTGAGTTGTAATTTTGTTTGGAGGGAGAATACTTCTGTTGCAGAACTGAGTGAGTTGTAATTTTGTTTGGAGGGAGAATACTTCTGTTGCAGCACTGAGTGAGTTGTAATTTTGTTTGGAGGGAGAACACTTCTGTTGCAGCACTGAGTGAGTTGTAATTTTGTTTGGAGGGAGAATACTTCTGTTGCAGCACTGAGTGAGTTGTAATTTTGTTTGGAGGGAGAATACTTCTGTTGCAGCACTGAGGGAGTTGTAATTTTGTTTGGAGGGAGAATACTTCTGTTGCAGCACTGAGTGAGTTGTAATTTTGTTTGGAGGGAGAATACTTCTGTTGCAGCACTGAGTGAGTTGTAATTTTGTTTGGAGGGAGAATACTTCTGTTGCAGCACTGAGTGAGTTGTAATTTTGTTTGGAGGGAGAATACTTCTGTTGCAGCACTGAGTGAGTTGTAATTTTGTTTGGAAGGAGAATACTTCTGTTGCAGCACTGAGTGAGTTGTAATTTTGTTTGGAGGGAGAATACTTCTGTTGCAGCACTGAGTGAGTTGTAATTTTGTTTGGAGGGAGAATACTTCTGTTGCAGCACTGAGTTAGTTGTAATTTTGTTTGGAGGGAGAATACTTCTGTTGCAGCACTGAGTGAGTTGTAATTTTGTTTGGAGGGAGAATACTTCTGTTGCAGCACTGAGTGAGTTGTAATTTTGTTTGGAGGGAGAATACTTCTGTTGCAGCACTGAGTGAGTTGTAATTTTGTTTGGAGGGAGAATACTTCTGTTGCAGCACTGAGTGAGTTGTAATTTTGTTTGGAGGGAGAATACTTCTGTTGCAGCACTGAGTGAGTTGTAATTTTTTGGGGAGCACTGACTGAGACTACACTCTTGAAACTGCGACCTGTATCGGAATCAAGCACCGACTTCAGTATCTGTTCCGATGGATACTGCACGCCTGTCCTGTGCAGTTCTAGGAGGTCCACCCTCCCAGGCTTTGCCGCCTCTCTTTGGGGAGGAGTAAGTTTATTGCTTACTGTCTGAGGCGCCCCTACCGGGGAATGCCGACGGGGCTGGCCAGGCAATTTTTAAATGGCCAGAGTGCTCACCGCTCGAGCGCTGGCTTTTCAAACCCCACTTTCTCGACCCGATCTTTGGTCACATCTTACTTGTGGGAGTAAGATAAAACTTGCCTTGTGCCTAATTCCTGGGGAGGAGTAAATAAAACCGACTTCACACCGGCACAACGACCGGACGACCACGGTATGGGCAGTAAATGCACACAGGTGCACGTCACATATACAGAAAAACCATTAATTTATATATAGATTAGAACAATCCTGCCGTAAAGACTAGGAAGAGTGAAAACTTTATAAGAACAAGAAAACTACTGAATTTGATTTCAAATATTGTGTTACTATGGGAAGGCTAAACCTGACCTTCTACCTCAACCCTTTAATTTTAATTTGACAGTAGTTCGTGTGTGTTTACCTTTGGGGCTTAGTTACTTTTATAGGAATCGATTTCGGTAGAAATCGCAGGATACACAAATCGACATATTTTATGTTTTTTTTTTTTTTTTTTCAATACGAACAATGTTTACGGCGTCGTAACACGAATCCTACATATATTTTGAAAATATCCTCTTCCCCTTACAAATGTAAAATCAAGTGAATAAATGCATTCATTTCCTAACATATTCTTCGGTACATGTATGTTCGATTATTTGGCAAAGTTAATAAACAGAAGTAAGCGAATTCAAATAATAATAGAGGTCGTTCGATCAGAAGAGAATATTATATATACAGGGTGTTTCAAAAGTCTTGGGAACATTACAAATGCGTTATACAACGTTATGTTCCCAAGACTTTTGAAACACCCTGTATATATATATATATATTTATATTTATATGTATATATATACATATATATATATATATATTTATATGTATATATATACATATATATACATATATATATATGTATATATACATATATATATATGTATATATACATATATATATACATATGTATATATACATATATATATATAAATATACATATATATATAAATATACATATATATACATATATATACATACATATATATATGTACATATATATACATATATATATACATATATATATATGTATATATACATATATATATATGTACATATACATATATATACATATATATATACATATATATACATATATATATATACATACATATATAGTGTGTCAGGTTTTATATGAAAAGAAATCAAATAAAGTGCTCGATCATATAAGAGAGCTAATATAATTTATTTAGATACTGTATATTACATATTTCAGCAATGCTCGAATATGTAACATACAGTATCTAAATAAATTAAATTATGTATATATATATATATATATATATATATATCATAAATAAATATTAATTATTTATTACCTAGAGACATCGATATATATATATATATATACATATATATATACATATATATATACATATATATATATATATATATACATACATATATATATTGAAAACATATATATATATATATATATATATATATAATATGAATCTCAGAAATCATACAGTACTATGAAAAGATCAGTATCTCTTCTTCTTTGAGACCGTTTCTTTATTTCTACGTCTTCGCTTTTGGGTGTGATATTGCCTGTACGAATAGACGCGCACATGCGCGTACGACCAGTCGACGTGTTATGCGCTGCCGTTGCGGTCGGCAAAGGTCAAGAAGAAACAGAAACCCCGAGGTTTACGAACATTAGGCTTCAAGGAGTTCGCATGGTTAAACAAATGGCACTTCAGCCGGTCTTTAATTAGCCTCCCCTCCTGTCAAGTATTAACATGATGGACATTGGTATAAAAGCAACAATCAGTTGACATTAAAGTCGACGTTAGAATAGACAGGTGAAATTATACGGACGTAATCGTTTGCGAAGTCTCACGTTCTCCGCGACTGGCTCTATATTTAACTCGAATAGCACCCATTTTATTTGGATATCCTTCTATTTCTGGGGTCCAATTATCGACTATTCAGATGTGAAGAACCCTGTAGCCTACATGTGGTTATTCAGAATGTCAGGGAAAGGTCAAAAAACATAACCGACTCCGTAAGTTTTATTACTTGGAAGGCGGCGTTGGTGACGTGGTCTTCCGGCGCGGACTATCGACCCGGCCCTACCTGTTCGAATACTGCTAGTTCCATCATGGACTCTGACAACCTTCACGTGGTCACTTCTGTGAATATATGGTTAAAAAAAATCATCGATATCTTTACTTCTAATTTGTTTTTTATATTTATGTTTTAGAATATATATATATATATATATATATATATATATATATATATATATATATATATATATATATATATATATATATATATATATATGCTTGGTGAGTAGTCGCCGAATTCCGCTATTTACAGTTAAAGTTCTTCTCTATTTACTAACTTGGTGACAATGGCCTGCGGGTAAGATCTCCGACTACGAATCAATGGTGATTTGTGTTCGGGGTTCGAGCCCACCGACCGTTGGAAATTAGATCCTAGACTGAAGATTGCGTTAGCATGAAAAATCGACGTCTTTAGGTATTTAAATATTTAATATTTATTTATAAAAATATTATTGTATATATATATGTATAATTAACTTGTTACAAATATACAGGGGGTATAAATCCGAAGGAATTTGAAACCGGGTTTATGAGAGTGCTCAATGAATATATTTTTTGTTGGTGATTTTATGCCATTAATTGCGCCTTAAATGGAATCACTGCCTAATTTCCGGTTGAGGTTGAATTTAAGATTCTAGGCAGTGATTCCATTTAAAGCTTGAAGAGTTGGCTTTCATTATAAATGCTAACGAAACAACATATATATTATCGCAATTAATGGAATAAAATCACCAACTATATATATATATATATATATATATATATATATATATATATATATATATAACTCTGCCTGATGAGATCTCAGTTTATAGTAACTGTTGATCGATAACATCGACATGCCAGTGTCGCAGATTTTGTATATGTCTGTGTAAATAAAATTATCATATATAAAGCTCTATTTTGATATTGAGCACTTTTTATAAACCCGGTTAAAATTCTCTGGATTACCACCCTGTGGATATTTTTCACCTGGATTATTACCATTTTTATATATATATATATATATATATATATATATATATATATATATATATATATATATATATATATATATATATAAATTTAATTAGTTAAGTTAAAACATATTAATAAAATGAATTTAAACCTAATATGTTTTCAAACGTTCTCAATACAAATGAAATTGTAAAAATAGTAAAGACAGTCTACGTTGATGAACAAACGTTTCGGCGTAAACACGTCTAATTGAAACGTTTTTTTATCCGCGTAGACTGTTTCTACTTCATATATATATATATATATGCTCCAATTACTACTAATCCTGTAGACTTTTGACGTTCTCAGCCCGAATTCAATCAGCAGGCGATATCTAAGCACTGATTTTTTCTCTCTCTCTTTTTTTCTTCTTTAATAGTTTTCGACAACAAAATGTCGATTTACCCTTTCTCATGTTTGCTCTCGCTTTCTCTTCTTCTTTGTTTCGTCTTCTTCAACTGACGTTCTAAAGACACTGCTTGATTGGTCTCTCTTTCTTCTTCTTCCTCTTCTTCATCTTCTTTTTCTTTCTCTTTTCATAACATTCCTCGCATTCCTTTTTCTCCCCCTTTTTGTTGTTCTCTGCACGTGACATTTTCTTCCAATCGCATTCTCTGTATGAATTTGAAAACTTTTCCGTTTTAAAATAAAGTTTATTAACTAATCGAAAATGGCCGTATCTACGGCCAAAATATCTCGGTGGAACTTTACAACATGAGTTTTGGAGTTTATTTTTGTTAGTTGTTGAATTTCTTATTCTTTATTCCATTTTTATTTTTACATATATATATATATATATATATATATATATATATATATATATATATATGGGGTAAGGTACACGATAATTCATGAAAAAGAAATGTCGTGGTGGACAAAATGTGTGAAAAATGACAAACGGAAAACAAGTTAAAGTGCAGGAGAAAAACAAAAGCAAGAGATTTTGACCGGTTTCGTTCTGTTGGAGAACGTCTTCACAAAATGAAGGTTGACAGTACTCGAGCAGGGAAGGCCGGGTCGACAGTTCGCGCCAGAAGACCACGTCACCAACGCCGCCTTCCATTTTCTGAAGACGTTCTCCAACAGGACGAAGCCGGTCAAAATCTCTTGTTTTTGTTTTTCTCCTGCACTTTAACTTGTTTTCCGTTTTTCATTTTTCACACACACGCACATATATATATATAGTCTAAAGAAGCTTTGCGTTATTTAAAAAAAAAAGAAAGAAGGAAAATGCAGTTTAAATTCCCAGAGAAACTAACTAAATCCGAAATATTGCATTCGTTGGAAAATTCATAAATAAATAAATAAATAATAGTAAGTAAATAAAATAAAAACAGGGGATTAAGTATCTAACAGTGAAACAAAAACAGGAGACCTTAACGTAAGCATCTAATATTAACACGGGGATCATCAGCTGTTTACCATGTAACTGTTTCGGAGGTTTAAAAACAGGACAGTTATAACATTCAAGGCTCTCTCTCTCTCTCTATATATATATATATATATACTAGAGAATTCATATAAATGTAACAATAAAAATACATCTTTTTTCTTTATCGAGATAAAAGTATGCTGCATATAATGGATAGAGCATTTACTTAAGAATACAAAAATGTGTAAAAATAAAAGTTGGATAATTTACAATACAAGTGAATTCATCAGATATTCACGGAAGGTATATCAAAAGAAAATTGTCATCCTTAATGTATGGATTTTCAAAGTTAAGCCCTTTTAATCAGAGGCGATATATCAGTAAAGTTATGTATTACTGGTAGCATATATTTGAAAATATGAAGCTGTATAAACAGAAGAAATATTCAATGAAGATAAAATATGGCTATGTAATAATCCTTTTCAGATATGAGTTGAGCATTGAGTTATAATTTTATAGAATTCCGATGGCATATATATATATATATATATATATATATATATATATATGTGTGTGTGTGTGTGTGTGTGTGTGTGTGTGTGTGTATAAGTACATATATACATATAATTGTTACACCGGCCGTTCTTACACAGGAGAAACTACACCGGTTGTCACTATGAATAGTGCGAGTCACCAGAGACACTGAAGACAAAGCACCACCTTGTAACTGTCTAGCCAAGAGCTAGTCACTTTCTTACTTTGTTAATACACTTGTTAAACCAACCCTCGACTTGACTTCCTTTATTTATTATTTACTGTGGAACAACTTCACAACAATAATATATTATATGCATATAGATATATATATATAATATTCGTGTGTGTAAGTGTATATATATATATATATATATATATATATATATATATATATATATATATATATATATATATATAAGTGTATATATATATAGAGAGAGAGAGAGAAAGAGAAAGAGAAAGAGAGAGGGAGAAAGAGAGATGGAGTATCATTATCTCTTATATATCTCCATCTCTCTCTATCTCTCTCTCTATATATATATATATATATGTGTGTGTGTGTAAGTGTATATATATATATATATATATAGAGAGAGAGAGAGAGAGAGAGAAAGAGAGAGAGAGAGAGATGGAGATATATAAGATATATATGATACTATAAAACACATTTTATATCGTTAAGATCGGTTTACATTTTCAAGCTCGAAACTTTGTGATATTGAATAGAGCTAATGAACGTGTTTATTTCAAGATTTTTATCATATCATTCTTAGAATAATTTCTGAATAATTATACCACAAGAAAATAACTGATTTACATATTTGCAGACGAGCTGTAGAAGAAACCACAGTGATTCCGAAATTATTATAAAATTAGATAATATATATCTTGAAATAAATAAATAAATAAATAGTCCGAAATCCAAGATTAAAATCAAATCCAAACCAAAAAATCAGTTGATAAAAAAGAGAGTGACAATGTATATGCCCTGCAAGTTTGTCTGCGTGAGGAAGCTATAGCGAAGCAAGTTTTTTTTAAAAATCCAAATGGCAACTTTTCCTAAACCAACAGTATTTGAGCCGAGTATTGATTTAATCCTTTCCAGGGGTTAGGCACAAGGCCAGTTTTTTTTTATCTTACTCCCACAAGTAAGATGTGACCCAAGGTCGGGTCGGGAAAGTAGGGGTTTAAAAATTGCCTGGGCAGCCCCGTCGGCATTCCCCGGTAGGGGCGCCTCAGGCAGTAAGCAATAAACTTACTCCTCCCCAAAGAGGGGAGGCAAAGCCTGGGAAGGTGGACCTCCCAGAACTGCACAGAACAGACCCATAGACCGGCGTAAATCAAAACCCGAAGGCCAAGACAACACCAGTATGGGGTGCAGTATCCATCGGAACAGATACTACACTTTGAGTCGAGTAGTTAGACAATTATACATAACTGGTGTTATTTTGGAGTTTTCCTTCTCTTAGAGTGGTTGCACAACCAAGGCTTGAGCATCTAGTCTACCCTAATATTTAATCCGTAGCTGATTGAGGGACATACTGATTAATACCTTTTCCAAGGGTATTAGTGAAAGTGGTAGAGTGACCCTCGACAGAACTCGAACCTGGTGTTAGTACAGCTTCTGAACCAAGTAAAAGGAGAGGTCGAGATAAAACGTAAATATATGTAATGTTTTTTAGTTGTGGATATGTTAACACTAAAAGAGAAAGAGGCTTGAAAAAAAAAAGAGCGATCCTAATTTTTTCGTCTCTTATTTATTTTTCACGCATCCATTCTCGCATATTTGTTTACTTCCTCTGCAAGAGGTCAGACACAGAGTCACATTGAGTTTTGGAAAGCCAGCTAACTAGCCGGAGTGCCCTCTGACCTACAAAAAATGCCTGAGCAGCCCCTGTCGGCATTCTCCGGTAGGAACTCATCAGTTTATTAGCAATAAACAAGCACCTTACTAAAAGAGAACATAAATCCTGGGGAGGTTTACCGCCTAGGACTCAACAGAACCATACCCAGACACGACAGCAACTAATGCACATTTGAGGTGATTGTCAAGGACGTATCCTCGACTAGTACATACATCTATTCAAGCTGTTCTAAATAAGTATCCGTTCTCGTATATCCCCGAAGAGACGCGAGCGATTTCGGTGAGAAAACATATAACATATAACTTCGTACAGTCGATGAATACGTTTTCTCCTTTATTCAAGAAAGCAAACAAACATTTTTTTTCTGGGCTCCCCAAATTCCGATCAAAGGATACCAGATAGTTTCGGAGACAGAGTTGGGTCGTAATTGGTGTATGCCACTGTATCATGTCGGTCAGTCAACGGATAGTTTATGAGGAGCGAATGAGAAATAAAATTTAATGTATTTCTTTTTTTTCTAATATCGCGAATGTATTGCCCGTCGCTCATTAATTATTCATGACGTTTCATTTGACATGAATCAAAAATTGCAATTTGACGTCACCATTAAAAGTGATCATTTCCACCATCTTTAATCATCTCAAACCAATTTGAATTTGTTCATCATGTTTTTCCCATTGTAATCGACGTTCTGATTGGTTAAGAGTTGGGCTGGGGGGGGGGGCGGTCAGAATTCTTTGATTATTTATGTTAACACTCATGGAGTCAGTAGTCACGAAATTATTATCACTGGTCATCATGTTCATACCAGCTGGAGATGCGTCTTCGACAATCAGTCCGAAAGTGGCCTCTTTGCTGTAGAGTTGACGTATAGTATAGTATTTATTTACCTCCTCTCCAGGAGGTTAGGCACAAGGCCAGTTTTATCTTACTCCCACAAGGTAAGATGTGAGCCAAGGTCGGGTCGGGAAAGTGGGGGTTGAAAAGCCAGCGCCCGAGAAGGTGAGCACTCTGGCCATTAAAAATTGCCTGGGTAGCCCCGTCGGCATTCCCCGGTAGAGGCGCCTCCGGCAGTAAGCAATAAACTTACTCCTCCCCAAAGAGTGGAGGAAATGCCTGGGAGGGTGGACCTCCTAGAACTGTACAGGACAGACCCATGGAACACTTTTTATTGAACCATGTAATAATTTTATAGCATCTTTTCAATCTGTTTTTCTTTCATAGCTGTTGTCAACAAGTGTTTTGGTGTTCTTGTGTGGGCTTATAATTTCAAATAATATTTTCCTGCATTTCTAATTTAAAATAATATTTTACTGCATTTCTAATTTCAAATAATATTTTCCTGCATTCCTAATTTAAAATAATATTTTACTGCATTTCTAATTGTTTTGTTGCATACCTGAAGTTCAATTACTATTTTCCTCATTATTTGGTTTGATCCTTTAAAACTTTGGATGTGATTGTTTTACTAAACTTTTTGTACGTTTTTTGTAGATTCATCCACTTCCAGACTTACTCGTAATAGTTAAGCTCATAATTATTCTATTCTTTACATTATAACTATTCTTGAAATCTTCTTTTGTGTGACGAGTGCATTTAACGTTTAGTTTCCCGATTACTCATGATGTGACTTCAACATATGCTAGGTTTAAAATAAACTTGACTTAGAGCCTGTTGAGAAAAAAAAACAACTTCATTGTAAATTTTGCTTCCGAACACTATATACAATTGAATACACATACGTGTTTATTCTAGAGTGTAGAGAATATTAATGCTTACAGGGGAAATGTGTATGCCTGCTAGACACTGTCCTCGACTGTCTAAAGTATCTCTGTACATGGGTTTGTCAGGACAACCTCACATGGGGATACTTCCTACTACAAGTAAAACCTGACAAAATATTCAGAATAACATAGCATTTGAAGCTTAAGCAAGATACCCTCAGTATAAATACCCAACACTGGTTGATACGGAGAATGGTGCACCTTTTTCCAGTGTTCCTCTTGTACCAGCACTACGCTGAATACTCCACCAGACTCAATGAATTCTTGTCCTGGAATCCCGTAAGGAAAAGAGACCACAAGACATATATGATACAACATAGTAAACTTGTAAGAAAGAACTTTAATGGAACACTCGAATATCTATATATCTCATATAGGTGTCAAGTGTGAACTCTATGGGGATGTTACACTTAAGTAAAATAGAAAAAAAGACAGAGTGGCGGATGTGAGTAACACTCATAGAGTCGGTCGCCAGAATTTTCATATCGGCCGAGGATTTATCATTGGTAATAAGTCCGATATCTTAAAGGCCGATCGGAACTTCAAGACGCATCTTTTCCTTAGTGGGTCCTGGTTCGATTTTGTGATATGATGTTCACTCTCCCAGGAGTTACCTCTCTTTGATGGAGAGTTTGTTTATTGCTGATGGCCTGAGGCGCGCCGATCAGAGAATACCGCAAGGTTCGTTCAGGGCTAGTTTTGAACCAGCTTCTTAAGGAGTTGGTATTCTTTACTTTCCATCTTGTGCAATTTCTTGCTGCAGTAAGAAAGAAGCATATATATATATGGAACATTTTTGTAGAACCCACAAATATATATATATATATATATATATATATATATATATATATATATATATATATATATATATATATATTTATTCGAACATTTTATTAAAAATAGAAAAAATGTCTGTTTTATTAAACCTTTTTTTTATTTTTTCAAATTTTCGTTTTTGTATCAAAAAAAAATTATAAATGTTCCCTAGGTTTCACATGGTTTCACGAACCTTTTCGATTCTTCGTCGAATAAAAATAATTTTAAAAAATAATAAAAAGCATGATTAAACAGACGAATGGTGTTATTTTTAACAATGTTTGCATAAATAAGAAATGGCTGCTTATATACACACAATATATATATATATATATATATATATATATATATATATATATATATATATATACATATATATATATATATACATATATACATATATATATATATATATATATATATATATATACATATAAAATATACAAGTCAATACACAGACTTTTACCCTTAACTTTTTTTTTGTTGCAAATATTACATATACCAACGAAATGCTTATTTAATGTATCAATGTAAATATCCCTGATTAACTAGACTAGCAGCAAAATCCCACCCCTTCACCGTAAAAGTCTGGAAAACTCTCTAATCTAATAGTTTCTGTCCTTTTACTTTTGTAATTCCCTTCTCGCTCTTTTTTTTTTTAACCGACTGTATTAACATGAAGAAAATTAAACCCCTAAATGCTTTTTGTTTCAGATATGACACATTCACACAAAATGCCTATTTAATATAATATTCAACGAAAATGTGTTGTCAAACTGCGACTTGTTTAACATCTGTAATGAGCAAGTGTGAGTGTTGATTTACTCCTCTCCAGGAGTTAGGCACAAGGCCAATTTTTATCTTACTCCCACAAGTAAGATGTGACCTAAGGTCGGGTCGGGAAAGTGGGGGTTTAAAAATTGCCTGGGCAGCTCCGTCGACATTCCCCGGTAGGGTCGCCTCATACAGTAAGCAATAAACTTACTCCTCCCCAAAGAGGGGAGGCCAAGCCTGGGAGGGTGGACCTCCTAGAACTGCACAGGACAGACCCATAGACTGGCGTAAATCAAGTCCCGAAGGCTAAGACAATGCCAGTCTATGGGGTGCAGTATCAATCGGAACAGATACTACACTTTTATCTTGGCCAAAATTAGTATGATGTTGCATCAGCACATCAGCTAAATACGTAATCTCTATATTCGATTGACGGGCGAATATCATCGGTGTGTTATCTAACTAATTCAAGAGGCTTAACTTTTAAATCTGGTCATTATAATTGTAAGTAAAACTTTATTTTATGATGTTCTAGTGTATTATGATTATTTAGATGCACGTATTGCATTGGTGTGTTATACATGTCAAACGTTATGCCATTTGTTGCACAATCGCGACATCATTTATTTTTGTTCAATAATATTTTTTTTTCAAAATCATTTATACTACTTTATATTACCCCTATGAAACGGTTTTCATTTTATCAAACCAATATAAAGAATAAAGCATTTAAGGGTTAAATGTAATGTGAACAAATATCTTGCTACACAACTCCCTACTTAGGATACCCCTAAATATATGACCCCTAATCACAGAAGTAAAAAAATAAATACATAAATAAATAAAAATATTATTATTATTATTATTATTATTATTTATTATTATTATTATTATTATTATTATTATTATTATTATTATTATTATTATTATTATTATTATTATCATTATTATTATTACTATAATAATAATAATAATAATGATAATAAATAAATAAATAAATAAATAAAATAAAAAACATGAAAAAATAAAATAAAAAATATTAAAAAAATAAAATAAAATAAAATAAAATTTAAAAAATAAAAAAATAAAATATGGAATAAAAATTATAAAAAATTGCAATAAAATATAATACATAAAATAAAAAATTAAATTAAAAAATATTAAAAAATAAAATGAAATAAAATTAATGAAATAAAATAAAATTAAATTAAAAAAATAAAAATATGAAATAAAAAAAATATAAAAAATACAATAAAATAAAATAAATAAAATAAAATAAATAAATAAAATAAAATAAAAATACATTAGAAAATAAATGATCCCGAACCGTGTTATAATACATTAGCATAATCACCTGATTTGAAATGACGGTGTGATAACACGATCAAAAATCTAATTTCGTTTATTACACGAGGAGATTGGATTTTTATACTAGCGAATGTTACTCTCCTTTCGGTGGCCCTGTCGCGGGCTGACAAAATAAAATCCGTAAACCGGTACCATCTTGACCTTCGATAAAAAATAAAGCATTTAAGGGAGGATATATATATATATATATATATATATATATATATATATATATATATATATATTTATTCGAACATTTTATTAAAAATAGAAAAAATGTCTGTTTTATTAAACCTTTTTTTTATTTTTTCAAATTTTCGTTTTTGTATCAAAAAAAAATTATAAATGTTCCCTAGGTTTCACATGGTTTCACGAACCTTTTCGATTCTTCGTCGAATAAAAATAATTTTAAAAAATAATAAAAAGCATGATTAAACAGACGAATGGTGTTATTTTTAACAATGTTTGCATAAATAAGAAATGGCTGCTTATATACACACAATATATATATATATATATATATATATATATATATATATATATATATATACATATATATATATATATACATATATACATATATATATATATATATATATATATATATATATATACATATAAAATATACAAGTCAATACACAGACTTTTACCCTTAACTTTTTTTTTGTTGCAAATATTACATATACCAACGAAATGCTTATTTAATGTATCAATGTAAATATCCCTGATTAACTAGACTAGCAGCAAAATCCCACCCCTTCACCGTAAAAGTCTGGAAAACTCTCTAATCTAATAGTTTCTGTCCTTTTACTTTTGTAATTCCCTTCTCGCTCTTTTTTTTTTTAACCGACTGTATTAACATGAAGAAAATTAAACCCCTAAATGCTTTTTGTTTCAGATATGACACATTCACACAAAATGCCTATTTAATATAATATTCAACGAAAATGTGTTGTCAAACTGCGACTTGTTTAACATCTGTAATGAGCAAGTGTGAGTGTTGATTTACTCCTCTCCAGGAGTTAGGCACAAGGCCAATTTTTATCTTACTCCCACAAGTAAGATGTGACCTAAGGTCGGGTCGGGAAAGTGGGGGTTTTAAAATTGCCTGGGCAGCTCCGTCGACATTCCCCGGTAGGGTCGCCTCATACAGTAAGCAATAAACTTACTCCTCCCCAAAGAGGGGAGGCCAAGCCTGGGAGGGTGGACCTCCTAGAACTGCACAGGACAGACCCATAGACTGGCGTAAATCAAGTCCCGAAGGCTAAGACAATGCCAGTCTATGGGGTGCAGTATCAATCGGAACAGATACTACACTTTTATCTTGGCCAAAATTAGTATGATGTTGCATCAGCACATCAGCTAAATACGTAATCTCTATATTCGATTGACGGGCGAATATCATCGGTGTGTTATCTAACTAATTCAAGAGGCTTAACTTTTAAATCTGGTCATTATAATTGTAAGTAAAACTTTATTTTATGATGTTCTAGTGTATTATGATTATTTAGATGCACGTATTGCATTGGTGTGTTATACATGTCAAACGTTATGCCATTTGTTGCACAATCGCGACATCATTTATTTTTGTTCAATAATATTTTTTTTTCAAAATCATTTATACTACTTTATATTACCCCTATGAAACGGTTTTCATTTTATCAAACCAATATAAAGAATAAAGCATTTAAGGGTTAAATGTAATGTGAACAAATATCTTGCTACACAACTCCCTACTTAGGATACCCCTAAATATATGACCCCTAATCACAGAAGTAAAAAAATAAATACATAAATAAATAAAAATATTATTATTATTATTATTATTATTATTTATTATTATTATTATTATTATTATTATTATTATTATTATTATTATTATTATTATTATCATTATTATTATTACTATAATAATAATAATAATAATGATAATAAATAAATAAATAAATAAATAAATAAAATAAAAAACATGAAAAAATAAAATAAAAAATATTAAAAAAATAAAATAAAATAAAATAAAATTTAAAAAATAAAAAAATAAAATATGGAATAAAAATTATAAAAAATTGCAATAAAATATAATACATAAAATAAAAAATTAAATTAAAAAATATTAAAAAATAAAATGAAATAAAATTAATGAAATAAAATAAAATTAAATTAAAAAAATAAAAATATGAAATAAAAAAAATATAAAAAATACAATAAAATAAAATAAATAAAATAAAATAAAATAAATAAATAAAATAAAATAAAAATACATTAGAAAATAAATGATCCCGAACCGTGTTATAATACATTAGCATAATCACCTGATTTGAAATGACGGTGTGATAACACGATCAAAAATCTAATTTCGTTTATTACACGAGGAGATTGGATTTTTATACTAGCGAATGTTACTCTCCTTTCGGTGGCCCTGTCGCGGGCTGACAAAATAAAATCCGTAAACCGGTACCATCTTGACCTTCGATAAAAAATAAAGCATTTAAGGGAGGATATATATATATATATATATATATATATATATATATATTCCATTATAAATGCTAGTATACTGAAATCATATGCCCTTAATAGGGTTAAGATTCAAATTCATATACACTAAATGTACAAAAGCAAGGAAAATCCCAAATTTTTACACTTTTATTGTCATTAAGGGTATGCGAGCACAACAGGGCTATGTATTTTACTAGTAGGAATTTTTCTTCGGCGCACCTCACACACTTCATCCACTCATGCATAGATATTTAGATTGTAGTGATGTGATAATGAAATGGTTTGGTTGATATGTAGTCATACCCTTAATGACAATAAAAGTTTTAAAATTTGGGAATTTCCTTGCTTTTGTACATTTAGTGTATATGAATTTTCATCTTAACCCTATTAAGGGCATATGATTTCAGTATACTGACATTTATCATGGAATGTCACTACTTTTGTAAAGGCTATGCCTCAATACAATGGTCATTTAAAAGTTTTTTTTTAATTTTCTGGAAAACTAAGGTATATGGTAAACTGAAATTAAAATGCCATCAACTAGACCCTAGAACCTCTATCTCTGCCAAAAATCAGCTGAATCCATCAAATAGTTGTTGAGATACAGGGTGGCACACACGTACGTACGTACACACGGATAACACAAAATCACTCCTGACCTTTTCTGGATCTCTGGGTTGTCTTGACTAATGATGTTGAAATTCTACACACTTATAGAACCTATCAAATGAAAATTTTGTGCAAAGTTTTAACTAATTTGGTTTAATGGTTTTTGAGTGATTACTAATCAAAGAAATGAGATTTCTAGCATAGGCCGTTTTTGAAGTCTATTAAGGGATAGAGCGCTATCGCGCCTCCCTTGATAACGTATATTTTTACAAGGATAGGAAACTGTTAATAATTAAAAATATTTGTTCTCAATATTTTTTTACATATTTATTTTGATTTATAAATACTTTAGCATTTTTTTTTCTGTTTGAGAGTGAACTAAATCACAACCAACATCATCAACAACAACGGTTAGAGATTGTTAGTAGATGTTAGGGTTAGGGTTAGGGTTAGGGTTAGAGATTGTTAGTAGATGTTAGGGTTAGGGTTAGGGTTAGGGTTAGAGATTGTTAGTAGATGTTAGGGTTAGGGTTAGGGTTAGGGTTAGAGATTGTTAGTAGATGTTAGGGTTAGGGTTAGGGTTAGGGTTAGGGTTAGGGTTAGGGTTAGGGTTAGAGATTGTTAGTAGATGTTAGGGTTAGGGTTAGGGTTAGGGTTAGGGTTAGGGTTAGGGTTAGGGTTAGGGTTAGAGATTGTTAGTAGATGTTAGGGTTAGGGTTAGGGTTAGGGTTAGAGATTGTTAGTAGATGTTAGGGTTAGGGTTAGGGTTAGGGTTAGGGTTAGGGTTAGGGTTAGAGATTGTTAGTAGATGTTAGGGTTAGGGTTAGGGTTAGGGTTAGGGTTAGGGTTAGGGTTAGGGTTAGAGATTGTTAGTAGATGTTAGGGTTAGGGTTAGGGTTAGGGTTAGGGTTAGGGTTAGGGTTAGGGTTAGGGTTAGAGATTGTTAGTAGATGTTAGGGTTAGGGTTAGGGTTAGGGTTAGAGATTGTTAGTAGATGTTAGGGTTAGGGTTAGGGTTAGGGTTAGGGTTAGGGTTAGGGTTAGAGATTGTTAGTAGATGTTAGGGTTAGGGTTAGGGTTAGGGTTAGGGTTAGGGTTAGGGTTAGGGTTAGAGATTGTTAGTAGATGTTAGGGTTAGGGTTAGGGTTAGGGTTAGGGTTAGGGTTAGGGTTAGGGTTAGGGTTAGAGATTGTTAGTAGATGTTAGGGTTAGGGTTAGGGTTAGGGTTAGAGATTGTTAGTAGATGTTAGGGTTAGGGTTAGGGTTAGGGTTAGGGTTAGGGTTAGGGTTAGAGATTGTTAGTAGATGTTAGGGTTAGGGTTAGGGTTAGGGTTAGGGTTAGGGTTAGGGTTAGGGTTAGAGATTGTTAGTAGATGTTAGGGTTAGGGTTAGGGTTAGGGTTAGAGATTGTTAGTAGATGTTAGGGTTAGGGTTAGGGTTAGGGTTAGAGATTGTTAGTAGATGTTAGGGTTAGGGTTAGGGTTAGGGTTAGGGTTAGGGTTAGGGTTAGGGTTAGAGATTGTTAGTAGATGTTAGGGTTAGGGTTAGGGTTAGGGTTAGGGTTAGGGTTAGGGTTAGGGTTAGGGTTAGAGATTGTTAGTAGATGTTAGGGTTAGGGTTAGGGTTAGGGTTAGAGATTGTTAGTAGATGTTAGGGTTAGGGTTAGGGTTAGGGTTAGGGTTAGGGTTAGGGTTAGAGATTGTTAGTAGATGTTAGGGTTAGGGTTAGGGTTAGGGTTAGGGTTAGGGTTAGGGTTAGGGTTAGAGATTGTTAGTAGATGTTAGGGTTAGGGTTAGGGTTAGGGTTAGGGTTAGGGTTAGGGTTAGGGTTAGGGTTAGAGATTGTTAGTAGATGTTAGGGTTAGGGTTAGGGTTAGGGTTAGAGATTGTTAGTAGATGTTAGGGTTAGGGTTAGGGTTAGGGTTAGGGTTAGGGTTAGGGTTAGAGATTGTTAGTAGATGTTAGGGTTAGGGTTAGGGTTAGGGTTAGGGTTAGGGTTAGGGTTAGGGTTAGAGATTGTTAGTAGATGTTAGGGTTAGGGTTAGGGTTAGGGTTAGGGTTAGGGTTAGGGTTAGGGTTAGGGTTAGAGATTGTTAGTAGATGTTAGGGTTAGGGTTAGGGTTAGGGTTAGAGATTGTTAGTAGATGTTAGGGTTAGGGTTAGGGTTAGGGTTAGGGTTAGGGTTAGGGTTAGAGATTGTTAGTAGATGTTAGGGTTAGGGTTAGGGTTAGGGTTAGGGTTAGGGTTAGGGTTAGGGTTAGGGTTAGAGATTGTTAGTAGATGTTAGGGTTAGGGTTAGGGTTAGGGTTAGAGATTGTTAGTAGATGTTAGGGTTAGGGTTAGGGTTAGGGTTAGGGTTAGGGTTAGAGATTGTTAGTAGATGTTAGGGTTAGGGTTAGGGTTAGGGTTAGGGTTAGGGTTAGGGTTAGGGTTAGGGTTAGGGTTGAGTTGTTAGTAGTGTTAGGTTGGTTAGGGTGTAGGGTTGGTTAGGGTTAGGGTTAGGTTAGGGTTAGAGATTGTTAGTTGATGTTAGGGTTGGGTGTAGGGTTAGGGTTAGAGATTGTTAGTGGATGTTGGGTGGTTAGGGTTAGGGTGTTGGGTGGGTAGGGTTGGGTGGTTGTGTTGTGTTAGGTAGGGTTAGGGGGGTTGGGTTAGGGTTGAGGGTAGGGTTAGGGGTTGTTAGTGATGTTAGGGTTAGGGTTAGGGGTTAGGGTTAGGGTTGGGTTAGGGTTAGGGTTAGAGATTGTTAGTAGATGTTAGGGTTAGGGTTAGGGTTAGGGTTAGAGATTGTTAGTAGATGTTAGGGTTAGGTAGATGTTAGGGTTAGGGTTAGGGTTAGGGTTAGAGATTGTTAGTAGATGTTAGGGTTAGGGTTAGGGTTAGGGTTAGGGTTAGGGTTAGGGTTAGGGTTAGAGATTGTTAGTAGATGTTAGGGTTAGGGTTAGGGTTAGGGTTAGGGTTAGGGTTAGGGTTAGGGTTAGGGTTAGAGATTGTTAGTAGATGTTAGGGTTAGGGTTAGGGTTAGGGTTAGAGATTGTTAGTAGATGTTAGGGTTAGGGTTAGGGTTAGGGTTAGGGTTAGGGTTAGGGTTAGAGATTGTTAGTAGATGTTAGGGTTAGGGTTAGGGTTAGGGTTAGGGTTAGGGTTAGGGTTAGGGTTAGAGATTGTTAGTAGATGTTAGGGTTAGGGTTAGGGTTAGGGTTAGGGTTAGGGTTAGGGTTAGGGTTAGGGTTAGAGATTGTTAGTAGATGTTAGGGTTAGGGTTAGGGTTAGGGTTAGAGATTGTTAGTAGATGTTAGGGTTAGGGTTAGGGTTAGGGTTAGGGTTAGGGTTAGGGTTAGAGATTGTTAGTAGATGTTAGGGTTAGGGTTAGGGTTAGGGTTAGGGTTAGGGTTAGGGTTAGGGTTAGAGATTGTTAGTAGATGTTAGGGTTAGGGTTAGGGTTAGGGTTAGGGTTAGGGTTAGGGTTAGGGTTAGGGTTAGAGATTGTTAGTAGATGTTAGGGTTAGGGTTAGGGTTAGGGTTAGAGATTGTTAGTAGATGTTAGGGTTAGGGTTAGGGTTAGGGTTAGGGTTAGGGTTAGGGTTAGAGATTGTTAGTAGATGTTAGGGTTAGGGTTAGGGTTAGGGTTAGGGTTAGGGTTAGGGTTAGGGTTAGGGTTAGAGATTGTTAGTAGATGTTAGGGTTAGGGTTAGGGTTAGGGTTAGAGATTGTTAGTAGATGTTAGGGTTAGGGTTAGGGTTAGGGTTAGGGTTAGGGTTAGAGATTGTTAGTAGATGTTAGGGTTAGGGTTAGGGTTAGGGTTAGGGTTAGGGTTAGGGTTAGGGTTAGGGTTAGGGTTAGGGTTAGAGATTGTTAGTAGATGTTAGGGTTAGGGTTAGGGTTAGGGTTAGGGTTAGGGTTAGGGTTAGGGTTAGGGTTAGAGATTGTTAGTAGATGTTAGGGTTAGGGTTAGGGTTAGGGTTAGAGATTGTTAGTAGATGTTAGGGTTAGGGTTAGGGTTAGGGTTAGGGTTAGGGTTAGAGATTGTTAGTAGATGTTAGGGTTAGGGTTAGGGTTAGGGTTAGGGTTAGGGTTAGGGTTAGGGTTAGGGTTAGAGATTGTTAGTAGATGTTAGGGTTAGGGTTAGGGTTAGGGTTAGAGATTGTTAGTAGATGTTAGGGTTAGGGTTAGGGTTAGGGTTAGGGTTAGGGTTAGGGTTAGGGTTAGGGTTAGAGATTGTTAGTAGATGTTAGGGTTAGGGTTAGGGTTAGGGTTAGAGATTGTTAGTAGATGTTAGGGTTAGGGTTAGGGTTAGGGTTAGGGTTAGGGTTAGAGATTGTTAGTAGATGTTAGGGTTAGGGTTAGGGTTAGGGTTAGGGTTAGGGTTAGGGTTAGGGTTAGGGTTAGAGATTGTTAGTAGATGTTAGGGTTAGGGTTAGGGTTAGGGTTAGGGTTAGGGTTAGGGTTAGGGTTAGGGTTAGAGATTGTTAGTAGATGTTAGGGTTAGGGTTAGGGTTAGGGTTAGAGATTGTTAGTAGATGTTAGGGTTAGGGTTAGGGTTAGAGTTAGGGTTAGGGTTAGAGATTGTTAGTAGATGTTAGGGTTAGGGTTAGGGTTAGGGTTAGGGTTAGGGTTAGGGTTAGGGTTAGGGTTAGAGATTGTTAGTAGATGTTAGGGTTAGGGTTAGGGTTAGGGTTAGAGATTGTTAGTAGATGTTAGGGTTAGGGTTAGGGTTAGAGTTAGGGTTAGGGTTAGAGATTGTTAGTAGATGTTAGGGTTAGGGTTAGGGTTAGGGTTAGGGTTAGGGTTAGGGTTAGGGTTAGGGTTAGAGATTGTTAGTAGATGTTAGGGTTAGGGTTAGGGTTAGGGTTAGAGATTGTTAGTAGATGTTAGGGTTAGGGTTAGGGTTAGGGTTAGGGTTAGGGTTAGAGATTGTTAGTAGATGTTAGGGTTAGGGTTAGGGTTAGGGTTAGAGATTGTTAGTAGATGTTAGGGTTAGGGTTAGGGTTAGAGTTAGGGTTAGGGTTAGAGATTGTTAGTAGATGTTAGGGTTAGGGTTAGGGTTAGGGTTAGGGTTAGGGTTAGGGTTAGGGTTAGGGTTAGAGATTGTTAGTAGATGTTAGGGTTAGGGTTAGGGTTAGGGTTAGAGATTGTTAGTAGATGTTAGGGTTAGGGTTAGGGTTAGGGTTAGGGTTAGGGTTAGAGATTGTTAGTAGATGTTAGGGTTAGGGTTAGGGTTAGGGTTAGAGATTGTTAGTAGATGTTAGGGTTAGGGTTAGGGTTAGGGTTAGAGATTGTTAGTAGATGTTAGGGTTAGGGTTAGGGTTAGGGTTAGGGTTAGGGTTAGAGATTGTTAGTAGATGTTAGGGTTAGGGTTAGGGTTAGGGTTAGGGTTAGGGTTAGGGTTAGGGTTAGGGTTAGAGATTGTTAGTAGATGTTAGGGTTAGGGTTAGGGTTAGGGTTAGAGATTGTTAGTAGATGTTAGGGTTAGGGTTAGGGTTAGGGTTAGGGTTAGGGTTAGAGATTGTTAGTAGATGTTAGGGTTAGGGTTAGGGTTAGGGTTAGAGATTGTTAGTAGATGTTAGGGTTAGGGTTAGGGTTAGGGTTAGAGATTGTTAGTAGATGTTAGGGTTAGGGTTAGGGTTAGGGTTAGGGTTAGGGTTAGAGATTGTTAGTAGATGTTAGGGTTAGGGTTAGGGTTAGGGTTAGGGTTAGGGTTAGGGTTAGGGTTAGGGTTAGAGATTGTTAGTAGATGTTAGGGTTAGGGTTAGGGTTAGGGTTAGAGATTGTTAGTAGATGTTAGGGTTAGGGTTAGGGTTAGGGTTAGAGATTGTTAGTAGATGTTAGGGTTAGGGTTAGGGTTAGGGTTAGGGTTAGGGTTAGAGATTGTTAGTAGATGTTAGGGTTAGGGTTAGGGTTAGGGTTAGGGTTAGGGTTAGGGTTAGGGTTAGAGATTGTTAGTAGATGTTAGGGTTAGGGTTAGGGTTAGGGTTAGAGATTGTTAGTAGATGTTAGGGTTAGGGTTAGGGTTAGGGTTAGAGATTGTTAGTAGATGTTAGGGTTAGGGTTAGGGTTAGGGTTAGAGATTGTTAGTAGATGTTAGGGTTAGGGTTAGGGTTAGGGTTAGAGATTGTTAGTAGATGTTAGGGTTAGGGTTAGGGTTAGGGTTAGAGATTGTTAGTAGATGTTAGGGTTAGGGTTAGGGTTAGGGTTAGAGATTGTTAGTAGATGTTAGGGTTAGGGTTAGGGTTAGGGTTAGAGATTGTTAGTAGATGTTAGGGTTAGGGTTAGGGTTAGGGTTAGAGATTGTTAGTAGATGTTAGGGTTAGGGTTAGGGTTAGGGTTAGAGATTGTTAGTAGATGTTAGGGTTAGGGTTAGGGTTAGGGTTAGGGTTAGGGTTAGAGATTGTTAGTAGATGTTAGGGTTAGGGTTAGGGTTAGGGTTAGGGTTAGGGTTAGGGTTAGGGTTAGGGTTAGGGTTAGAGATTGTTAGTAGATGTTAGGGTTAGGGTTAGGGTTAGGGTTAGAGATTGTTAGTAGATGTTAGGGTTAGGGTTAGGGTTAGGGTTAGAGATTGTTAGTAGATGTTAGGGTTAGGGTTAGGGTTAGGGTTAGGGTTAGGGTTAGAGATTGTTAGTAGATGTTAGGGTTAGGGTTAGGGTTAGGGTTAGGGTTAGGGTTAGGGTTAGGGTTAGGGTTAGGGTTAGAGATTGTTAGTAGATGTTAGGGTTAGGGTTAGGGTTAGGGTTAGAGATTGTTAGTAGATGTTAGGGTTAGGGTTAGGGTTAGGGTTAGAGATTGTTAGTAGATGTTAGGGTTAGGGTTAGGGTTAGGGTTAGAGATTGTTAGTAGATGTTAGGGTTAGGGTTAGGGTTAGGGTTAGAGATTGTTAGTAGATGTTAGGGTTAGGGTTAGGGTTAGGGTTAGAGATTGTTAGTAGATGTTAGGGTTAGGGTTAGGGTTAGGGTTAGAGATTGTTAGTAGATGTTAGGGTTAGGGTTAGGGTTAGGGTTAGAGATTGTTAGTAGATGTTAGGGTTAGGGTTAGGGTTAGGGTTAGAGATTGTTAGTAGATGTTAGGGTTAGGGTTAGGGTTAGGGTTAGAGATTGTTAGTAGATGTTAGGGTTAGGGTTAGGGTAGGGGGAGGGTGTGGTGGTGGGTAGGGTGTAGGGTAGGTGAGGTAGTGAGGGTGAGGGTGAGGGTGAGGGTGGTGGGGTGGGGTGGGTGGGTGGAGGGGTGTGGTGGGGAGTGTGTGGAGTGTGTGTGTGGGGGTGGTGTGGGGTGGGGGTGGGGGTGGGGTGGGTGTGTGGGGTAGGAGTGGGGTGGGGGTTGGGGTGGGGTGGGGGTGGTTAGGGTTAGGGTTAGGGTTAGGGTTAGGGTTAGAGATTGTTAGTAGATGTTAGGGTTAGGGTTAGGGTTAGGGTTAGGGTTAGGGTTAGGGTTAGGGTTAGAGATTGTTAGTAGATGTTAGGGTTAGGGTTAGGGTTAGGGTTAGAGATTGTTAGTAGATGTTAGGGTTAGGGTTAGGGTTAGGGTTAGAGATTGTTAGTAGATGTTAGGGTTAGGGTTAGGGTTAGGGTTAGAGATTGTTAGTAGATGTTAGGGTTAGGGTTAGGGTTAGGGTTAGAGATTGTTAGTAGATGTTAGGGTTAGGGTTAGGGTTAGGGTTAGAGATTGTTAGTAGATGTTAGGGTTAGGGTTAGGGTTAGGGTTAGAGATTGTTAGTAGATGTTAGGGTTAGGGTTAGGGTTAGGGTTAGAGATTGTTAGTAGATGTTAGGGTTAGGGTTAGGGTTAGGGTTAGAGATTGTTAGTAGATGTTAGGGTTAGGGTTAGGGTTAGGGTTAGAGATTGTTAGTAGATGTTAGGGTTAGGGTTAGGGTTAGGGTTAGAGATTGTTAGTAGATGTTAGGGTTAGGGTTAGGGTTAGGGTTAGAGATTGTTAGTAGATGTTAGGGTTAGGGTTAGGGTTAGGGTTAGAGATTGTTAGTAGATGTTAGGGTTAGGGTTAGGGTTAGGGTTAGAGATTGTTAGTAGATGTTAGGGTTAGGGTTAGGGTTAGGGTTAGAGATTGTTAGTAGATGTTAGGGTTAGGGTTAGGGTTAGGGTTAGAGATTGTTAGTAGATGTTAGGGTTAGGGTTAGGGTTAGGGTTAGAGATTGTTAGTAGATGTTAGGGTTAGGGTTAGGGTTAGGGTTAGAGATTGTTAGTAGATGTTAGGGTTAGGGTTAGGGTTAGGGTTAGAGATTGTTAGTAGATGTTAGGGTTAGGGTTAGGGTTAGGGTTAGAGATTGTTAGTAGATGTTAGGGTTAGGGTTAGGGTTAGGGTTAGAGATTGTTAGTAGATGTTAGGGTTAGGGTTAGGGTTAGGGTTAGAGATTGTTAGTAGATGTTAGGGTTAGGGTTAGGGTTAGAGATTGTTAGTAGATGTTAGGGGTTAGGGTTAGGGTTAGAGATTGTTAGTAGATGTTAGGGTTAGGGTTAGGGTTAGGGTTAGAGATTGTTAGTAGATGTTAGGGTTAGGGTTAGGGTTAGGGTTAGAGATTGTTAGTAGATGTTAGGGTTAGGGTTAGGGTTAGGGTTAGAGATTGTTAGTAGATGTTAGGGTTAGGGTTAGGGTTAGGGTTAGAGATTGTTAGTAGATGTTAGGGTTAGGGTTAGGGTTAGGGTTAGAGATTGTTAGTAGATGTTAGGGTTAGGGTTAGGGTTAGGGTTAGAGATTGTTAGTAGATGTTAGGGTTAGGGTTAGGGTTAGGGTTAGAGATTGTTAGTAGATGTTAGGGTTAGGGTTAGGGTTAGGGTTAGAGATTGTTAGTAGATGTTAGGGTTAGGGTTAGGGTTAGGGTTAGAGATTGTTAGTAGATGTTAGGGTTAGGGTTAGGGTTAGGGTTAGAGATTGTTAGTAGATGTTAGGGTTAGGGTTAGGGTTAGGGTTAGAGATTGTTAGTAGATGTTAGGGTTAGGGTTAGGGTTAGGGTTAGAGATTGTTAGTAGATGTTAGGGTTAGGGTTAGGGTTAGGGTTAGAGATTGTTAGTAGATGTTAGGGTTAGGGTTAGGGTTAGGGTTAGAGATTGTTAGTAGATGTTAGGGTTAGGGTTAGGGTTAGGGTTAGAGATTGTTAGTAGATGTTAGGGTTAGGGTTAGGGTTAGGGTTAGAGATTGTTAGTAGATGTTAGGGTTAGGGTTAGGGTTAGGGTTAGAGATTGTTAGTAGATGTTAGGGTTAGGGTTAGGGTTAGGGTTAGAGATTGTTAGTAGATGTTAGGGTTAGGGTTAGGGTTAGGGTTAGAGATTGTTAGTAGATGTTAGGGTTAGGGTTAGGGTTAGGGTTAGAGATTGTTAGTAGATGTTAGGGTTAGGGTTAGGGTTAGGGTTAGAGATTGTTAGTAGATGTTAGGGTTAGGGTTAGGGTTAGGGTTAGAGATTGTTAGTAGATGTTAGGGTTAGGGTTAGGGTTAGGGTTAGAGATTGTTAGTAGATGTTAGGGTTAGGGTTAGGGTTAGGGTTAGAGATTGTTAGTAGATGTTAGGGTTAGGGTTAGGGTTAGGGTTAGAGATTGTTAGTAGATGTTAGGGTTAGGGTTAGGGTTAGGGTTAGAGATTGTTAGTAGATGTTAGGGTTAGGGTTAGGGTTAGGGTTAGAGATTGTTAGTAGATGTTAGGGTTAGGGTTAGGGTTAGGGTTAGAGATTGTTAGTAGATGTTAGGGTTAGGGTTAGGGTTAGGGTTAGAGATTGTTAGTAGATGTTAGGGTTAGGGTTAGGGTTAGGGTTAGAGATTGTTAGTAGATGTTAGGGTTAGGGTTAGGGTTAGGGTTAGAGATTGTTAGTAGATGTTAGGGTTAGGGTTAGGGTTAGGGTTAGAGATTGTTAGTAGATGTTAGGGTTAGGGTTAGGGTTAGGGTTAGAGATTGTTAGTAGATGTTAGGGTTAGGGTTAGGGTTAGGGTTAGAGATTGTTAGTAGATGTTAGGGTTAGGGTTAGGGTTAGGGTTAGAGATTGTTAGTAGATGTTAGGGTTAGGGTTAGGGTTAGGGTTAGAGATTGTTAGTAGATGTTAGGGTTAGGGTTAGGGTTAGGGTTAGAGATTGTTAGTAGATGTTAGGGTTAGGGTTAGGGTTAGGGTTAGAGATTGTTAGTAGATGTTAGGGTTAGGGTTAGGGTTAGGGTTAGAGATTGTTAGTAGATGTTAGGGTTAGGGTTAGGGTTAGGGTTAGAGATTGTTAGTAGATGTTAGGGTTAGGGTTAGGGTTAGGGTTAGAGATTGTTAGTAGATGGTTAGGGTTAGGGTTAGGGTTAGGGTTAGAGATTGTTAGTAGATGTTAGGGTTAGGGTTAGGGTTAGGGTTAGAGATTGTTAGTAGATGTTAGGGTTAGGGTTAGGGTTAGGGTTAGAGATTGTTAGTAGATGTTAGGGTTAGGGTTAGGGTTAGGGTTAGAGATTGTTAGTAGATGTTAGGGTTAGGGTTAGGGTTAGGGTTAGAGATTTTTAGTAGATGTCTATCTTTCAGGCCTTGCTGGTTAGGGTTAGGGTTAGGGTTAGAGATTGTTAGTAGATGTTAGGGTTAGGGTTAGGGTTAGGGTTAGAGATTGTTAGTAGATGTTAGGGTTAGGGTTAGGGTTAGGGTTAGAGATTTTTAGTAGATGTCTATCTTTCAGGCCTTGCTGGTTAGGGTTAGGGTTAGGGTTAGAGATTTTTAGTAGAGGTTAGGTTAGGGTTAGGGTTAGGGTTAGGGTTAGAGATTTTTAGTAGAGGTTAGGGTTAGGGTTAGGGTTAGGGTTAGAGATTGTTAGTAGATGTTAGGGTTAGGGTTAGGGTTAGGGTTAGAGATTGTTAGTAGATGTTAGGGTTAGGGTTAGGGTTAGGGTTAGAGATTGTTAGTAGATGTTAGGGTTAGGGTTAGGGTTAGGGTTAGAGATTTTTAGTAGATGTCTATCTTTCAGGCCTTGCTGGTTAGGGTTAGGGTTAGGGTTAGAGATTGTTAGTAGATGTTAGGGTTAGGGTTAGGGTTAGGGTTAGAGATTGTTAGTAGATGTTAGGGTTAGGGTTAGGGTTAGGGTTAGAGATTTTTAGTAGATGTCTATCTTTCAGGCCTTGCTGGTTAGGGTTAGGGTTAGGGTTAGAGATTTTAGTAGAGGTTAGGGTTAGGGTTAGGGTTAGGGTTAGGGTTAGAGATTTTTAGTAGAGGTTAGGGTTAGGGTTAGGGTTAGAGATTGTTAGTAGATGTTAGGGTTACGGGTTAGGGTTAGGGTTAGAGATTGTTAGTAGATGTTAGGGTTAGGGTTAGGGTTAGGGTTAGAGATTGTTAGTAGATGTTAGGGTTAGGGTTAGGGTTAGGGTTAGAGATTTTTAGTAGATGTCTATCTTTCAGGCCTTGCTGGTTAGGGTTAGGGTTAGGGTTAGAGATTGTTAGTAGATGTTAGGGTTAGGTTAGGGTTAGGGTTAGAGATTGTTAGTAGATGTTAGGGTTAGGGTTAGGGTTAGGGTTAGAGATTTTTAGTAGATGTCTATCTTTCAGGCCTTGCTGGTTAGGGTTAGGGTTAGGGTTAGAGATTTTTAGTAGATGTTAGGGTTAGGGTTAGGGTTAGGGTTAGAGATTGTTAGTAGATGTTAGGGTTAGGTTAGGGTTAGGGTTAGAGATTGTTAGTAGATGTTAGGGTTATAGGGTTAGGGTTAGGGTTAGAGATTGTTAGTAGATGTTAGGGTTAGGGTTAGGGTTAGGGTTAGAGATTGTTAGTAGATGTTAGGGTTAGGGTTAGGGTTAGGGTTAGAGATTGTTAGTAGATGTTAGGGTTAGGGTTAGGGTTAGGGTTAGAGATTGTTAGTAGATGTTAGGGTTAGGGTTAGGGTTAGGGTTAGAGATTTTTAGTAGATGTTAGGGTTAGGGTTAGGGTTAGGGTTAGAGATTTTTAGTAGATGTTAGGGTTAGGGTTAGGGTTAGGGTTAGAGATTGTTAGTAGATGTTAGGGTTAGGGTTAGGGTTAGGGTTAGAGATTGTTAGTAGATGTTAGGGTTAGGGTTAGGGTTAGGGTTAGAGATTGTTAGTAGATGTTAGGGTTAGGGTTAGGGTTAGGGTTAGAGATTGTTAGTAGATGTTAGGGTTAGGGTTAGGGTTAGGGTTAGAGATTGTTAGTAGATGTTAGGGTTAGGGTTAGGGTTAGGGTTAGAGATTTTTAGTAGATGTCTATCTTTCAGGCCTTGCTGGTTAGGGTTAGGGTTAGGGTTAGAGATTGTTAGTAGATGTTAGGGTTAGGGTTAGGGTTAGGGTTAGAGATTGTTAGTAGATGTTAGGGTTAGGGTTAGGGTTAGGGTTAGAGATTTTTAGTAGATGTCTATCTTTCAGGCCTTGCTGGTTAGGGTTAGGGTTAGGGTTAGAGATTTTTAGTAGAGGTTAGGGTTAGGGTTAGGGTTAGGGTTAGGGTTAGAGATTTTTAGTAGAGGTTAGGGTTAGGGTTAGGGTTAGGGTTAGAGATTGTTAGTAGATGTTAGGGTTAGGGTTAGGGTTAGGGTTAGAGATTGTTAGTAGATGTTAGGGTTAGGGTTAGGGTTAGGGTTAGAGATTGTTAGTAGATGTTAGGGTTAGGGTTAGGGTTAGGGTTAGAGATTTTTAGTAGATGTCTATCTTTCAGGCCTTGCTGGTTAGGGTTAGGGTTAGGGTTAGAGATTGTTAGTAGATGTTAGGGTTAGGGTTAGGGTTAGGGTTAGAGATTGTTAGTAGATGTTAGGGTTAGGGTTAGGGTTAGGGTTAGAGATTTTTAGTAGATGTCTATCTTCAGGCCTTGCTGGTTAGGGTTAGGGTTAGGGTTAGAGATTTTTAGTAGATGTTAGGGTTAGGGTTAGGGTTAGGGTTAGAGATTGTTAGTAGATGTTAGGGTTAGGGTTAGGGTTAGGGTTAGAGATTGTTAGTAGATGTTAGGGTTAGGGTTAGGGTTAGGGTTAGAGATTTTTAGTAGATGTTAGGGTTAGGGTTAGGGTTAGGGTTAGAGATTGTTAGTAGATGTTAGGGTTAGGGTTAGGGTTAGGGTTAGAGATTGTTAGTAGATGTTAGGGTTAGGGTTAGGGTTAGGGTTAGAGATTGTTAGTAGATGTTAGGGTTAGGGTTAGGGTTAGGGTTAGAGATTGTTAGTAGATGTTAGGGTTAGGGTTAGGGTTAGGGTTAGAGATTTTTAGTAGATGTTAGGGTTAGGGTTAGGGTTAGGGTTAGAGATTGTTAGTAGATGTTAGGGTTAGGGTTAGGGTTAGGGTTAGAGATTGTTAGTAGATGTTAGGGTTAGGAGGGTTAGGGTTAGGGTTAGGGTTAGAGATTGTTAGTAGATGTTAGGGTTAGGGTTAGGGTTAGGGTTAGAGATTGTTAGTAGATGTTAGGGTTAGGGTTAGGGTTAGGGTTAGAGATTGTTAGTAGGATGTTAGGGTTAGGGTTAGGGTTAGAGATTGTTAGTAGATGTTAGGGTTAGGGTTAGGGTTAGGGTTAGAGATTTTTAGTAGATGTTAGGGTTAGGGTTAGGGTTAGGGTTAGAGATTGTTAGTAGATGTTAGGGTTAGGGTTAGGGTTAGGGTTAGAGATTGTTAGTAGATGTTTAGGCTTGGTTAGGGTTAGGGTTAGGGGTTAGAGATTTGTTAGTAGATGTTAGGGTTAGGGTTAGGGTTAGGGTTAGAGATTTTTAGTAGATGTCTATCTTTCAGGCCTTGCTGGTTAGGGTTAGGGTTAGGGTTAGAGATTGTTAGTAGATGTTAGGGTTAGGGTTAGGGTTAGGGTTAGAGATTGTTAGTAGATGTTAGGGTTAGGGTTAGGGTTAGGGTTAGAGATTTTTAGTAGATGTCTATCTTTCAGGCCTTGCTGGTTAGGGTTAGGGTTAGGGTTAGAGATTGTTAGTAGATGTTAGGGTTAGGGTTAGGGTTAGGGTTAGAGATTGTTAGTAGATGTTAGGGTTAGGGTTAGGGTTAGGGTTAGAGATTTTTAGTAGATGTCTATCTTTCAGGCTTGCTGGTTAGGGTTAGGGTTAGGGTTAGAGATTGTTAGTAGATGTTAGGGTTAGGGTTAGGGTTAGGGTTAGAGATTGTTAGTAGATATTAGGGTTAGGGTTAGGGTTAGGGTTAGAGATTTTTAGTAGATGTCTATCTTTCAGGCCTTGCTGGTTAGGGTTAGGGTTAGGGTTAGAGATTGTTAGTAGATGTTAGGGTTAGGGTTAGGGTTAGGGTTAGAGATTGTTAGTAGATGTTAGGGTTAGGGTTAGGGTTAGAGATTTTTAGTAGATGTCTATCTTTCAGGCCTTGCTGGTTAGGGTTAGGGTTAGGGTTAGAGATTGTTAGTAGATGTTAGGGTTAGGGTTAGGGTTAGGGTTAGGTTAGGGTTAGAGATTTTTAGTAGATGTCTATCTTTCAGGCCTTGCTGGTTAGGGTTAGGGTTAGGGTTAGAGATTGTTAGTAGATGTTAGGGTTAGGGTTAGGGTTAGGGTTAGAGATTTTTAGTAGATGTTAGGCGTTAGGGTTAGGGTTAGGGTTAGAGATTGTTAGTAGATGTTAGGGTTAGGGTTAGGGTTAGGGTTAGAGATTGTTAGTAGATGTTAGGGTTAGGGTTAGGGTTAGGGTTAGAGATTTTTAGTAGATGTCTATCTTTCAGGCCTTGCTGGTTAGGGTTAGGGTTAGGGTTAGAGATTGTTAGTAGATGTTAGGGTTAGGGTTAGGGTTAGGGTTAGAGATTGTTAGTAGATGTTAGGGTTAGGGTTAGGGTTAGGGTTAGAGATTTTTAGTAGATGTCTATCTTTCAGGCCTTGCTGGTTAGGGTTAGGGTTAGGGTTAGAGATTGTTAGTAGATGTTAGGGTTAGGGTTAGGGTTAGGGTTAGAGATTGTTAGTAGATGTTAGGGTTAGGGTTAGGGTTAGGGTTAGAGATTTTTAGTAGATGTCTATCTTTCAGGCCTTGCTGGTTAGGGTTAGGGTTAGGGTTAGAGATTGTTAGTAGATGTTAGGGTTAGGGTTAGGGTTAGGGTTAGGGTTAGGGTTAGAGATTTTTAGTAGATGTCTATCTTTCAGGCCTTGCTGGTTAGGGTTAGGGTTAGGGTTAGAGATTTTTAGTAGAGGTTAGGGTTAGGGTTAGGGTTAGGGTTAGGGTTAGAGATTTTTAGTAGATGTCTATCTTTCAGGCCTTGCTGGTTAGGGTTAGGGTTAGGGTTAGAGATTTTTAGTAGAGGTTAGGGTTAGGGTTAGGGTTAGGGTTAGGGTTAGAGATTTTTAGTAGATGTCTATCTTTCAGGCCTTGCTGGTTAGGGTTAGGGTTAGGGTTAGAGATTGTTAGTAGAGGTTAGGGTTAGGGTTAGGGTTAGGGTTAGGGTTAGAGATTTTTAGTAGATGTCTATCTTTCAGGCCTTGCTGGTTAGGGTTAGGGTTAGGGTTAGAGATTTTTAGTAGAGGTTAGGGTTAGGGTTAGGGTTAGGGTTAGGGTTAGAGATTTTTAGTAGATGTCTATCTTTCAGGCCTTGCTGGTTAGGGTTAGGGTTAGGGTTAGAGATTTTTAGTAGAGGTTAGGGTTAGGGTTAGGGTTAGGGTTAGGGTTAGAGATTTTTAGTAGATGTCTATCTTTCAGGCCTTGCTGGTTAGGGTTAGGGTTAGGGTTAGAGATTGTTAGTAGAGGTTAGGGTTAGGGTTAGGGTTAGGGTTAGGGTTAGAGATTTTTAGTAGATGTCTATCTTTCAGGCCTTGCTGGTTAGGGTTAGGGTTAGGGTTAGAGATTTTTAGTAGAGGTTAGGGTTAGGGTTAGGGTTAGGGTTAGGGTTAGAGATTTTTAGTAGATGTCTATCTTTCAGGCCTTGCTGGTTAGGGTTAGGGTTAGGGTTAGAGATTTTTAGTAGATGTTAGGGTTAGGGTTAGGGTTAGGGTTAGGGTTAGAGATTTTTAGTAGATGTCTATCTTTCAGGCCTTGCTGGTTAGGGTTAGGGTTAGGGTTAGAGATTTTTAGTAGAGGTTAGGGTTAGGGTTAGGGTTAGGGTTAGGGTTAGAGATTTTTAGTAGATGTCTATCTTTCAGGCCTTGCTGGTTAGGGTTAGGGTTAGGGTTAGAGATTTTTAGTAGAGGTTAGGGTTAGGGTTAGGGTTAGGGTTAGGGTTAGAGATTTTTAGTAGATGTCTATCTTTCAGGCCTTGCTGGTTAGGGTTAGGGTTAGGGTTAGAGATTTTTAGTAGAGGTTAGGGTTAGGGTTAGGGTTAGGGTTAGGGTTAGAGATTTTTAGTAGATGTCTATCTTTCAGGCCTTGCTGGTTAGGGTTAGGGTTAGGGTTAGAGATTTTTAGTAGAGGTTAGGGTTAGGGTTAGGGTTAGGGTTAGGGTTAGAGATTTTTAGTAGATGTCTATCTTTCAGGCCTTGCTGGTTAGGGTTAGGGTTAGGGTTAGAGATTGTTAGTAGAGGTTAGGGTTAGGGTTAGGGTTAGGGTTAGGGTTAGAGATTTTTAGTAGATGTCTATCTTTCAGGCCTTGCTGGTTAGGGTTAGGGTTAGGGTTAGAGATTTTTAGTAGAGGTTAGGGTTAGGGTTAGGGTTAGGGTTAGGGTTAGAGATTTTTAGTAGATGTCTATCTTTCAGGCCTTGCTGGTTAGGGTTAGGGTTAGGGTTAGAGATTTTTAGTAGATGTTAGGGTTAGGGTTAGGGTTAGGGTTAGGGTTAGAGATTTTTAGTAGATGTCTATCTTTCAGGCCTTGCTGGTTAGGGTTAGGGTTAGGGTTAGAGATTTTTAGTAGAGGTTAGGGTTAGGGTTAGGGTTAGGGTTAGGGTTAGAGATTTTTAGTAGATGTCTATCTTTCAGGCCTTGCTGGTTAGGGTTAGGGTTAGGGTTAGAGATTTTTAGTAGAGGTTAGGGTTAGGGTTAGGGTTAGGGTTAGGGTTAGAGATTTTTAGTAGATGTCTATCTTTCAGGCCTTGCTGGTTAGGGTTAGGGTTAGGGTTAGAGATTTTTAGTAGAGGTTAGGGTTAGGGTTAGGGTTAGGGTTAGGGTTAGAGATTTTTAGTAGATGTCTATCTTTCAGGCCTTGCTGGTTAGGGTTAGGGTTAGGGTTAGAGATTTTTAGTAGAGGTTAGGGTTAGGGTTAGGGTTAGGGTTAGGGTTAGAGATTTTTAGTAGATGTCTATCTTTCAGGCCTTGCTGGTTAGGGTTAGGGTTAGGGTTAGAGATTTTTAGTAGATGTTAGGGTTAGGGTTAGGGTTAGGGTTAGGGTTAGAGATTTTTAGTAGATGTCTATCTTTCAGGCCTTGCTGGTTAGGGTTAGGGTTAGGGTTAGAGATTTTTAGTAGAGGTTAGGGTTAGGGTTAGGGTTAGGGTTAGGGTTAGAGATTTTTAGTAGATGTCTATCTTTCAGGCCTTGCTGGTTAGGGTTAGGGTTAGGGTTAGAGATTTTTAGTAGAGGTTAGGGTTAGGGTTAGGGTTAGGGTTAGGGTTAGAGATTTTTAGTAGATGTCTATCTTTCAGGCCTTGCTGGTTAGGGTTAGGGTTAGGGTTAGAGATTTTTAGTAGAGGTTAGGGTTAGGGTTAGGGTTAGGGTTAGGGTTAGAGATTTTTAGTAGATGTCTATCTTTCAGGCCTTGCTGGTTAGGGTTAGGGTTAGGGTTAGAGATTGTTAGTAGAGGTTAGGGTTAGGGTTAGGGTTAGGGTTAGGGTTAGAGATTTTTAGTAGATGTCTATCTTTCAGGCCTTGCTGGTTAGGGTTAGGGTTAGGGTTAGAGATTTTTAGTAGAGGTTAGGGTTAGGGTTAGGGTTAGGGTTAGGGTTAGAGATTTTTAGTAGATGTCTATCTTTCAGGCCTTGCTGGTTAGGGTTAGGGTTAGGGTTAGAGATTTTTAGTAGAGGTTAGGGTTAGGGTTAGGGTTAGGGTTAGGGTTAGAGATTTTTAGTAGATGTCTATCTTTCAGGCCTTGCTGGTTAGGGTTAGGGTTAGGGTTAGAGATTTTTAGTAGAGGTTAGGGTTAGGGTTAGGGTTAGGGTTAGGGTTAGAGATTTTTAGTAGATGTCTATCTTTCAGGCCTTGCTGGTTAGGGTTAGGGTTAGGGTTAGAGATTGTTAGTAGAGGTTAGGGTTAGGGTTAGGGTTAGGGTTAGGGTTAGAGATTTTTAGTAGATGTCTATCTTTCAGGCCTTGCTGGTTAGGGTTAGGGTTAGGGTTAGAGATTTTTAGTAGAGGTTAGGGTTAGGGTTAGGGTTAGGGTTAGGGTTAGAGATTTTTAGTAGATGTCTATCTTTCAGGCCTTGCTGGTTAGGGTTAGGGTTAGGGTTAGAGATTTTTAGTAGAGGTTAGGGTTAGGGTTAGGGTTAGGGTTAGGGTTAGAGATTTTTAGTAGATGTCTATCTTTCAGGCCTTGCTGGTTAGGGTTAGGGTTAGGGTTAGAGATTTTTAGTAGAGGTTAGGGTTAGGGTTAGGGTTAGGGTTAGGGTTAGAGATTTTTAGTAGATGTCTATCTTTCAGGCCTTGCTGGTTAGGGTTAGGGTTAGGGTTAGAGATTTTTAGTAGAGGTTAGGGTTAGGGTTAGGGTTAGGGTTAGGGTTAGAGATTTTTAGTAGATGTCTATCTTTCAGGCCTTGCTGGTTAGGGTTAGGGTTAGGGTTAGAGATTTTTAGTAGAGGTTAGGGTTAGGGTTAGGGTTAGGGTTAGGGTTAGAGATTTTTAGTAGATGTCTATCTTTCAGGCCTTGCTGGTTAGGGTTAGGGTTAGGGTTAGAGATTGTTAGTAGAGGTTAGGGTTAGGGTTAGGGTTAGGGTTAGGGTTAGAGATTTTTAGTAGATGTCTATCTTTCAGGCCTTGCTGGTTAGGGTTAGGGTTAGGGTTAGAGATTTTTAGTAGAGGTTAGGGTTAGGGTTAGGGTTAGGGTTAGGGTTAGAGATTTTTAGTAGATGTCTATCTTTCAGGCCTTGCTGGTTAGGGTTAGGGTTAGGGTTAGAGATTTTTAGTAGAGGTTAGGGTTAGGGTTAGGGTTAGGGTTAGGGTTAGAGATTTTTAGTAGATGTCTATCTTTCAGGCCTTGCTGGTTAGGGTTAGGGTTAGGGTTAGAGATTGTTAGTAGAGGTTAGGGTTAGGGTTAGGGTTAGGGTTAGGGTTAGAGATTTTTAGTAGATGTCTATCTTTCAGGCCTTGCTGGTTAGGGTTAGGGTTAGGGTTAGAGATTTTTAGTAGAGGTTAGGGTTAGGGTTAGGGTTAGGGTTAGGGTTAGAGATTTTTAGTAGATGTCTATCTTTCAGGCCTTGCTGGTTAGGGTTAGGGTTAGGGTTAGAGATTTTTAGTAGAGTTAGGGTTAGGGTTAGGGTTAGGGTTAGGGTTAGAGATTTTTAGTAGATGTCTATCTTTCAGGCCTTGCTGGTTAGGGTTAGGGTTAGGGTTAGAGATTTTTAGTAGAGGTTAGGGTTAGGGTTAGGGTTAGGGTTAGGGTTAGAGATTTTTAGTAGATGTCTATCTTTCAGGCCTTGCTGGTTAGGGTTAGGGTTAGGGTTAGAGATTTTTAGTAGATGTTAGGGTTAGGGTTAGGGTTAGGGTTAGGGTTAGAGATTTTTAGTAGATGTCTATCTTTCAGGCCTTGCTGGTTAGGGTTAGGGTTAGGGTTAGAGATTTTTAGTAGAGGTTAGGGTTAGGGTTAGGGTTAGGGTTAGGGTTAGAGATTTTTAGTAGATGTCTATCTTTCAGGCCTTGCTGGTTAGGGTTAGGGTTAGGGTTAGAGATTGTTAGTAGAGGTTAGGGTTAGGGTTAGGGTTAGGGTTAGGGTTAGAGATTTTTAGTAGATGTCTATCTTTCAGGCCTTGCTGGTTAGGGTTAGGGTTAGGGTTAGAGATTTTTAGTAGAGGTTAGGGTTAGGGTTAGGGTTAGGGTTAGGGTTAGAGATTTTTAGTAGATGTCTATCTTTCAGGCCTTGCTGGTTAGGGTTAGGGTTAGGGTTAGAGATTTTTAGTAGAGGTTAGGGTTAGGGTTAGGGTTAGGGTTAGGGTTAGAGATTTTTAGTAGATGTCTATCTTTCAGGCCTTGCTGGTTAGGGTTAGGGTTAGGGTTAGAGATTTTTAGTAGAGGTTAGGGTTAGGGTTAGGGTTAGGGTTAGGGTTAGAGATTTTTAGTAGATGTCTATCTTTCAGGCCTTGCTGGTTAGGGTTAGGGTTAGGGTTAGAGATTGTTAGTAGAGGTTAGGGTTAGGGTTAGGGTTAGGGTTAGGGTTAGAGATTTTTAGTAGATGTCTATCTTTCAGGCCTTGCTGGTTAGGGTTAGGGTTAGGGTTAGAGATTTTTAGTAGAGGTTAGGGTTAGGGTTAGGGTTAGGGTTAGGGTTAGAGATTTTTAGTAGATGTCTATCTTTCAGGCCTTGCTGGTTAGGGTTAGGGTTAGGGTTAGAGATTTTTAGTAGAGGTTAGGGTTAGGGTTAGGGTTAGGGTTAGGGTTAGAGATTTTTAGTAGATGTCTATCTTTCAGGCCTTGCTGGTTAGGGTTAGGGTTAGGGTTAGAGATTTTTAGTAGAGGTTAGGGTTAGGGTTAGGGTTAGGGTTAGGGTTAGAGATTTTTAGTAGATGTCTATCTTTCAGGCCTTGCTGGTTAGGGTTAGGGTTAGGGTTAGAGATTTTTAGTAGAGGTTAGGGTTAGGGTTAGGGTTAGGGTTAGGGTTAGAGATTTTTAGTAGATGTCTATCTTTCAGGCCTTGCTGGTTAGGGTTAGGGTTAGGGTTAGAGATTTTTAGTAGAGGTTAGGGTTAGGGTTAGGGTTAGGGTTAGGGTTAGAGATTTTTAGTAGATGTCTATCTTTCAGGCCTTGCTGGTTAGGGTTAGGGTTAGGGTTAGAGATTTTTAGTAGATGTTAGGGTTAGGGTTAGGGTTAGGGTTAGGGTTAGAGATTTTTAGTAGATGTCTATCTTTCAGGCCTTGCTGGTTAGGGTTAGGGTTAGGGTTAGAGATTTTTAGTAGAGGTTAGGGTTAGGGTTAGGGTTAGGGTTAGGGTTAGAGATTTTTAGTAGATGTCTATCTTTCAGGCCTTGCTGGTTAGGGTTAGGGTTAGGGTTAGAGATTTTTAGTAGAGGTTAGGGTTAGGGTTAGGGTTAGGGTTAGGGTTAGAGATTTTTAGTAGATGTCTATCTTTCAGGCCTTGCTGGTTAGGGTTAGGGTTAGGGTTAGAGATTGTTAGTAGAGGTTAGGGTTAGGGTTAGGGTTAGGGTTAGGGTTAGAGATTGTTAGTAGATGTTAGGGTTAGGGTTAGGGTTAGGGTTAGAGATTTTTAGTAGATGTTAGGGTTAGGGTTAGGGTTAGGGTTAGAGATTGTTAGTAGATGTTAGGGTTAGGGTTAGGGTTAGGGTTAGAGATTGTTAGTAGATGTTAGGGTTAGGGTTAGGGTTAGGGTTAGAGATTTTTAGTAGATGTTAGCTGGGTTAGGGTTAGGGTTAGGGTTAGAGATTGTTAGTAGATGTTAGGGTTAGGGTTAGGGTTAGGGTTAGAGATTGTTAGTAGATGTTAGGGTTAGGGTTAGGGTTAGGGTTAGAGATTTTTAGTAGATGTCTATCTTTCAGGCCTTGCTGGTTAGGGTTAGGGTTAGGGTTAGAGATTGTTAGTAGATGTTAGGGTTAGGGTTAGGGTTAGGGTTAGAGATTGTTAGTAGATGTTAGGGGTTAGGGTTAGGGTTAGGGTTAGAGATTTTTAGTAGATGTCTATCTTTCAGGCCTTGCTGGTTAGGGTTAGGGTTAGGGTTAGAGATTGTTAGTAGATGTTAGGGTTAGGGTTAGGGTTAGGGTTAGAGATTGTTAGTAGATGTTAGGGTTAGGGTTAGGGTTAGGGTTAGAGATTTTTAGTAGATGTCTATCTTTCAGGCCTTGCTGGTTAGGGTTAGGGTTAGGGTTAGAGATTGTTAGTAGATGTTAGGGTTAGGGTTAGGGTTAGGGTTAGAGATTGTTAGTAGATGTTTAGGGGTTAGGGTTAGGGTTAGGGTTAGAGATTTTTAGTAGATGTCTATCTTTCAGGCCTTGCTGGTTAGGGTTAGGGTTAGGGTTAGAGATTGTTAGTAGATGTTAGGGTTAGGGTTAGGGTTAGGGTTAGAGATTGTTAGTAGATGTTAGGCGTTAGGGTTAGGGTTAGGGTTAGAGATTGTTAGTAGATGTTAGGGTTAGGGTTAGGGTTAGGGTTAGAGATTGTTAGTAGATGTTAGGGTTAGGGTTAGGGTTAGGGTTAGAGATTTTTAGTAGATGTCTATCTTTCAGGCCTTGCTGGTTAGGGTTAGGGTTAGGGTTAGAGATTGTTAGTAGATGTTAGGGTTAGGGTTAGGGTTAGGGTTAGAGATTGTTAGTAGATGTTAGGGTTAGGGTTAGGGTTAGGGTTAGAGATTTTTAGTAGATGTCTATCTTTCAGGCCTTGCTGGTTAGGGTTAGGGTTAGGGTTAGAGATTGTTAGTAGATGTTAGGGTTAGGGTTAGGGTTAGGGTTAGAGATTGTTAGTAGATGTTAGGGTTAGGGTTAGGGTTAGGGTTAGAGATTTTTAGTAGATGTCTATCTTTCAGGCCTTGCTGGTTAGGGTTAGGGTTAGGGTTAGAGATTGTTAGTAGATGTTAGGTTAGGGTTAGGGTTAGGGTTAGGGTTAGGGTTAGAGATTTTTAGTAGATGTCTATCTTTCAGGCCTTGCTGGTTAGGGTTAGGGTTAGGGTTAGAGATTTTTAGTAGAGGTTAGGGTTAGGGTTAGGGTTAGGGTTAGGGTTAGAGATTTTTAGTAGATGTCTATCTTTCAGGCCTTGCTGGTTAGGGTTAGGGTTAGGGTTAGAGATTTTTAGTAGAGGTTAGGGTTAGGGTTAGGGTTAGGGTTAGGGTTAGAGATTTTTAGTAGATGTCTATCTTTCAGGCCTTGCTGGTTAGGGTTAGGGTTAGGGTTAGAGATTGTTAGTAGAGGTTAGGGTTAGGGTTAGGGTTAGGGTTAGGGTTAGAGATTTTTAGTAGATGTCTATCTTTCAGGCCTTGCTGGTTAGGGTTAGGGTTAGGGTTAGAGATTTTTAGTAGAGGTTAGGGTTAGGGTTAGGGTTAGGGTTAGGGTTAGAGATTTTTAGTAGATGTCTATCTTTCAGGCCTTGCTGGTTAGGGTTAGGGTTAGGGTTAGAGATTTTTAGTAGAGGTTAGGGTTAGGGTTAGGGTTAGGGTTAGGGTTAGAGATTTTTAGTAGATGTCTATCTTTCAGGCCTTGCTGGTTAGGGTTAGGGTTAGGGTTAGAGATTGTTAGTAGAGGTTAGGGTTAGGGTTAGGGTTAGGGTTAGGGTTAGAGATTTTTAGTAGATGTCTATCTTTCAGGCCTTGCTGGTTAGGGTTAGGGTTAGGGTTAGAGATTTTTAGTAGAGGTTAGGGTTAGGGTTAGGGTTAGGGTTAGGGTTAGAGATTTTTAGTAGATGTCTATCTTTCAGGCCTTGCTGGTTAGGGTTAGGGTTAGGGTTAGAGATTTTTAGTAGAGGTTAGGGTTAGGGTTAGGGTTAGGGTTAGGGTTAGAGATTTTTAGTAGATGTCTATCTTTCAGGCCTTGCTGGTTAGGGTTAGGGTTAGGGTTAGAGATTTTTAGTAGAGGTTAGGGTTAGGGTTAGGGTTAGGGTTAGGGTTAGGGTTAGAGATTTTTAGTAGATGTCTATCTTTCAGGCCTTGCTGGTTAGGGTTAGGGTTAGGGTTAGAGATTTTTAGTAGAGGTTAGGGTTAGGGTTAGGGTTAGGGTTAGGGTTAGAGATTTTTAGTAGATGTCTATCTTTCAGGCCTTGCTGGTTAGGGTTAGGGTTAGGGTTAGAGATTTTTAGTAGAGGTTAGGGTTAGGGTTAGGGTTAGGGTTAGGGTTAGAGATTTTTAGTAGATGTCTATCTTTCAGGCCTTGCTGGTTAGGGTTAGGGTTAGGGTTAGAGATTTTTAGTAGAGGTTAGGGTTAGGGTTAGGGTTAGGGTTAGGGTTAGAGATTTTTAGTAGATGTCTATCTTTCAGGCCTTGCTGGTTAGGGTTAGGGTTAGGGTTAGAGATTTTTAGTAGAGGTTAGGGTTAGGGTTAGGGTTAGGGTTAGGGTTAGAGATTTTTAGTAGATGTCTATCTTTCAGGCCTTGCTGGTTAGGGTTAGGGTTAGGGTTAGAGATTTTTAGTAGAGGTTAGGGTTAGGGTTAGGGTTAGGGTTAGGGTTAGAGATTTTTAGTAGATGTCTATCTTTCAGGCCTTGCTGGTTAGGGTTAGGGTTAGGGTTAGAGATTTTTAGTAGAGGTTAGGGTTAGGGTTAGGGTTAGGGTTAGGGTTAGAGATTTTTAGTAGATGTCTATCTTTCAGGCCTTGCTGGTTAGGGTTAGGGTTAGGGTTAGAGATTTTTAGTAGAGGTTAGGGTTAGGGTTAGGGTTAGGGTTAGGGTTAGAGATTTTTAGTAGATGTCTATCTTTCAGGCCTTGCTGGTTAGGGTTAGGGTTAGGGTTAGAGATTTTTAGTAGAGGTTAGGGTTAGGGTTAGGGTTAGGGTTAGGGTTAGAGATTTTTAGTAGATGTCTATCTTTCAGGCCTTGCTGGTTAGGGTTAGGGTTAGGGTTAGAGATTTTTAGTAGAGGTTAGGGTTAGGGTTAGGGTTAGGGTTAGGGTTAGAGATTTTTAGTAGATGTCTATCTTTCAGGCCTTGCTGGTTAGGGTTAGGGTTAGGGTTAGAGATTTTTAGTAGAGGTTAGGGTTAGGGTTAGGGTTAGGGTTAGGGTTAGGGTTAGAGATTTTTAGTAGATGTCTATCTTTCAGGCCTTGCTGGTTAGGGTTAGGGTTAGGGTTAGAGATTTTTAGTAGAGGTTAGGGTTAGGGTTAGGGTTAGGGTTAGGGTTAGAGATTTTTAGTAGATGTCTATCTTTCAGGCCTTGCTGGTTAGGGTTAGGGTTAGGGTTAGAGATTTTTAGTAGAGGTTAGGGTTAGGGTTAGGGTTAGGGTTAGGGTTAGAGATTTTTAGTAGATGTCTATCTTTCAGGCCTTGCTGGTTAGGGTTAGGGTTAGGGTTAGAGATTTTTAGTAGAGGTTAGGGTTAGGGTTAGGGTTAGGGTTAGGGTTAGAGATTTTTAGTAGATGTCTATCTTTCAGGCCTTGCTGGTTAGGGTTAGGGTTAGGGTTAGAGATTTTTAGTAGAGGTTAGGGTTAGGGTTAGGGTTAGGGTTAGGGTTAGAGATTTTTAGTAGATGTCTATCTTTCAGGCCTTGCTGGTTAGGGTTAGGGTTAGGGTTAGAGATTTTTAGTAGAGGTTAGGGTTAGGGTTAGGGTTAGGGTTAGGGTTAGAGATTTTTAGTAGATGTCTATCTTTCAGGCCTTGCTGGTTAGGGTTAGGGTTAGGGTTAGAGATTTTTAGTAGAGGTTAGGGTTAGGGTTAGGGTTAGGGTTAGGGTTAGAGATTTTTAGTAGATGTCTATCTTTCAGGCCTTGCTGGTTAGGGTTAGGGTTAGGGTTAGAGATTTTTAGTAGAGGTTAGGGTTAGGGTTAGGGTTAGGGTTAGGGTTAGAGATTTTTAGTAGATGTCTATCTTTCAGGCCTTGCTGGTTAGGGTTAGGGTTAGGGTTAGAGATTTTTAGTAGAGGTTAGGGTTAGGGTTAGGGTTAGGGTTAGGGTTAGAGATTTTTAGTAGATGTCTATCTTTCAGGCCTTGCTGGTTAGGGTTAGGGTTAGGGTTAGAGATTTTTAGTAGAGGTTAGGGTTAGGGTTAGGGTTAGGGTTAGGGTTAGAGATTTTTAGTAGATGTCTATCTTTCAGGCCTTGCTGGTTAGGGTTAGGGTTAGGGTTAGAGATTTTTAGTAGAGGTTAGGGTTAGGGTTAGGGTTAGGGTTAGGGTTAGAGATTTTTAGTAGATGTCTATCTTTCAGGCCTTGCTGGTTAGGGTTAGGGTTAGGGTTAGAGATTTTTAGTAGAGGTTAGGGTTAGGGTTAGGGTTAGGGTTAGGGTTAGAGATTTTTAGTAGATGTCTATCTTTCAGGCCTTGCTGGTTAGGGTTAGGGTTAGGGTTAGAGATTTTTAGTAGAGGTTAGGGTTAGGGTTAGGGTTAGGGTTAGGGTTAGAGATTTTTAGTAGATGTCTATCTTTCAGGCCTTGCTGGTTAGGGTTAGGGTTAGGGTTAGAGATTTTTAGTAGAGGTTAGGGTTAGGGTTAGGGTTAGGGTTAGGGTTAGAGATTTTTAGTAGATGTCTATCTTTCAGGCCTTGCTGGTTAGGGTTAGGGTTAGGGTTAGAGATTTTTAGTAGAGGTTAGGGTTAGGGTTAGGGTTAGGGTTAGGGTTAGAGATTTTTAGTAGATGTCTATCTTTCAGGCCTTGCTGGTTAGGGTTAGGGTTAGGGTTAGAGATTTTTAGTAGAGGTTAGGGTTAGGGTTAGGGTTAGGGTTAGGGTTAGAGATTTTTAGTAGATGTCTATCTTTCAGGCCTTGCTGGTTAGGGTTAGGGTTAGGGTTAGAGATTGTTAGTAGAGGTTAGGGTTAGGGTTAGGGTTAGGGTTAGGGTTAGAGATTTTTAGTAGATGTCTATCTTTCAGGCCTTGCTGGTTAGGGTTAGGGTTAGGGTTAGAGATTTTAGTAGAGGTTAGGGTTAGGGTTAGGGTTAGGGTTAGGGTTAGAGATTTTTAGTAGATGTCTATCTTTCAGGCCTTGCTGGTTAGGGTTAGGGTTAGGGTTAGAGATTTTTAGTAGAGGTTAGGGTTAGGGTTAGGGTTAGGGTTAGGGTTAGAGATTTTTAGTAGATGTCTATCTTTCAGGCCTTGCTGGTTAGGGTTAGGGTTAGGGTTAGAGATTTTTAGTAGAGGTTAGGGTTAGGGTTAGGGTTAGGGTTAGGGTTAGAGATTTTTAGTAGATGTCTATCTTTCAGGCCTTGCTGGTTAGGGTTAGGGTTAGGGTTAGAGATTTTTAGTAGAGGTTAGGGTTAGGGTTAGGGTTAGGGTTAGGGTTAGAGATTTTTAGTAGATGTCTATCTTTCAGGCCTTGCTGGTTAGGGTTAGGGTTAGGGTTAG
>OY744534.1:8945712-8982126 GCA_963556195.1 Sepiola atlantica | reverse complement strand
GTTAGGGTTAGGGTTAGAGATTTTTAGTAGATGTCTATCTTTCAGGCCTTGCTGGTTAGGGTTAGGGTTAGGGTTAGAGATTGTTAGTAGAGGTTAGGGTTAGGGTTAGGGTTAGGGTTAGGGTTAGAGATTTTTAGTAGATGTCTATTCTTTCAGCCTTTGCGGTTAGGGTTAGGGTTAGGGTTAGAGATTTTTAGTAGAGGTTAGGGTTAGGGTTAGGGTTAGGGTTAGAGATTTTTAGTAGGATGTCTTATCTTCAGGCCTTGCTGGTTAGGGTTAGGGTTAGGGTTAGAGATTTTTAGTAGAGGTTAGGGTTAGGGTTAGGGTTAGGGTTAGAGATTTTTAGTAGATGTTATCTTTAAGCCTTGCGTGGTTAGGGTTAGGGTTAGGGTTAGAGATTTTTAGTAGATGTTCAAGGCCTTGCTTGGTTAGGGTTAGGGTTAGGGTTAGAGATTTTTAGTAGAGGTCTATCTTAGGTTTGGTTAGGGTTAGGGTTAGGGTTAGAGATTTTTAGTAGATGTCTATCTTTCAGGCCTTGCTGGTTAGGGTTAGGGTTAGGGTTAGAGATTGTTAGTAGAGGTTTAGACCTTCTGGGTTAGGGTTAGGGTAGGTAGGGTTAGAGATTGTTAGTAGGTATGTTTTAGCTGGTTAGGGTTAGGGTTAGGGTTAGAGATTTTTAGTAGATGTCTATCTTTCAGGCCTTGCTGGTTAGGGTTAGGGTTAGGGTTAGAGATTGTTAGTAGATGTTAGGTTGGGTTAGGGTTAGGGTTAGGGTTAGAGATTGTTAGTAGATTGGCTATCTTAGTGTGGTTAGGGTTAGGGTTAGGGTTAGAGATTTTTAGTAGATGTCTACTAGGCTTGCTGGTTAGGGTTAGGGTTAGGGTTAGAGATTTTTAGTAGAGGTCTATTAGGCCTTGGGTTAGGGTTAGGGTTAGGGTTAGAGATTTTTAGTAGATGTCTTGTTCACAGGCCTGGCGGTTAGGGTTAGGGTTAGGGTTAGAGATTTTTAGTAGATGTCTATCTTCAGGCCTTGCTGGTTAGGGTTAGGGTTAGGGTTAGAGATTGTTAGTAGATGGTTATATCTTTAAGGGTCTGCTGGGTTAGGGTTAGGGTTAGGGTTAGAGATTTTTAGTAGATGTCTATCTTTCAGGCCTTGCTGGTTAGGGTTAGGGTTAGGGTTAGAGATTGTTAGTAGATGTTATCAGGCCTTGCGGTTAGGGTTAGGGTTAGGGTTAGAGATTGTTAGTAGATGTTAGGGTTAGGGTTAGGGTTAGGGTTAGAGATTTTTAGTAGATGTCTATCTTTCAGGCCTTGCTGGTTAGGGTTAGGGTTAGGGTTAGAGATTTTAGTAGATGGTTATTTAGGGGTTAGGGTTAGGGTTAGGGTTAGAGATTGTTAGTAGATGTTAGGGTTAGGGTTAGGGTTAGGGTTAGAGATTTTTAGTAGATGTCTATCTTTCAGGCCTTGCTGAGGGTTAGGGTTAGGGTTAGGGTTAGAGATTTTTAGTAGATGTCTATTCTTTCAGGCTTGCTGGTTAGGGTTAGGGTTAGGGTAGAGATTTTTAGTAGAGGGGGGGTTAGGGTTAGTGGGTTAGGGTTAGGGTTAGAGATTTTTAGTAGATGTCTATCTTTCAGGCCTTGCTGGTTAGGGTTAGGGTTAGGGTTAGAGATTGTTAGTAGAGGTTAGGGTTAGGGTTAGGGTTAGGGTTAGGGTTAGGGTTAGAGATTTTTAGTAGATGTCTATCTTTCAGGCCTTGCTGGTTAGGGTTAGGGTTAGGGTTAGAGATTTTTAGTAGATGTTAGGGTTAGGGTTAGGGTTAGGGTTAGGGTTAGAGATTTTTAGTAGATGTCTATCTTTCAGGCCTTGCTGGTTAGGGTTAGGGTTAGGGTTAGAGATTTTTAGTAGAGGTTAGGGTTAGGGTTAGGGTTAGGGTTAGGGTTAGAGATTTTTAGTAGATGTCTATCTTTCAGGCCTTGCTGGTTAGGGTTAGGGTTAGGGTTAGAGATTGTTAGTAGAGGTTAGGGTTAGGGTTAGGGTTAGGGTTAGGGTTAGAGATTTTTAGTAGATGTCTATCTTTCAGGCCTTGCTGGTTAGGGTTAGGGTTAGGGTTAGAGATTTTTAGTAGAGGTTAGGGTTAGGGTTAGGGTTAGGGTTAGGGTTAGAGATTTTTAGTAGATGTCTATCTTTCAGGCCTTGCTGGTTAGGGTTAGGGTTAGGGTTAGAGATTTTTAGTAGAGGTTAGGGTTAGGGTTAGGGTTAGGGTTAGGGTTAGAGATTTTTAGTAGATGTCTATCTTTCAGGCCTTGCTGGTTAGGGTTAGGGTTAGGGTTAGAGATTTTTAGTAGAGGTTAGGGTTAGGGTTAGGGTTAGGGTTAGGGTTAGAGATTTTTAGTAGATGTCTATCTTTCAGGCCTTGCTGGTTAGGGTTAGGGTTAGGGTTAGAGATTTTTAGTAGAGGTTAGGGTTAGGGTTAGGGTTAGGGTTAGGGTTAGAGATTTTTAGTAGATGTCTATCTTTCAGGCCTTGCTGGTTAGGGTTAGGGTTAGGGTTAGAGATTTTTAGTAGAGGTTAGGGTTAGGGTTAGGGTTAGGGTTAGGGTTAGAGATTTTTAGTAGATGTCTATCTTTCAGGCCTTGCTGGTTAGGGTTAGGGTTAGGGTTAGAGATTTTTAGTAGAGGTTAGGGTTAGGGTTAGGGTTAGGGTTAGAGGGTTAGAGATTTTTAGTAGATGTCTATCTTTCAGGCCTTGCTGGTTAGGGTTAGGGTTAGGGTTAGAGATTTTTAGTAGAGGTTAGGGTTAGGGTTAGGGTTAGGGTTAGGGTTAGAGATTTTTAGTAGATGTCTATCTTTCAGGCCTTGCTGGTTAGGGTTAGGGTTAGGGTTAGAGATTTTTAGTAGAGGTTAGGGTTAGGGTTAGGGTTAGGGTTAGGGTTAGAGATTTTTAGTAGATGTCTATCTTTCAGGCCTTGCTGGTTAGGGTTAGGGTTAGGGTTAGAGATTTTTAGTAGAGGTTAGGGTTAGGGTTAGGGTTAGGGTTAGGGTTAGAGATTTTTAGTAGATGTCTATCTTTCAGGCCTTGCTGGTTAGGGTTAGGGTTAGGGTTAGAGATTTTTAGTAGAGGTTAGGGTTAGGGTTAGGGTTAGGGTTAGGGTTAGAGATTTTTAGTAGATGTCTATCTTTCAGGCCTTGCTGGTTAGGGTTAGGGTTAGGGTTAGAGATTTTTAGTAGAGGTTAGGGTTAGGGTTAGGGTTAGGGTTAGGGTTAGAGATTTTTAGTAGATGTCTATCTTTCAGGCCTTGCTGGTTAGGGTTAGGGTTAGGGTTAGAGATTTTTAGTAGAGGTTAGGGTTAGGGTTAGGGTTAGGGTTAGGGTTAGAGATTTTTAGTAGATGTCTATCTTTCAGGCCTTGCTGGTTAGGGTTAGGGTTAGGGTTAGAGATTTTTAGTAGAGGTTAGGGTTAGGGTTAGGGTTAGGGTTAGGGTTAGAGATTTTTAGTAGATGTCTATCTTTCAGGCCTTGCTGGTTAGGGTTAGGGTTAGGGTTAGAGATTTTTAGTAGAGGTTAGGGTTAGGGTTAGGGTTAGGGTTAGGGTTAGAGATTTTTAGTAGATGTCTATCTTTCAGGCCTTGCTGGTTAGGGTTAGGGTTAGGGTTAGAGATTTTTAGTAGAGGTTAGGGTTAGGGTTAGGGTTAGGGTTAGGGTTAGAGATTTTTAGTAGATGTCTATCTTTCAGGCCTTGCTGGTTAGGGTTAGGGTTAGGGTTAGAGATTTTTAGTAGAGGTTAGGGTTAGGGTTAGGGTTAGGGTTAGGGTTAGAGATTTTTAGTAGATGTCTATCTTTCAGGCCTTGCTGGTTAGGGTTAGGGTTAGGGTTAGAGATTTTTAGTAGAGGTTAGGGTTAGGGTTAGGGTTAGGGTTAGGGTTAGAGATTTTTAGTAGATGTCTATCTTTCAGGCCTTGCTGGTTAGGGTTAGGGTTAGGGTTAGAGATTTTTAGTAGAGGTTAGTTTGGGTTAGGGTTAGGGTTAGGGTTAGGGTTAGAGATTTTTAGTAGATGTCTATCTTTCAGGCCTTGCTGGTTAGGGTTAGGGTTAGGGTTAGAGATTTTTAGTAGAGGTTAGGGTTAGGGTTAGGGTTAGGGTTAGGGTTAGAGATTTTTAGTAGATGTCTATCTTTCAGGCCTTGCTGGTTAGGGTTAGGGTTAGGGTTAGAGATTTTTAGTAGAGGTTAGGGTTAGGGTTAGGGTTAGGGTTAGGGTTAGAGATTTTTAGTAGATGTCTATCTTTCAGGCCTTGCTGGTTAGGGTTAGGGTTAGGGTTAGAGATTTTTAGTAGAGGTTAGGGTTAGGGTTAGGGTTAGGGTTAGGGTTAGAGATTTTTAGTAGATGTCTATCTTTCAGGCCTTGCTGGTTAGGGTTAGGGTTAGGGTTAGAGATTTTTAGTAGAGGTTAGGGTTAGGGTTAGGGTTAGGGTTAGGGTTAGAGATTTTTAGTAGATGTCTATCTTTCAGGCCTTGCTGGTTAGGGTTAGGGTTAGGGTTAGAGATTGTTAGTAGAGGTTAGGGTTAGGGTTAGGGTTAGGGTTAGGGTTAGAGATTTTTAGTAGATGTCTATCTTTCAGGCCTTGCTGGTTAGGGTTAGGGTTAGGGTTAGAGATTTTTAGTAGAGGTTAGGGTTAGGGTTAGGGTTAGGGTTAGGGTTAGAGATTTTTAGTAGATGTCTATCTTTCAGGCCTTGCTGGTTAGGGTTAGGGTTAGGGTTAGAGATTTTTAGTAGAGGTTAGGGTTAGGGTTAGGGTTAGGGTTAGGGTTAGAGATTTTTAGTAGATGTCTATCTTTCAGGCCTTGCTGGTTAGGGTTAGGGTTAGGGTTAGAGATTTTTAGTAGAGGTTAGGGTTAGGGTTAGGGTTAGGGTTAGGGTTAGAGATTTTTAGTAGATGTCTATCTTTCAGGCCTTGCTGGTTAGGGTTAGGGTTAGGGTTAGAGATTTTTAGTAGAGGTTAGGGTTAGGGTTAGGGTTAGGGTTAGGGTTAGAGATTTTTAGTAGATGTCTATCTTTCAGGCCTTGCTGGTTAGGGTTAGGGTTAGGGTTAGAGATTTTTAGTAGAGGTTAGGGTTAGGGTTAGGGTTAGGGTTAGGGTTAGAGATTTTTAGTAGATGTCTATCTTTCAGGCCTTGCTGGTTAGGGTTAGGGTTAGGGTTAGAGATTTTTAGTAGAGGTTAGGGTTAGGGTTAGGGTTAGGGTTAGGGTTAGAGATTTTTAGTAGATGTCTATCTTTCAGGCCTTGCTGGTTAGGGTTAGGGTTAGGGTTAGAGATTTTTAGTAGAGGTTAGGGTTAGGGTTAGGGTTAGGGTTAGGGTTAGAGATTTTTAGTAGATGTCTATCTTTCAGGCCTTGCTGGTTAGGGTTAGGGTTAGGGTTAGAGATTTTTAGTAGAGGTTAGGGTTAGGGTTAGGGTTAGGGTTAGGGTTAGAGATTTTTAGTAGATGTCTATCTTTCAGGCCTTGCTGGTTAGGGTTAGGGTTAGGGTTAGAGATTGTTAGTAGAGGTTAGGGTTAGGGTTAGGGTTAGGGTTAGGGTTAGAGATTTTTAGTAGATGTCTATCTTTCAGGCCTTGCTGGTTAGGGTTAGGGTTAGGGTTAGAGATTTTTAGTAGAGGTTAGGGTTAGGGTTAGGGTTAGGGTTAGGGTTAGAGATTTTTAGTAGATGTCTATCTTTCAGGCCTTGCTGGTTAGGGTTAGGGTTAGGGTTAGAGATTTTTAGTAGAGGTTAGGGTTAGGGTTAGGGTTAGGGTTAGGGTTAGAGATTTTTAGTAGATGTCTATCTTTCAGGCCTTGCTGGTTAGGGTTAGGGTTAGGGTTAGAGATTTTTAGTAGAGGTTAGGGTTAGGGTTAGGGTTAGGGTTAGGGTTAGAGATTTTTAGTAGATGTCTATCTTTCAGGCCTTGCTGGTTAGGGTTAGGGTTAGGGTTAGAGATTTTTAGTAGAGGTTAGGGTTAGGGTTAGGGTTAGGGTTAGGGTTAGAGATTTTTAGTAGATGTCTATCTTTCAGGCCTTGCTGGTTAGGGTTAGGGTTAGGGTTAGAGATTTTTAGTAGAGGTTAGGGTTAGGGTTAGGGTTAGGGTTAGGGTTAGAGATTTTTAGTAGATGTCTATCTTTCAGGCCTTGCTGGTTAGGGTTAGGGTTAGGGTTAGAGATTGTTAGTAGAGGTTAGGGTTAGGGTTAGGGTTAGGGTTAGGGTTAGAGATTTTTAGTAGATGTCTATCTTTCAGGCCTTGCTGGTTAGGGTTAGGGTTAGGGTTAGAGATTTTTAGTAGAGGTTAGGGTTAGGGTTAGGGTTAGGGTTAGGGTTAGAGATTTTTAGTAGATGTCTATCTTTCAGGCCTTGCTGGTTAGGGTTAGGGTTAGGGTTAGAGATTTTTAGTAGAGGTTAGGGTTAGGGTTAGGGTTAGGGTTAGGGTTAGAGATTTTTAGTAGATGTCTATCTTTCAGGCCTTGCTGGTTAGGGTTAGGGTTAGGGTTAGAGATTTTTAGTAGAGGTTAGGGTTAGGGTTAGGGTTAGGGTTAGGGTTAGAGATTTTTAGTAGATGTCTATCTTTCAGGCCTTGCTGGTTAGGGTTAGGGTTAGGGTTAGAGATTTTTAGTAGAGGTTAGGGTTAGGGTTAGGGTTAGGGTTAGGGTTAGAGATTTTTAGTAGATGTCTATCTTTCAGGCCTTGCTGGTTAGGGTTAGGGTTAGGGTTAGAGATTTTTAGTAGAGGTTAGGGTTAGGGTTAGGGTTAGGGTTAGGGTTAGAGATTTTTAGTAGATGTCTATCTTTCAGGCCTTGCTGGTTAGGGTTAGGGTTAGGGTTAGAGATTTTTAGTAGAGGTTAGGGTTAGGGTTAGGGTTAGGGTTAGGGTTAGAGATTTTTAGTAGATGTCTATCTTTCAGGCCTTGCTGGTTAGGGTTAGGGTTAGGGTTAGAGATTTTTAGTAGAGGTTAGGGTTAGGGTTAGGGTTAGGGTTAGGGTTAGAGATTTTTAGTAGATGTCTATCTTTCAGGCCTTGCTGGTTAGGGTTAGGGTTAGGGTTAGAGATTGTTAGTAGAGGTTAGGGTTAGGGTTAGGGTTAGGGTTAGGGTTAGAGATTTTTAGTAGATGTCTATCTTTCAGGCCTTGCTGGTTAGGGTTAGGGTTAGGGTTAGAGATTTTTAGTAGAGGTTAGGGTTAGGGTTAGGGTTAGGGTTAGGGTTAGAGATTTTTAGTAGATGTCTATCTTTCAGGCCTTGCTGGTTAGGGTTAGGGTTAGGGTTAGAGATTTTTAGTAGAGGTTAGGGTTAGGGTTAGGGTTAGGGTTAGGGTTAGAGATTTTTAGTAGATGTCTATCTTTCAGGCCTTGCTGGTTAGGGTTAGGGTTAGGGTTAGAGATTTTTAGTAGAGGTTAGGGTTAGGGTTAGGGTTAGGGTTAGGGTTAGAGATTTTTAGTAGATGTCTATCTTTCAGGCCTTGCTGGTTAGGGTTAGGGTTAGGGTTAGAGATTTTTAGTAGAGGTTAGGGTTAGGGTTAGGGTTAGGGTTAGGGTTAGAGATTTTTAGTAGATGTCTATCTTTCAGGCCTTGCTGGTTAGGGTTAGGGTTAGGGTTAGAGATTTTTAGTAGAGGTTAGGGTTAGGGTTAGGGTTAGGGTTAGGGTTAGAGATTTTTAGTAGATGTCTATCTTTCAGGCCTTGCTGGTTAGGGTTAGGGTTAGGGTTAGAGATTTTTAGTAGAGGTTAGGGTTAGGGTTAGGGTTAGGGTTAGGGTTAGAGATTTTTAGTAGATGTCTATCTTTCAGGCCTTGCTGGTTAGGGTTAGGGTTAGGGTTAGAGATTTTTAGTAGAGGTTAGGGTTAGGGTTAGGGTTAGGGTTAGGGTTAGAGATTTTTAGTAGATGTCTATCTTTCAGGCCTTGCTGGTTAGGGTTAGGGTTAGGGTTAGAGATTTTTAGTAGAGGTTAGGGTTAGGGTTAGGGTTAGGGTTAGGGTTAGAGATTTTTAGTAGATGTCTATCTTTCAGGCCTTGCTGGTTAGGGTTAGGGTTAGGGTTAGAGATTTTTAGTAGAGGTTAGGGTTAGGGTTAGGGTTAGGGTTAGGGTTAGAGATTTTTAGTAGATGTCTATCTTTCAGGCCTTGCTGGTTAGGGTTAGGGTTAGGGTTAGAGATTTTTAGTAGAGGTTAGGGTTAGGGTTAGGGTTAGGGTTAGGGTTAGAGATTTTTAGTAGATGTCTATCTTTCAGGCCTTGCTGGTTAGGGTTAGGGTTAGGGTTAGAGATTTTTAGTAGAGGTTAGGGTTAGGGTTAGGGTTAGGGTTAGGGTTAGAGATTTTTAGTAGATGTCTATCTTTCAGGCCTTGCTGGTTAGGGTTAGGGTTAGGGTTAGAGATTTTTAGTAGAGGTTAGGGTTAGGGTTAGGGTTAGGGTTAGGGTTAGAGATTTTTAGTAGATGTCTATCTTTCAGGCCTTGCTGGTTAGGGTTAGGGTTAGGGTTAGAGATTTTTAGTAGAGGTTAGGGTTAGGGTTAGGGTTAGGGTTAGGGTTAGAGATTTTTAGTAGATGTCTATCTTTCAGGCCTTGCTGGTTAGGGTTAGGGTTAGGGTTAGAGATTTTTAGTAGAGGTTAGGGTTAGGGTTAGGGTTAGGGTTAGGGTTAGAGATTTTTAGTAGATGTCTATCTTTCAGGCCTTGCTGGTTAGGGTTAGGGTTAGGGTTAGAGATTTTTAGTAGAGGTTAGGGTTAGGGTTAGGGTTAGGGTTAGGGTTAGAGATTTTTAGTAGATGTCTATCTTTCAGGCCTTGCTGGTTAGGGTTAGGGTTAGGGTTAGAGATTTTTAGTAGAGGTTAGGGTTAGGGTTAGGGTTAGGGTTAGGGTTAGAGATTTTTAGTAGATGTCTATCTTTCAGGCCTTGCTGGTTAGGGTTAGGGTTAGGGTTAGAGATTTTTAGTAGAGGTTAGGGTTAGGGTTAGGGTTAGGGTTAGGGTTAGAGATTTTTAGTAGATGTCTATCTTTCAGGCCTTGCTGGTTAGGGTTAGGGTTAGGGTTAGAGATTTTTAGTAGAGTGTTAGGGTTAGGGTTAGGGTTAGGGTTAGAGATTTTTAGTAGATGTCTATCTTTCAGGCCTTGCTGGTTAGGGTTAGGGTTAGGGTTAGAGATTTTTAGTAGAGGTTAGGGTTAGGGTTAGGGTTAGGGTTAGGGTTAGAGATTTTTAGTAGATGTCTATCTTTCAGGCCTTGCTGGTTAGGGTTAGGGTTAGGGTTAGAGATTTTTAGTAGAGGTTAGGGTTAGGGTTAGGGTTAGGGTTAGGGTTAGAGATTTTTAGTAGATGTCTATCTTTCAGGCCTTGCTGGTTAGGGTTAGGGTTAGGGTTAGAGATTTTTAGTAGAGGTTAGGGTTAGGGTTAGGGTTAGGGTTAGGGTTAGAGATTTTTAGTAGATGTCTATCTTTCAGGCCTTGCTGGTTAGGGTTAGGGTTAGGGTTAGAGATTTTTAGTAGAGGTTAGGGTTAGGGTTAGGGTTAGGTTTAGGTTTAGAGATTTTTAGTAGATGTCTATCTTTCAGGCCTTGCTGGTTAGGGTTAGGGTTAGGGTTAGAGATTTTTAGTAGAGGTTAGGGTTAGGGTTAGGGTTAGGGTTAGGGTTAGAGATTTTTAGTAGATGTCTATCTTTCAGGCCTTGCTGGTTAGGGTTAGGGTTAGGGTTAGAGATTTTTAGTAGAGGTTAGGGTTAGGGTTAGGGTTAGGGTTAGGGTTAGGGTTAGAGATTTTTAGTAGATGTCTATCTTTCAGGCCTTGCTGGTTAGGGTTAGGGTTAGGGTTAGAGATTTTTAGTAGAGGTTAGGGTTAGGGTTAGGGTTAGGGTTAGGGTTAGAGATTTTTAGTAGATGTCTATCTTTCAGGCCTTGCTGGTTAGGGTTAGGGTTAGGGTTAGAGATTTTTAGTAGAGGTTAGGGTTAGGGTTAGGGTTAGGGTTAGGGTTAGAGATTTTTAGTAGATGTCTATCTTTCAGGCCTTGCTGGTTAGGGTTAGGGTTAGGGTTAGAGATTTTTAGTAGAGGTTAGGGTTAGGGTTAGGGTTAGGGTTAGGGTTAGAGATTTTTAGTAGATGTCTATCTTTCAGGCCTTGCTGGTTAGGGTTAGGGTTAGGGTTAGAGATTTTTAGTAGAGGTTAGGGTTAGGGTTAGGGTTAGGGTTAGGGTTAGAGATTTTTAGTAGATGTCTATCTTTCAGGCCTTGCTGGTTAGGGTTAGGGTTAGGGTTAGAGATTTTTAGTAGAGGTTAGGGTTAGGGTTAGGGTTAGGGTTAGGGTTAGAGATTTTTAGTAGATGTCTATCTTTCAGGCCTTGCTGGTTAGGGTTAGGGTTAGGGTTAGAGATTTTTAGTAGAGGTTAGGGTTAGGGTTAGGGTTAGGGTTAGGGTTAGAGATTTTTAGTAGATGTCTATCTTTCAGGCCTTGCTGGTTAGGGTTAGGGTTAGGGTTAGAGATTTTTAGTAGAGGTTAGGGTTAGGGTTAGGGTTAGGGTTAGGGTTAGAGATTTTTAGTAGATGTCTATCTTTCAGGCCTTGCTGGTTAGGGTTAGGGTTAGGGTTAGAGATTTTTAGTAGAGGTTAGGGTTAGGGTTAGGGTTAGGGTTAGGGTTAGAGATTTTTAGTAGATGTCTATCTTTCAGGCCTTGCTGGTTAGGGTTAGGGTTAGGGTTAGAGATTTTTAGTAGAGGTTAGGGTTAGGGTTAGGGTTAGGGTTAGGGTTAGAGATTTTTAGTAGATGTCTATCTTTCAGGCCTTGCTGGTTAGGGTTAGGGTTAGGGTTAGAGATTTTTAGTAGAGGTTAGGGTTAGGGTTAGGGTTAGGGTTAGGGTTAGAGATTTTTAGTAGATGTCTATCTTTCAGGCCTTGCTGGTTAGGGTTAGGGTTAGGGTTAGAGATTTTTAGTAGAGGTTAGGGTTAGGGTTAGGGTTAGGGTTAGGGTTAGAGATTTTTAGTAGATGTCTATCTTTCAGGCCTTGCTGGTTAGGGTTAGGGTTAGGGTTAGAGATTTTTAGTAGAGGTTAGGGTTAGGGTTAGGGTTAGGGTTAGGGTTAGAGATTTTTAGTAGATGTCTATCTTTCAGGCCTTGCTGGTTAGGGTTAGGGTTAGGGTTAGAGATTTTTAGTAGAGGTTAGGGTTAGGGTTAGGGTTAGGGTTAGGGTTAGAGATTTTTAGTAGATGTCTATCTTTCAGGCCTTGCTGGTTAGGGTTAGGGTTAGGGTTAGAGATTTTTAGTAGAGGTTAGGGTTAGGGTTAGGGTTAGGGTTAGGGTTAGAGATTTTTAGTAGATGTCTATCTTTCAGGCCTTGCTGGTTAGGGTTAGGGTTAGGGTTAGAGATTTTTAGTAGAGGTTAGGGTTAGGGTTAGGGTTAGGGTTAGGGTTAGAGATTTTTAGTAGATGTCTATCTTTCAGGCCTTGCTGGTTAGGGTTAGGGTTAGGGTTAGAGATTTTTAGTAGAGGTTAGGGTTAGGGTTAGGGTTAGGGTTAGGGTTAGAGATTTTTAGTAGATGTCTATCTTTCAGGCCTTGCTGGTTAGGGTTAGGGTTAGGGTTAGAGATTTTTAGTAGAGGTTAGGGTTAGGGTTAGGGTTAGGGTTAGGGTTAGAGATTTTTAGTAGATGTCTATCTTTCAGGCCTTGCTGGTTAGGGTTAGGGTTAGGGTTAGAGATTTTTAGTAGAGGTTAGGGTTAGGGTTAGGGTTAGGGTTAGGGTTAGAGATTTTTAGTAGATGTCTATCTTTCAGGCCTTGCTGGTTAGGGTTAGGGTTAGGGTTAGAGATTTTTAGTAGAGGTTAGGGTTAGGGTTAGGGTTAGGGTTAGGGTTAGAGATTTTTAGTAGATGTCTATCTTTCAGGCCTTGCTGGTTAGGGTTAGGGTTAGGGTTAGAGATTTTTAGTAGAGGTTAGGGTTAGGGTTAGGGTTAGGGTTAGGGTTAGAGATTTTTAGTAGATGTCTATCTTTCAGGCCTTGCTGGTTAGGGTTAGGGTTAGGGTTAGAGATTTTTAGTAGAGGTTAGGGTTAGGGTTAGGGTTAGGGTTAGGGTTAGAGATTTTTAGTAGATGTCTATCTTTCAGGCCTTGCTGGTTAGGGTTAGGGTTAGGGTTAGAGATTTTTAGTAGAGGTTAGGGTTAGGGTTAGGGTTAGGGTTAGGGTTAGAGATTTTTAGTAGATGTCTATCTTTCAGGCCTTGCTGGTTAGGGTTAGGGTTAGGGTTAGAGATTGTTAGTAGAGGTTAGGGTTAGGGTTAGGGTTAGGGTTAGGGTTAGAGATTTTTAGTAGATGTCTATCTTTCAGGCCTTGCTGGTTAGGGTTAGGGTTAGGGTTAGAGATTTTTAGTAGAGGTTAGGGTTAGGGTTAGGGTTAGGGTTAGGGTTAGAGATTTTTAGTAGATGTCTATCTTTCAGGCCTTGCTGGTTAGGGTTAGGGTTAGGGTTAGAGATTTTTAGTAGAGGTTAGGGTTAGGGTTAGGGTTAGGGTTAGGGTTAGAGATTTTTAGTAGATGTCTATCTTTCAGGCCTTGCTGGTTAGGGTTAGGGTTAGGGTTAGAGATTTTTAGTAGAGGTTAGGGTTAGGGTTAGGGTTAGGGTTAGGGTTAGAGATTTTTAGTAGATGTCTATCTTTCAGGCCTTGCTGGTTAGGGTTAGGGTTAGGGTTAGAGATTGTTAGTAGAGGTTAGGGTTAGGGTTAGGGTTAGGGTTAGGGTTAGAGATTTTTAGTAGATGTCTATCTTTCAGGCCTTGCTGGTTAGGGTTAGGGTTAGGGTTAGAGATTTTTAGTAGAGGTTAGGGTTAGGGTTAGGGTTAGGGTTAGGGTTAGAGATTTTTAGTAGATGTCTATCTTTCAGGCCTTGCTGGTTAGGGTTAGGGTTAGGGTTAGAGATTTTTAGTAGAGGTTAGGGTTAGGGTTAGGGTTAGGGTTAGGGTTAGAGATTTTTAGTAGATGTCTATCTTTCAGGCCTTGCTGGTTAGGGTTAGGGTTAGGGTTAGAGATTTTTAGTAGAGGTTAGGGTTAGGGTTAGGGTTAGGGTTAGGGTTAGAGATTTTTAGTAGATGTCTATCTTTCAGGCCTTGCTGGTTAGGGTTAGGGTTAGGGTTAGAGATTTTTAGTAGAGGTTAGGGTTAGGGTTAGGGTTAGGGTTAGGGTTAGAGATTTTTAGTAGATGTCTATCTTTCAGGCCTTGCTGGTTAGGGTTAGGGTTAGGGTTAGAGATTTTTAGTAGAGGTTAGGGTTAGGGTTAGGGTTAGGGTTAGGGTTAGAGATTTTTAGTAGATGTCTATCTTTCAGGCCTTGCTGGTTAGGGTTAGGGTTAGGGTTAGAGATTTTTAGTAGAGGTTAGGGTTAGGGTTAGGGTTAGGGTTAGGGTTAGAGATTTTTAGTAGATGTCTATCTTTCAGGCCTTGCTGGTTAGGGTTAGGGTTAGGGTTAGAGATTTTTAGTAGAGGTTAGGGTTAGGGTTAGGGTTAGGGTTAGGGTTAGAGATTTTTAGTAGATGTCTATCTTTCAGGCCTTGCTGGTTAGGGTTAGGGTTAGGGTTAGAGATTTTTAGTAGAGGTTAGGGTTAGGGTTAGGGTTAGGGTTAGGGTTAGAGATTTTTAGTAGATGTCTATCTTTCAGGCCTTGCTGGTTAGGGTTAGGGTTAGGGTTAGAGATTTTTAGTAGAGGTTAGGGTTAGGGTTAGGGTTAGGGTTAGGGTTAGAGATTTTTAGTAGATGTCTATCTTTCAGGCCTTGCTGGTTAGGGTTAGGGTTAGGGTTAGAGATTGTTAGTAGAGGTTAGGGTTAGGGTTAGGGTTAGGGTTAGGGTTAGAGATTTTTAGTAGATGTCTATCTTTCAGGCCTTGCTGGTTAGGGTTAGGGTTAGGGTTAGAGATTTTTAGTAGAGGTTAGGGTTAGGGTTAGGGTTAGGGTTAGGGTTAGAGATTTTTAGTAGATGTCTATCTTTCAGGCCTTGCTGGTTAGGGTTAGGGTTAGGGTTAGAGATTTTTAGTAGAGGTTAGGGTTAGGGTTAGGGTTAGGGTTAGGGTTAGAGATTTTTAGTAGATGTCTATCTTTCAGGCCTTGCTGGTTAGGGTTAGGGTTAGGGTTAGAGATTTTTAGTAGAGGTTAGGGTTAGGGTTAGGGTTAGGGTTAGGGTTAGAGATTTTTAGTAGATGTCTATCTTTCAGGCCTTGCTGGTTAGGGTTAGGGTTAGGGTTAGAGATTTTTAGTAGAGGTTAGGGTTAGGGTTAGGGTTAGGGTTAGGGTTAGAGATTTTTAGTAGATGTCTATCTTTCAGGCCTTGCTGGTTAGGGTTAGGGTTAGGGTTAGAGATTTTTAGTAGAGGTTAGGGTTAGGGTTAGGGTTAGGGTTAGGGTTAGAGATTTTTAGTAGATGTCTATCTTTCAGGCCTTGCTGGTTAGGGTTAGGGTTAGGGTTAGAGATTTTTAGTAGAGGTTAGGGTTAGGGTTAGGGTTAGGGTTAGGGTTAGAGATTTTTAGTAGATGTCTATCTTTCAGGCCTTGCTGGTTAGGGTTAGGGTTAGGGTTAGAGATTTTTAGTAGAGGTTAGGGTTAGGGTTAGGGTTAGGGTTAGGGTTAGAGATTTTTAGTAGATGTCTATCTTTCAGGCCTTGCTGGTTAGGGTTAGGGTTAGGGTTAGAGATTTTTAGTAGAGGTTAGGGTTAGGGTTAGGGTTAGGGTTAGGGTTAGAGATTTTTAGTAGATGTCTATCTTTCAGGCCTTGCTGGTTAGGGTTAGGGTTAGGGTTAGAGATTTTTAGTAGAGGTTAGGGTTAGGGTTAGGGTTAGGGTTAGGGTTAGAGATTTTTAGTAGATGTCTATCTTTCAGGCCTTGCTGGTTAGGGTTAGGGTTAGGGTTAGAGATTTTTAGTAGAGGTTAGGGTTAGGGTTAGGGTTAGGGTTAGGGTTAGAGATTTTTAGTAGATGTCTATCTTTCAGGCCTTGCTGGTTAGGGTTAGGGTTAGGGTTAGAGATTTTTAGTAGAGGTTAGGGTTAGGGTTAGGGTTAGGGTTAGGGTTAGAGATTTTTAGTAGATGTCTATCTTTCAGGCCTTGCTGGTTAGGGTTAGGGTTAGGGTTAGAGATTTTTAGTAGAGGTTAGGGTTAGGGTTAGGGTTAGGGTTAGGGTTAGAGATTTTTAGTAGATGTCTATCTTTCAGGCCTTGCTGGTTAGGGTTAGGGTTAGGGTTAGAGATTTTTAGTAGAGGTTAGGGTTAGGGTTAGGGTTAGGGTTAGGGTTAGAGATTTTTAGTAGATGTCTATCTTTCAGGCCTTGCTGGTTAGGGTTAGGGTTAGGGTTAGAGATTTTTAGTAGAGGTTAGGGTTAGGGTTAGGGTTAGGGTTAGGGTTAGAGATTTTTAGTAGATGTCTATCTTTCAGGCCTTGCTGGTTAGGGTTAGGGTTAGGGTTAGAGATTTTTAGTAGAGGTTAGGGTTAGGGTTAGGGTTAGGGTTAGGGTTAGAGATTTTTAGTAGATGTCTATCTTTCAGGCCTTGCTGGTTAGGGTTAGGGTTAGGGTTAGGGTTAGAGATTTTTAGTAGAGGTTAGGGTTAGGGTTAGGGTTAGGGTTAGGGTTAGAGATTTTTAGTAGATGTCTATCTTTCAGGCCTTGCTGGTTAGGGTTAGGGTTAGGGTTAGAGATTTTTAGTAGAGGTTAGGGTTAGGGTTAGGGTTAGGGTTAGGGTTAGAGATTTTTAGTAGATGTCTATCTTTCAGGCCTTGCTGGTTAGGGTTAGGGTTAGGGTTAGAGATTTTTAGTAGAGGTTAGGGTTAGGGTTAGGGTTAGGGTTAAGGGTTAGAGATTTTTAGTAGATGTCTATCTTTCAGGCCTTGCTGGTTAGGGTTAGGGTTAGGGTTAGAGATTTTTAGTAGAGGTTAGGGTTAGGGTTAGGGTTAGGGTTAGGGTTAGAGATTTTTAGTAGATGTCTATCTTTCAGGCCTTGCTGGTTAGGGTTAGGGTTAGGGTTAGAGATTTTTAGTAGAGGTTAGGGTTAGGGTTAGGGTTAGGGTTAGGGTTAGAGATTTTTAGTAGATGTCTATCTTTCAGGCCTTGCTGGTTAGGGTTAGGGTTAGGGTTAGAGATTTTTAGTAGAGGTTAGGGTTAGGGTTAGGGTTAGGGTTAGGGTTAGAGATTTTTAGTAGATGTCTATCTTTCAGGCCTTGCTGGTTAGGGTTAGGGTTAGGGTTAGAGATTTTTAGTAGAGGTTAGGGTTAGGGTTAGGGTTAGGGTTAGGGTTAGAGATTTTTAGTAGATGTCTATCTTTCAGGCCTTGCTGGTTAGGGTTAGGGTTAGGGTTAGAGATTTTTAGTAGAGGTTAGGGTTAGGGTTAGGGTTAGGGTTAGGGTTAGAGATTTTTAGTAGATGTCTATCTTTCAGGCCTTGCTGGTTAGGGTTAGGGTTAGGGTTAGAGATTTTTAGTAGAGGTTAGGGTTAGGGTTAGGGTTAGGGTTAGGGTTAGAGATTTTTAGTAGATGTCTATCTTTCAGGCCTTGCTGGTTAGGGTTAGGGTTAGGGTTAGAGATTTTTAGTAGAGGTTAGGGTTAGGGTTAGGGTTAGGGTTAGGGTTAGAGATTTTTAGTAGATGTCTATCTTTCAGGCCTTGCTGGTTAGGGTTAGGGTTAGGGTTAGAGATTTTTAGTAGAGGTTAGGGTTAGGGTTAGGGTTAGGGTTAGGGTTAGAGATTTTTAGTAGATGTCTATCTTTCAGGCCTTGCTGGTTAGGGTTAGGGTTAGGGTTAGAGATTTTTAGTAGAGGTTAGGGTTAGGGTTAGGGTTAGGGTTAGGGTTAGAGATTTTTAGTAGATGTCTATCTTTCAGGCCTTGCTGGTTAGGGTTAGGGTTAGGGTTAGAGATTTTTAGTAGAGGTTAGGGTTAGGGTTAGGGTTAGGGTTAGGGTTAGAGATTTTTAGTAGATGTCTATCTTTCAGGCCTTGCTGGTTAGGGTTAGGGTTAGGGTTAGAGATTTTTAGTAGAGGTTAGGGTTAGGGTTAGGGTTAGGGTTAGGGTTAGAGATTTTTAGTAGATGTCTATCTTTCAGGCCTTGCTGGTTAGGGTTAGGGTTAGGGTTAGGGTTAGAGATTTTTAGTAGATGTTAGGGTTAGGGTTAGGGTTAGGGTTAGGGTTAGAGATTTTTAGTAGATGTCTATCTTTCAGGCCTTGCTGGTTAGGGTTAGGGTTAGGGTTAGAGATTTTTAGTAGATGTTAGGGTTAGGGTTAGGGTTAGGGTTAGGGTTAGAGATTTTTAGTAGATGTCTATCTTTCAGGCCTTGCTGGATAGGGTTAGGGTTAGGGTTAGGGCTAGGGTTAGAGATTTTTAGTAGATGTCTATCTTTCAGGCCTTGCTGGTTAGGGTTAGGGTTAGGGTTAGAGATTTTTAGTAGATGTTAGGGTTAGGGTTAGGGTTAGGGTTAGGGTTAGAGATTTTTAGTAGATGTCTATCTTTCAGGCCTTGCTGGATAGGGATAGGGTTAGGGTTGTTAAATAGATGTCCATCTTCCAGGCCTTGCTGGATATGGAGAAAACAATTTGGCATCGTTTGGTTATAAGGACACACTTCTCTACAAGTTAAATCGATTTTATCATTACAATAAAATTGTAATAACAACAAACATGACTCAACACACATGACCCGGAAAGATTTATAAAAACAATAATACAAAATCATGTTGAATCAGTAGACATGCATGTACATTACAAGAATGGGTGAGTCCGGGTCTTTCATCTCGTCTCTCGCCAATAGCCGAAGTCATGGCGTGAGGGGAGAGGCTAGAAAAGAAATATCACGTCTTGCTAACCAAACTCTCAAAAATAGACTGATCAAAAATGCGGGAAAAGGGTTAGGGCGGAAGTTAAGGGCGTAACGTTCTCGTTTTTTCTTCTTCTTCGAATTCTTGTATTTTAGTTCAATATTCTCTCCCAAAATAAATGGCTCAATAATAATTCCAGTGTCTATTCATTTTCCGATTCCAATCGGTTATCACTTTCATGATTTGAATTTCGCCGGCGCTTGACCTGCGGATACATTCACTGATGCCCGACTCTTTTCACTTGGAAAAGATCGATACCGGTGCCCGACCCAGCGTAACCCCACCCGACCTAACCCTAACCCTAACCCTAACCCCACCCGACCTCCATCCGACAAAGACCATTCCTGCAAGACTAATTTATTCAATAACATGCTGCCTTTCAGATCAATCCTTTGCGATCAAAATTAATTTGTGAAATTCGATGAGTTTCTCATTTCTTTATCTCGAAGCGTCCAGAAATGTAATTCTATGTTGCATTGTTTCTTACAGTAAGGTTGTGTTGTTTTACGGCATATCAACCCTCTTCGGGTTATTTAATGCCGAATCCAGTCATTTTTACAAAAGTTTTTATGCTTCATGTTTGTTATATCTTTAAATCTATTAATAATGGAGATTATGTATCTGTCTGTCTGAAGCCGAAACTCTATCAGAGTAATATAACTATTTACTTAGTCTGCCAGCTTCTTTATATACTACTACAAAGACCGACGTAAACACTATGCGCATTTCTCGATTTACATAATTAATTGCTTTTCAACTTCTAATAAATTAGTATTCGCAAATATACACTCATGATTGTTTTCTTCAGATTTCCACATGTATTTACGCTATTTTGCTCGCTAATAATCTTACTTATAAATTATAATGATTTATTTTATTATTTATATATATACATACATGAAATGAGTTACGTAGTTAATATATCTATGACAAAACCGATTAAACAGCCAGCGTTAATCCATTGAATTGGTTTCTTCTCTCGATTATTTAGTATGAACGCAAGATGGCGCGTTATTTAAAATGTAAACAAAACGCTGGCATTTACCGTGCTACTTTTACTCTGATTTTATTTATCAAAACGTTCTGAGTTTGTTTAATTTCTTAATCTTATTAGTCATTATGTTTTAAAACACAAATTTACTAAATCAAATTGTTTAATTAAAAAAATAATTGATTTTAAAATTACTATTCAAAAACACGCACACACACACATTGTAACGAATTTAGTTTAGGTAAACTTTTTCTTTTCGAGAATTAAAAAAACTATTCGTGTTTACTGTATTTTTTTAAAATACTTTCATTATAGATACACCTTTTCTTCCGATTTGAAAAACATCTAATATTATCATTTTTTCACGACCTCAACTAAATTTATTATTTCGATTACACCTTATACGCTGTTAAGTTATTTCCGGCATATCAACCCTTTTTAGATTATTTAATGCCGAATCCTGTCCTTTTTATAAAGGTTTTCATGCTTTAAGTTTTTGATATTTTCAAATATTTATCAAGACAAAGGAAAATGTTGATTTTATTTTTAACTTTGCAGAACGGAAGTTAGTTTTGCAAAAGAAAAGGAACTAAAGACAATAACATCAATGTTTGGTGAATGTTTCGCCAACAAGCCGGTATCTTCAGACAGTTTCATCTGCTAGCACAGTGTTCTTACAGTAATTGAATTCATCAGAGACGTGAGAATACAATTGACGAGCCAAGATCAAAGTGTAGTACCTGTTCCGATTGATACTGCACCCCATAGACTGGTATTGTCTTGGCCTTCGGGTGTTGATTCCGCCGGTCTATGGGTCTGTCCTGTGCAGTTCTAGGAGGTCCACCCTTCCAGGCTCTGCCTCCCCTTTGGGGAGGAGTAAGTTTAGTGCTTACTGCCTGAAGCGCCCCTACCGGCGAATGCCGACGATGCTACCCAGGCAATTTTTAATGGCCAGAGTGCTCACCTCTATATATCTAAAAGAATATATATAACAAATATATATAAAAATACATAAAAGTATATAAAACATCAAATATATCGGCCTAAAACATACTTTTTTGTAAACCTTTACAGTTCATCCAAGTCAAAAAGTTTAAAATAGCTCCAGGAAAGATATCAAATAGGTTGATAATATGTTATATATTTTCAAAGTTTAATTTTTATTACCTGCAGTAATGTCATTGCCGTAATGGTTCTCTGAGAAGAAGATTTTCATTGAAAACTCATGAGTTAAGGATTTTAAATTATTTTGCCTGAACATTGAACTGCATTAAAATTTGATTCGCACCTTATTTTATTCTTTCACTTCAACTATTGCTATATATATATATATATATATATATATATATATATATATATATATATATATATACATATATATATATATATATATATATATATATATATATTAATTAAGTTCAAATATTAACTAAATGAGCAAAACCATTACTTTTCAAAAGTGCTCAATATATATTAGAGCTTTTATATTAAAATAAACATAGTTGAAGTAACCGACAATCGTTTCAGTACCTGCTCGGCTCTTCTTCAGGGATGTACTGGTGAGCTAAGATAATATCCGCTAATACACAATCTTTTTTGTCTGCTTGTTTTTTTTCTTTCTCATGATTGTGTATTAGCGGATATTATCTTAGCTCACCAGTACATCCCTGAAGAAGAGCCGAGCAGGTTCTGAAACGATTGTCGGATACTCCAAGTATGTTTATTTCAATATATATATATATATATATATATATATATATATATATATATATATATATATAGTCTAAAGAAGCTTTGAGTTATTTTAAACAAAAAGACAAAAAAAAGGAAAATGCAGTTTAAATTCCCACAGAAACTAACTAAATCCAAAATAGAGCAGACTTAACCTTCGTTGGAAAATTCATAAATAAATAAAATATATAATAGTAAGTAAATAAAATAAAAAGAGGGATTAAGTATCTAACAGTGACACAAAAACAGGAGACCTTAACGTAAGCATCTAATAATAACACGGGGGATCATCAGCTGTTTACCATGTAACTGTTTCGGAGATTTTAAAACAGGACAGTTATATGCATGGCTCTCCAATGGTACAGATCAAACTACCATTTCCCCAATCAAGTGTCGAAATAATTCAGCTTAAAATTTTACTTATATATACATAAATAAATAATAATAATAATAATAATCAAAATAATAATAAAAAGATATTTGTATTATTTTGATTGATTTATTTATCATTAACATTGAATATGGACACATTTCGCGACTGGATAACTTTGCCGGCCCCTTCAATTTCACGTATATGGACTGCTGTTTATAACTTGGAGTAATGTCTTTCCTGATTATGCTTCTCAATTTGTATGACCTGGATGGACTGTATGGATTCAACAAAAAGTATGTTTTTGGGTTGATATGTTTGATGTTATGTATTTTAATGTATTTGTGTATATAATTTTATATATTTTCAAAGCGTAATTTTATTACCTGTAGTAGTATAACTGCGGTAATGGTCCTCTGAAGAGAAGAATTATCTTTGAAAACTCATGAACTAAGGACTTAAGGATACTTTGCTTGAACTTTGAATTCTAATAAAATTTGATTGACACCTTATTTTATTACTTCATTTTATATTATAATATTAATGCTCTATCCAGTATATTGAGCTTCAGTTTTTTATCCGGATGTTTCACTAATTATAAGATATTAGTTGACGCTTATATCTTTTGTTGGATTGCTTCATATATATATATATATATATATATATATATATATATATATATATATATATATATATATATATTGACTGTATTGAATTGGAATAGTCGATAATCATAATGGAAGTAATACCAGCGTGTGAGGAATTGCTTACGTCCGAGTCTTGTTAGGTTGAATCTAATATCGTGTCAGTAAACGATTGATCGCAGACTTCGATTGCGGATGTGTTATACGTTTCTTCAATCAGCGTACGAACATTTGATTTCACATAACACGCAGTTATTTAATTCCTGGAGTTCAAAAAAAAAATGAATAAAAATCCATATCACAATAATAAATACAATTTGAAACGAAAATAGAGATGAATTTAAATACAGGGAATTAAGAAACCTGTACTGGGGGTGGAGCGCCTGAGTTGGAAACGTCTCGCAATTGGAGTCAAACGAAGACATTTAAAAATAAAAACGGGTGGAATCGGGGTGGAGCTGTCATTTCGCGTCTGACAGGCACTTAAACAAACAGACCGTCGCATTTCACTTTTTGAAACGTTGCGAACATAATTCCATTGAATGAATGGTTCGACGTCGGCCATGATTGAATTTAATCAAATTTCGCATCAAGACGAAACAAGAAAAGTATGGAGCGACGAACGGCAACAAAAGAGTAAATAACAAAACACGAAAGCGCTGTACAAAATTACTTTCTTTTTTACTTCTCTTTTAAAAAAAAAAACTTGACTGTTTTATTATTACAAGTCTGGGTTTCCTTAGTTTCTCAACAATAGCATCCATCATCGTCAACACAATAATCAGTATCGTCTACTATTATTATTAGTCGCAATTTCCCTTTGCTAGTATATATTACGAACGAACATATACTACACTGACCCCACTAATAAAGAGATAATGCCCGGGAATATGGTCTGATTAGCACAGAACAAATACTCCCCTAACTCCTAAAGGAAGAGATAATGCTTGGTAGGATTGATCATGTCGAACAAACATATACTACACTGACGCTCAAAGGAAGAGGTTATGCCTGGGAACATCGTCTTATGAGCACAGAACAAACACTATCAAAACCTCTAAAAGAAGAGATAATGCCTGGGAGGATGGTTTCATGACGAACAAACATATACTACACTGAAGCTCTAAGGAGGAGGTTATGCCTGGGAACATGGTCTTATGAGCAGAGAAAAAACACTACCTTAACCTCTAAATAAAAAGATAATGCCTGGGAGGGTGGTCTCTTGACGAACAAACATATTCTACTCTTCCTCCCCCAAAAAAATATAATGAGTGAGATGATGGTATAATTATGAACGAACATATACTACACTACCCTCCTCCCTCCGAATAAAAAGGAAATGCCTGGGAGTATGGTCTAATGACAACATAATAGATACTAAACTAGCTCTCCTACCCACAAAAAGAGGAGGTAATGACTGGGAGTACAGTATTATAACGAACAAACATATACTATACTACGCCCATCATTCCAAAAAGGAGGTAAAACCTAGGAGGATGGAATCATTATGAATAAACATATACCACACTGCTCTAAAACGAAGAGGTAATGCCTGGTATGCTGGTCGCATAACAAGAACATATCCTACACTACCCCGCCAAAAAATGGAGAGGTGATGCCTGGGAGGATGATATCATTACCACAGAACAGATATAGTGCTACCCTGACGCCACTCAACTCCCAAAATAAGGAGGTAATTCCTGGGAGGATGGCATTATGACGAACAAACATATACTACACTGATCTCTTAAGGGGGTGGTAATGCCTGGTTGAATGGTCGCATGATAATCGAAAAAATATGACACTACTTACGTCCTCCTCCCCACCCGAAAGAAGGATGAAGGAGAACGGTATTTTGACAATAGAGCAGAACTACTCTTTCTCCGAATTGTGCATTAAAAGATATTAATGGCATAGTTACGATTTCAGACAGACAGATACCAAATCTTCATTCGTAATCGATGTATTGCTCACTCGAGTCATCACGGGTGATCGCTCACTGCTAAAAACAGTTGATGTTCCCATGGGGTCTAACAGCAACCTGCCCAGCATGGAGACAAATATGTAATAAGTATTAAAAGAAAAATCGCTTTTGATCCGTATGTAAATGGCATCTAAACATAAATAAGTGTCGGAAGATGAACAAAGTTCTTCTGCAGGGTCTAATTATGAAGCAGTGGACGTTGAATGAAGACGTGACAGATCAAGGTCTCCTGTAGTGAGGAATACACATGACACCATACAGAGTGTAGAAGAAATTATGAATCCAGATAGGGCGTGAAACTTATAAGATTCCGGGAGATGTAATGTTGCTGGTTTGGCTTATACAGTAATAAGCATAGCCGGGCTTTATCGCCTAAAAGTAGCTTGTATACAATATTCAGGCACCCGTTAATGTTTCTGCTAAGTGCACCACATAATTTGAACATAAAAAACTCTCACCCAGATGGCCAGTACTCTCAGCTCCTTTCGATAACCGCTGCGAATCATTCTGCGTTCTCACAACAGCCGTTTATCATAGGCTTCTCGTTGGTAACCGTCGTTGTTTTTATTCTGTAATTTTAGTGGCAATATGCCTCTAAGGTTATCCCTTCTCTTCTTGTACGAATAAATCATGTTGACACACCCATTGTCGCTTGTGTATAAGTAAAGTAGAGTTATCTACCCTTGTGTCAGGCAGGACAGAGTTGTCTGCCGCTGGCAGATAACTATATATATAGAACATGGCGGAGAAATTAGCCACAGCTACCTATCTGGAAAACGCAGCTGTCAAACCTGACATTGTCATATAGAACAAGTGAGAGAGAGAGAGAGTGGCAACTTTGGTTGAGGTCAGTGTCCCTAATGATGGGGACCTACACAGAGCTGAAATGGAGAAAATAACAAAATATCAAGGTCTAATGTATGATATGAAAAGAAACTGGAACCTCAAAGAGATGTCCATCATTCCAGTTATCATAGGAGCCACTGGACTCATGAAGAAGAACTTGAAAAAGTATTTAGCAAGTATACATGGTGAACCAAGTGCAAGAGAAATCCAAACAACCGCACTTAAGGGAACAGCCAGAATTCTGAAAAGAGCTCTCGGTTGGAGTCTGTAAATAACGGGTGACCGTATGGCATTTGGAAGAATGCCCCGTCCCCAGGAAATTAATGAAAAAAAAAATTTAAAAAAAAAGAGAACGTTCCCGATATAATAGAGGTTATACAGTTAGATCAATGAAGTTAAACGACGGTGAGCCTTGCTAGTACCAGATGGGTGACCATTTGGTTATACCAGGGGCTGTATGTGGGAGGACGTCGACTCTAACCGGGTGACTGGGGACCGCTTGTGAATATAATATTCCTTAGAAACTTACTCATTCGGAGGAAGTCGACTTAACGCTTTGAAAATAAATTCTCTCCTTGCTATTAAAGTGAAGGTCTCGATAATGCTCTTACTCCTTGGTCTTTCCATCCTCCCATACTCGTCATGACCATTTTTTGCTGCACTAACTGATGTTGTACCCACCACTTTTTTTGTTGGTCCGTATAGAGGTGTAGGACTATGTTGTTTTTTACATATCAACTCTGACCGTTTAAGTCACTTTTCAAACATGGACTATTATTTCTGTATTTCTAGTTTTCTTTATGTAACGTTATTCTACTTCAATTTACATGTCTGCGTCACCTGAGTATGGTTGGTTTACGCGCTCGAGGATTTTTCTTAACATTCCAGCGTGTTTTATCAGTTTAATATATTGACACGGTGTAAATCTCACCTTTGATTTGAATTTCTACTATTTTTACCCCGTTTTTTTGTTGTTGTTCGAAACTGTTCCTAGTGCTCTTCCAATTATAGGTACTACTGTATATTTCTTCAGGTTCCAGATTTCCTTCAGCTCTCTGTTAAGCTCCATGTATTTACTTTGCATTTCTATCGCCTTTTGACTAAAAATAAAATAATTGGCAAACCCTTTACCTTCGTATTGACTTTTATCACGTACGGTCTTCTTGCTTGGATAGGTTTCTCGTGTGTATTTCCACATCCCAGAGGATTTGAGTTCATCTCTTTTTCCGTTTCAAACTGTATTTATGATTGTATTTTGTATTTTTATCCTTTATTTCAACTACAGAAATAATTGCGTGTTATTCGAAATCAGCTGATTGTACGTTGATTGAAGTAACGTATAGCAAGTCCGCAATTGAACTCTGCGATCAATCGTTTACTGACACGAGCGTTAGCAATTCTATACACGCTGGTAGAAATTACATGGTTTGGTTTGGTTGTTTTGTTTTACGGCATATCAACCCTTTTTGGGTTATTTAATGCTAAATCCGTTCATTTTGGTAAACGTTTTTTTTGCTTCAACTTCTTTATATCTTCAAATATTTACTCAAGGTGTTTAGTTTTATTGTTTTGTTTTACGGCATATGAACCCTTTTCCGGTTATTTAATGCTGAATCCGGTCATTTTGGTAAAAGTTTTTATGCTTCAAGTTCTTTATATGTTCATATATTTATTCATGGTGTTTGGTTTTGTTGTTTTGTTTTACGGCATATCAACCTTTTTCCATTTATTTAATGACGAATCAGGTCATTTTGATAAACGTTTTTATGCCTAACGTTCTTTATATCTTCAAATATTTATCTATATTGTTTAGTTTGGTTGTATTCTTTTACGACATATCAACCTTTTTCGGGTCATTTAATACCGAATCAGGTCATTTTGCTAAATAAATGTATTTTTCAAGTTCTTTATATCTGCAAATATTTATTCATGGTATTTTTTTGGGTTGATTTGTATAGGAAACTTTTTGTTTTGTATTTGGTTTTGCAGAACATGATTGAGTTGTGCAAAAAGAAAACAAAATTATAGAATAAATGCTTTGTGTATTTGGGCCACAAAGCCACTATCTTCAGACAACCTGGTCTGGTAGCACTAGTTATGACTTACATTATGAATATCGACAATGTCGGTTCAATAAACTCAATGTATACATACACGTTCTTCAAAAAGTCATCACTATTTTAAAATTTTAACAACATCAAATCTATGTTTCGTGTAACAAAACTTATACAGAAAAACGGAATAGAAATAAAACTTTCTTTTACTTCATAACTGCGTACTTTTTAATACGCCATCTTGTTTAACGTCAGTTTATATTACGCCATATTGTTTTAGCATTCCTGGGCGTTGGATAGGGAAAAATGATCAGTTACAATGGCCTACATGCTCAAATGACGTGAGCCTCCTGATTTTCTTCTTGTGGAGATTCTAAAATATGAAGATTTTAGAAGAAAAAAAAGCAATTAATCAATTAAATTAATTATTTAGGAACAAAATTTAAGAAGAACTCTGGAAATTTTGGCATCATGTGTGAACATTTTACAGAAATGTGTAATAAGTCGGGAATAATGCCATAGATGTTTCATTATATATAATAAATTATGTTATTAGACATACAGTTTTGATGTGATTTTATTTTTATTAATTTATGATAACATTTTGAAATATATATTTATATATATGTAAACGTAATTTTTGCTGTTGTTTTTCTTTTTGGCGATACCAACCAATGTTTTGCCGGTGTGTTTTTTTAGTATTTTATTAGTTACGCTGAGCAATTTTTTTAAAGAATATTCAGAAGACCTTCATCGGACGAGCCAATCATCTTTTTAAATTAATTAATTGATAAATTAATATATGAATTAATTGATTGTATACAGATTTTTATAATTTTGTTTTGTGGGCGCTTTACCGGCCAGGGTAGGCTAGCGCTCTAACTCCTAGACCAGAATGCCCTCCCACATGTGTGATCGATATTTTATCGCTTATAATGTTACGTTGATTTTTGTTATTGTGTTTGTCTTGGGCGATACAGACCGGTGTTTTACAGGTGCGTTTTTTAATTATTTTTAAAAATTATTATTATTAATATTTTTATTTTTTTTAAATTGTTATTATTATTATTATTATTATTATTATTATTATTATTATTTTTAAATTATTATTATTTTTAAATTATTATTATTATTATTACTATTATTATTATTTTTAAATTATTATTATTATTATTATTATTATTATTATTATTTTAATTATTATCATTATTATTATTTTTTTAAATTATTATTATTTTTTTTTAATTATTATAATTATTATTATTTTTTTAAAACTATTATTATTATAATTATTATTATTATCATCATCATCATTATCATTATCATTATTATTATTATGATTATTATTTAAGAATAAACCGCATTTTTGTGTTATAATTCGTTCTTAATAGGGCGAGTCATCGATTTTTGTATATATACACATCATATATATATATATATATATATATATATATATATATATATATATATATATATATATATATATAAATTCCCGAAACAGTTTTTCATGCTGAACAACCGATGATCCCTTAAAATAGTGTTAGAACCAACTAATATAATAACTGTAAAAAATAAATTGACTTACATGAGTGATTTTCCACTGAAAGACTTGGGAAGTTTTTTTTGTTTTTTTTTAATATAGTTTTAATGGTTGAGAAACTTCCGAGACTATATATATATATATATATATATATATATATATATATATATATATATATATATATATATATAATTTATAAGTCAATTTATCGTATAACGATTTTTATAATCAATTTGCAAATTATTTATATATATATATATATATATATATATATATATATATATATATAGTGGTGTTAAAATATATTTGAGCATATACCTTCTATTCTCTACCTCTTCAAATTGAAAGCTCGATTATTGTGAACTTAATTAATATTGTCAGCAAAATTAATTACAATTTTTAGCTCCAGAACATGGAGACAAGAGTGTTGTCATTATGTTTAATATCATTTTGCGAATATGGCCATAAATAATTTGGCAAAATAAGGATGTAGGAAGAACGAAACAACACGAGTTTAATTTATATACTTTTCTTTATATTAACGGTAAATATGTATCATTTGCTTTTAATGTTGGGTGTGACTTTTATGTGTGTGACTATACATTCAGCTATCTAATTTTCAACAAGACTGAGTAGTTATTGTTATTTAAGTTTGAGTTCAACTTGGCTAATATACATTTAGCTATGTTGTTTCCAGTATGCTGAAGTAGTTATGGGGAATGGAACTGGAAATATGTCGAAAGATGGTCCAATTATATCGTGGGTCTCAGTTTTGATTACACCTGATATATATATTTTTGAAGCTTCAATATATATGAATAATGTATATTAAAAGTTAATGTACAAAACATGGCTTTTAATACGAAGACTTTTTCTGCTTTGTTCTTCTTTATTTAGTTTTAATCAAGAACATATAAGTCAATGGCAGGACCGGCGGGACAGTTATAAAAGTGGGGGGGCCCCTAAAAAGTGGGGGGCCCGGTAAAACACATGCATATACAATTTCATTATTGATGACCGTAAAGTGGGCGGTACCAAGTCAAAAAGTGTGTGTGGGGGGGGGGGGGAGCTTGAACCCGCCCCTCCCCCCCCCCAAATGGTGTGAAAGAATGTGTTTGCTCTTTTTTTTTCGAAGTTAAAGTTGAAGAAATCATCATGTTGTAAGTGCATTTAGGGAATTTTTTTAATGGTAACCATGCCGTTTTTTTTTGTTTCACGACGTATTTTCCACCTTCTGCTCGTTCACTTAAGTGAGCGGACAGAAGATATGATACGAAAAACTGATCAGAAATTAGATTTCTAACGTATTTCTTTTACGTAATTTTGGCTTGAAAGATCAGCACCCGTTTCGAGGGTTCATCAATTCGAAAAGAAAAAAAACAGCTAAGCGAATAAAATATAAAAATCGGTAAATTTGAATAAATAGGGAAACATTTAACTTTACTTTATATATGAAATAAATAATCTGAGCTAAAGATCGGATTCTAACTCGACCTGGTGAGATTTCAGTTTCTAACATCTGTTGATCGATAACATCGACATGCCAGTGTCGCAGATTTTATACATGTCTGCGTAAATAAAAATAATCATATATATATATATATATATATATATATATATATATATATATATATATATATATAATATGTGTAGTGATCTACAGACAGCTATTTGAACGTATAATGCGTCTTCAGTGTGGTCAGTATTTCAATCTGAGATTTGAAACCCGATCGTTTTAACAACAGCCGTATATCTTATCGGTGCGTATCACGCTCGTCACGAAAGTACGAGTAATCATGATGTGTGTACAAACACATCATGATCATTTGTTTACATTACTGACTACCATGAGAACTCAATTCTTTTTACAGTGAAAATTTATTTACGCTAAGTGGCAACGGTTAGCGAGGTTACTCGAATGCAAAACTCACGAGTGAGAAAAGAATGTAGTCGTCCGTCGAAAGATGTTTCGCCGTATCACGGCTCTTTAGTCTGGCTATCAATGGCGATTTTATTTCCAATATCAAAGTATTAAAAAACACTCAATCATCATCAGGGCTCTGATTGGTATAATGTTGACTGTAAATAAACAGTTAAATTATTGACTTTAGAAATGATAGACACTTTGCAATGTATTTGTGTTTCAATAATGAATTTGATAAACTAATACGAGATACGGATCACCGTCGTTTAATAACGTTTCAGTTGTAAACTGTGAGAACTTGACATTTTGTTGGAATCAACACATACGTATTCGCATTGTCCTAAAAGAGCAATATTTATATATCGCTAAATATAATGTTATATATATATATATATATATATATATATATATATATATATATATATATATACATATGCGTGTGTGTGTGTGTGTGAACAAATGACTAACAGAACACAGGTTAAAGTGCAGGAGAAAAACAAAAACAAGAGATTTGACCGGTTTCGTTCGTGCAGGCGAACGTCTTCAGAAAAAGTGAAGATTTGGAAATTCCTTTTGAAGGCACATACATGGGATGAGGAAAGGATGATTCAATTGGACCATCTGTGAAGACATTCAGTGACGTGTAAATATGACAAGTGGGTGACACATTATTCTTTGTTTCTTATTCGTCCTTTTATATTTTTCTTTTCTTTTTCACTTTAAAACCTACTGAGCTAGTATGGGGGGAGGGGATAAAAGGCGATATATATATATATATATATATATATATATATATATATATATATATATATATATATATATATATATATATATATATATATATACATTATATATATATATATATAATGTATTTTATTGAATTTTTTTTGCTTACTACTACTATTTCGATTGCTTCACTCCCTGAGTGATTAAGATGCAGAAAATTTCATTATTAGTCGCCCTTAACTTTAAAGGACGTATTTTTTGTTAATATATATAATTGTATTAATTTCATACGTACATACAATTTATCCATAGACACGTGTTTCTAGCTACCAGCCGTCATCAGCATGGCTAACTTAGACAAGGATCGAACCTTCGATATCAATGTCTATAGTCCAGCGTCTTACCAGTGGACCTCGACGCCTTGCCTAGAAATATGTACGATTATCACCTAAATATTTAATGTATTTTTATGTAATTATTTTTATTTGTGATTGCGGCGTTCGTTATTCCTTCTTTACATGTGATTAAGATGCAGAAAATTACACTATTAGTCGCCCTTAACTTTATAGGACGTATTTGTCTTTACATATATATATATATATATATATATATATATATATATATATATATATATATATATATAAAAAGGTAAGAAGTAGTAGCCATTAATTTATTCCCTGCCACCGACTTCTCTCAGCCCGGACCTCGGTCCTGCGGTCCCAGTAGTGGCTACTACTTCTTCTCATTAACCCATCATGTAAACCCAATATTTTCATGTACTTGCATGACATTTTTCTTTAAAATATCATCCTGAGGAAGTCTTACAAATAAAGACGAAACGTTGATGAATATATAAAAAAACATCTTTTGGTTTTTCCTTTTTCATTTCCCATATATATATATATATATATATATATATATATATATATATATATATATATATATATATATATATATATATATATATATATATATATAATCGATCTCTTATGGGGCATCACTCTTCTTTCCACATATCATTTAGTTATTACTTTTCCATGAAATAATTGAATACTTTCAATCATCACTATAGTAAATGGAAATAAAAATGAATAAATCGCAACGTTTTTATCTCTGTAGTGTCACATATTTTTATCATTGTAATGAGTATGTGTTGAGAGAGAAGGAGAGAGAGAAAGAGAGAGATAGAGAGAGGTAGCGAAAAAAGACGTATCTGCTCTCAAACCTCCAAAAATGATGTATTTCACAAAAAATACTTTTGAGATGCCGAGTAAACATAGTTATTGCTGCCGTCTTGAAGTCGTTCAATTTAATTGATATTTTCATGCAAATCATGTCAAAAAAAGAGGCAAAAAACGTTTTTACTCATAATTAAAACGAGAGAATTAGAATATTTAATTACTGTTACCTTTTTTACCTCATTTATCTTCATTAGAATAGAAAAACACAATAAATTTTAATTAAAACTCATGAATATGTACAAACTGGTAGACCTACTTGCGCCATGCTTAACGAAACCAGAACATATACATTTTAAGAATACATCAATTATCGGCCAAGATCAAAAAAATAAATAACATTTCTAACAATGGTAGGCAATTTTTGATTATTTGTTAATAATTTTTAAAAATGTTAAGGCAAATTATTATTCGTCAAAAAAAATCCAGCCTAAAATATAATTGGGGATTGGGGGTAAACACTGGTTTGCAATTTCCGATGCGGCAGCCATGATGAAGTGTATACTTTCTATTTGACCATATATATGAAGTATATAATAAGTAAAGTAAAGGATTACAGTTACAGGGCAAATAATCATAGTTTGACCATTGTATCGAGGGCAAATAGAATGATCGGGTGGATTTTTAGGAATATTATTTCGAGGAAGGCATATGTTGTGTTAAGGATATATGAAGCTTTAATAAGACCTCATATAGAATACTGCACCACGGCCTGGGCTCCAGCGACTAGACATGGAAATTGGAATGTAATATTGAAACTAGAAGGCGTACAAAGGGTGACAAAACTAATAAGTAAAGTAAAGGAGTGCAGTTACAGGGAGAGATTGGACAAATTGGGATTTACTACTTTGCTGGAGAGAAGAATGAGAGGTGATATGATTGACACTTTCAAGATAATTATTGGCATTTCAAATTATGGTGGGCATTTTTTTATATTTCTCTTAGATCTGGAAGATTATTGTCAAGGCAGTTTTGAAAAACTAGATCTGTTAACCAGTTAAGTTTTTTTGCTCACAGATTAATATGTTTTTGGAATAAGTTGCCAGATCGGATTAAGAACAGCAATAATGTGGATCAGTTTAAGATGAGATTGGATGAATTCAGAGAAAGTGGTAGGAGGGAGAAATTGAGGGGGCACTTTTGGGAGTTATCAAATGAAATATTTAACAGAATTTGATCTGGATATCGATACTGCACTAATAGTTTTATTTTTTTTAACAGTTGTATGGGGAAGATAGTTAAAGGACAGATGTCCAAGGAGGCATAACAAATAAATAAATAAATAAATAAATAAATAAATTTATAAATAAATGAATTTATAAATAAATAAATAAATAAAGATATGACGTTTTTTATACACTAATTCACCTCCCAAAAAAGGTCTTATTGCCCCTGGGACGTGAGGGGCTACTATTAGGGGGCCATGCATACAGGAAAACTATTTATTGAGATGTCTGTTCGCATTACATTGAACTTTCTGCATGTTAGTAAAGGCAGGGAAGCAGGAAACAGGGAGGGAATTCCAAAGTGTAGAAGTTCGTGGAAAGTTAGTATTCGAGTAGAAAACTTTCCGGCATCTATGGACATCTACAATGAAAGGGTGGGATTTTGCTACTGGTCCGGTTAGTCGGGTGTATTCACTACGAGAGGGGGACAGAAGTGCTACGTGTTCGTTGGAGCACATTCTATTACGGTAATTGTAAAACAAGAACAAGGATAAAACTTTACGGTGATGGGACAGATGATAAAGTTGATTGATTTTGTGTTAACAAATTGATTGGAGACGTATTTTACTTTCATTTCAAAAAAACTGTAAAATAAATACCTACGATGTCAAAATCAATGAATTTTATTATTTGAAAGCCGGTAACAAACATCTAAAAATACAGATGGTACTAAAGCCTACGATGTCAAAATAAATGAATTTCATTATTTGAAAGCCGGTAACAAAAATCTAAAAATACAGACAGTACTAAGACATACGATGTCAAAAAAAATGATTTTTTTTATTTGAAAGCCGTAAACAAAAATCATAAAATTATAAACGGTACTAAAGCCTACGATGTCAAAATAAATGGGTTTTTTATTTGAAAGGCGTGAACAAAAATTTTAAAATACAGACAGTACTAAAGCATACGATGTCAAAAAAAATATTTTTTTATTTGAAAGCCGTGAACAAATATAAAAAAATTCAAACTGTACTAAAGCATACGATGTCAAAATAAATGTTTTTTTTTATTTGAAAGGCGTGAAAATAATCTTAAAATGCAGCCAGTACTAAAGCCTACGATGTCAAAATAAATGTTTTTTTTATTTGAAAGGCGTGAAAATAATCTTTAAATGCAGCCAGTACTAAAGCATACGATGTCAAAATAAATGAATTTCATTATTTGAAAGCCGGTAACAAAAATCTAAAAATACAGACAGTACTAAAGCATACGATGTCAAAAAAAATGAATTTTTTTATTAGAATACCGGTAACAAAAATCTAAAAATACAGACGGTACTAAAGATACCATGTAAAAAATTTTATATTTTTCATTTGGAAGCCGTGAACAAATATCAAAAAATACAGACGGTATAAAAGCATACAATGTTAAAAAAAAAATTAATTTAATCGTGGTGACAGAAGCTGTTCAAACAGTAACCTTAACCCTTACCCTAACCCTACGAACTAATCGCAATCTGACAAAAGACCAGCCTCATGACAAAATCACAAAATTGTCGACACATGAAAACAAAAATGCACATTTTTGGTTAGGTTCAGGTTAGGGTTAATGTTTGGTAAAAGTTAGTTTATCGTTAGGTTAGGGTTAATATTCTGGTTAGAGTAAGGGTTTGGTTATGGTTATGGTGAGGTTAGGGTCAATATTTCGGTTAGAGTTTTTTTTTAAATAGTCCCTACAAAAATACAGTTTTAAAAAAATCTTATTCCAAAAAAAGCAAAAGAAATTAATGTTCATTCATTTTCTGATTTAGAGAAAAATATTAAATCTATGTTTATTCGTTCAGTCATTTCTCATGAATCAAATGATTCTATTGTTTCATTAGTCAGAATTCTTTCTCAAAAGACATTACTTACGAACGGGAAGGACCACGTGAAGTTTGCCAACATCCTAAGTGAAAATGTTTCTGTAAAACGAACGGGGTTCGAACTTGGAACACCCAGGTTGGGCCCTTTGCCTTAACTGAAAATATGACGAATTTGTTTCATTTAATGCTGGTCGTCTTCTTTCGTGTGAATCAGATGATTCTGGTGTTGGCATTAGTTTCCCCGATGTTATTCTAGTTAGAGATATTTCTGGAAAGGACCACGAGAAGGTTGCAAACATCCCTAAGCGAAAGTGATAATGTGGAACCGACTGGATTCGAACTTGGAACACCCGGGTCTTCAACCCGTGTCGATATCCACTTAACCACTGTCACTTTCCATACACCTGAAAAAATAACTTTATTATTTAGAAACACATTCATAACATTGCGAGGAAGAGGGTTTTGTTAACTATTCTGTACTGTCATATAACAATTAAATAAAAAAAGGTACCGTGAAAATTGAATTTAACTTGATAATCCTATCTAAATAATAGCCAGGTCCGTAAACTGCAGAAGTATCCATCTTTCGTTTTAAACTTTGTTTTCTCTTTGTCGCTTTATACCTCGCGTTATACCTCTCTCTATACCCCCTCTTAATAACCCTTTTCCTCTTTGCCCCCACCCTCTCTCTCTCTCTCTTTATCTATCTCTCTATCTTTCTCTCTCTTTCCCCCTCTCTCTCTCTCTCTCTATCTCTCTCTTTCTCTCATAAGAACCATGTCACACAAAAGTTCAATAGAAAATCTCACTCTAAATTTCGCCCCCTTAGACTAATTTTGTGCCCTTAGACTAATTGTGTCACCTTAGACTAATTGTGTCCCCTTAGACTAATTTTGTTCCTGCTTACTGTCAAACGAATAAATAGTACAAGAGAAATGCATCCATATTCTGTTCGAGAAAATCCTAAAAAAAATATTTAATCTTTGTTGGCGTATCTTGTGTAGTTTCTGACTTTTAGATTGACGCACGCATGAACAGCCAACTACTTTTTATATAATAAATGTTTACGCCAGATTCAATTAGGTTTAGTAATTAAACTAAGTTCATTCAACTGGATGTTCTTCATCTTTGGACTAACAATCTTTCCATCGCAGTCTTACAATAAAAGTCAGAGACGCCATTCTTACCATGTCGATCAGTCCAGCAGAGGTGGGCCATCATGACTGATTCTGTTCTGTCTTCTATCGGGCTGAGGTATGGTTCTGAGTTTCACCCTCCCAGGCCTTGCCTTCATTCTTTCTTCTTACCATGCATTGTTTGCGGGGTCAGAGTGCGCTGGTCCACTAAATCCCACTTTCTGACTTTGTGTAACATCGTCATAAATAATCAGTCTGTCCATCTTATTAACCCTTATCCTTGAGTGGTTTTTGACCTTGATATTTGCGTTTGTATGTGTGTATGTCTGCAAAAAGCTCCCGCGATACTCGACAGACATTCGTGAGTTTGACGT
>OY744534.1:8905712-8940712 GCA_963556195.1 Sepiola atlantica | reverse complement strand
ATGCTAAGGGAGCTCAAGTAGTCCCTTAGGGAACTAATGATATCAATGCGCCCTGGTAGCTGATTGGTCAAACCAGATCACAAAGACAATGATATGCATTACAAAGTAAATCTATGATTCTACAGGTTTTTCCTTGTTAATCCCAGCATTGTATCTAATCTCCATGAATCCCTCCTTTCTATTCGACTCAAGATATTGGCAGTTCGGGAGACCAGCGACTCTGTTTTATAATAAACCCCCTTACAAGGGGTATCCGAAACCGAAAATAGGTCTAAAAAAATTCACACTTCAAATAATTTGGTTACTAAATTCTGAATACATAAAAAAATTATGAGAATCGCTCCAGACAAGGCATGCAGCCAATTGACGTAAGAAGCTAAAAAGAACAAAAGATGATTAACGCATATACAGGAGATGCCTATTGAACTTAGTCTCGAATTGATCAATACTATACATAGTAAGAAAACAGTCAGCAGGAAGAGAGTTCCACAAGCCTGACATCTTTAGAAAAAGGCTACTGGAATAAACAGGTATATTACAACAAAGTACCTGAACAACGAATTGATGAAGACCACTAGACCAACGAGTCAAACGAGCTGAAACAAAAGAAGCAGTGAATACATAAGACAATTCTGTAGAACACATGGCAGAATAGTACCTATAAAATAAACTAAAACTTACGGCATATCAACTTTCGTATGTCCAAATGGTTAACTTTTTCATGGAAATCACTCCAGACAAAGCATGAAGCCACTTGATGTAATTAAAAACACTACTTCAAGGTAAAAAACTAGCCAACCCTATGTGTTAGATGGATAGATTCCGACCCAGAAAACAGCAATTTTTCCCCTTTGTCAGAAACATCGCTTATGAAAGGTGAGGACTAAAGGACAAAATAAGGGAAATTTGATTTTCAGGCAACCATGTTTCGACATCGCGTATTTATTTGTTTCTTTTGATTTCGTTTTCAAGACGTTTTACTTCTGTCTGTCAACATTTCAATCCCAGATACAGGTTTACGCATGTAGACAACTTATCTATATAGTCATACACTGATGCATTTCCTGTTCGTACGAACGTCATCAACTTTCATACTTATTTATTTTAATTAGATCGTCTGATTATCAAAGATGAAATTCAATGCGACAAAGTAATTAAAAATGTACGTTGTTCAGGTAAACATTCAGACTTTACCCGTTTTAAGATAAATTGTTCCAAAATCGAATTCTGTTTGACCGTTTTTACTTAACAATTGAAGAGTTTGAACGCAAAACGCGATAAATCCAATTTCTTTAAATTGAGACCTTAATCAATAAAAGAATGAATATATTAAAAATAGACTTCGAATATAAGCTTATTTTAAGTGAAAGCAAACATTAATTATTTCGGTATGATATTATTTAAAACATAAATTGAGTGTGTGGTCGAGTGTTGAAAGGTAACACTGTTTGTAATGCTAGCTTCGAATTTTTTTTAAATGGCGTTCATCGCGTTTTGCAGTCGAGCTCTTCAATTACAATTGTCATTTTTTAACTTTTTGTTTTGGTTTGGTTTGGGTTGGGGGGTGTAGATCAATTTGATTTGTCGGCATATATTTTGTAAACTAATTGTCTATAAACGAAAGGTTCAAGTTACAAGTTCTATTTAAATTATAGATAGTACTCAGATACATTACACAACTCCGCCCATAGTGGAATTGGAAGTAATGTTAACCCTAAGCGTCCCGAGCCCCTAAATTAGGGTCTCAGGACCGGGTGAATTCGAAAGATTGTATCAAAATTAAAATGACATAATTATTAAAATTGAAAATAGAAGCCTTTATCGATGCAAGATAAATTAATTTTTATTCATTTTCACATTAATCTTATTAATTTTCGGAATAAAATTCCATCATCAGTGTTGATCAGTATTGTGGCATTAAAAAACAACATTTTTTTTTAGTATTTTTGATATAACGTCCGTGAAATGAGTGTTATCCGAGCTATAGTTGTGGCAGGTATGAATTCAAATTCTTGTTGAACGAACAAGCAAGGCATGTTGGTATTTTAGAAAGATAAGCCGTTCATTTTAAAGAATTGGTGGTTCAGAATTATTAAAATTCAAAATAGAAGTTTTTATCCATGCAAGATTAAATTATTTATTTATTTATTTACTTTAATCTTATTTCTTTCGGAATAAAATTCAATCGTCAGAGTTAACCAGTATTGCGTCATTTTTAAAAGAAATAAAAAATAAACAAACTTTGTTTTTTGTTTTTATTTTATATAATGTCCTTGTAATGGATGTTATCCGCGGAGATATTTTTGGCGGTTATGAATTTAAATTCTGGTTGTCGAACGAAGACGTATAAGCATGCTGGTATTTTAGAAATATAGGTCGTTCAGTTTAAAGCATTGTCTGTCAGAATTATTAAAATGGAAAAGAGAAGCCTTTATCAATGCAATATTAATTTATTATTTTAATAATAAATTAATATTGAATCGACAAAGGCTTCTATTTTCAATTTTAAAGATTTTGACCCACTAATGCTTCAAAATGAACGACCATAATTTCTAAAAATGACAGAATATAGAAAAAGAAAAATATGGACTAACAACAAAAAACAAGATATGTGCGAGAAAAAAAGCCTGAATATGATAAAAATTCGCGGCGGGAAGAATAAAATCAAAGAAAATCAAATGAAAGCAAGAACTAAAATTAATGGCGGTACTTGAAAGGAAATGCGAGAAAATTAATTTGGGTCAGAAAATTATTTTTTTTAAATATGTTGTTACAAGATGTACACAGCGGAAGGAGAAATTGTTTAGAAAATGTAAAAATAAGTGAAAAATATAAAACCTTAGAAATAAATTGGTACTGATATCGATCCTGAACCAGCTTTCGTGACGTTCGACTCGGAATCGTTCGGCTGTCCTACGCAAACGGCCGAGTGTTGACGAGCCGAAGCAGCGAGCAGCCGATAACTTTGTTACAAAGTGAAAATAAGTGCTTTCGAAGACGGATTTTTTTGTCAGGAAGTTTTTTTGAAGAAAATAAACCCAAAATTAATTACGAACAGCTTTGCACTGCAGTATCATCGCGAGCAAGTAAAAATAAATAATAAAATTTAAAAAATATGTCGTGATAAAAGTAATATTTGTACGTTTTTTTGTTGTTTTTTTTTTCTTCAAAAAAATTCCTTGTAAATAAAAATACAGTATTCATTTTATAACAGTAACCTCGCTATGTTTTTTCCTGTTGTTTCTTTCAAAAAAATTCATGAAAATATGTTTAAATTTCTTTGTTGTTTCTTTTAAAATATCCTTACTCTAACCCCTAACCCTAACCCTAACCCTCACCCTAACCCCTAACCCTAACCCTAACTCTAACTCTAACCCTAACCCCTAAATCTAAACCTTACCCGACCCCTAAACCCTAACCCTAAACCTAACCCTAACCCCTAACACTAAACCCTAACCGTAACCCTAACAAAAAAAACAAAAAACAAGCAAATCATTATCATCATAGGACGCAGCACCGTATCAAAAATGTCGTCTGGTACAAATCGGCTCGTCAATTATCGGGCGTTTGCATAGAACAGCCGAACGCTTCCGAGTCGAACGTCACGAAAACTGGTTCAGGATCGATAAGTGCACCAACAAATTAAAGGATAGAAGAGATATCTCTATTATTTTAATCTTTATATGTTTGCATCAATTTTCGCTGTAAACTCCTAGAATCCGACTAACTTTATTTTATATATTACAAAATAGAAGGTTGTTTACATTGATTTGAATCTTAATGTTGGATAATTGCCCTGCGGGGCCAGACGTATGTTGAAGTGGGCGTATGTGTGAGGGATCGTTTGGTTTGGCTTGCGCGATTTAGTGCGGGCGAACCCGTACAACCGAGTGCAAGATACGGCTGTTCTCACAGTCGGAGCTCACAAACGTTGACAGGGCCACCACGTAGACGAGACCTCAGGTCAAGGGCTAAGGTGTACCTGCGCATAGGGGCTCTGTGACGTCACTGGCTTTTGTGTGGGAAGCTGCGTTTTGTCAGTCTGGGTTTTGAAAGCAAGCTGAACAGACGATTTCTCTATGTAGTTTTCAAATGATTAAGGGAATTAAATTCCCTAAGAGAATACAGGCATGAGATTCTTTCTCCCCCCCCTCCTCGAATGGCTTAGGACCTAAGCTATGGATTAACTACGATAAAGTAGTAATTTGGTATATCTCTAAACGTTGGTGAAACATCTCCAAGATCGACGGTAGACTGACGGCTAAATAAAACAAAATCAAAATAAAAGATTGTTGCCTCGTGAATCGTGGTATGAAGGTTTTGTTGCAGACACAGCGGAAGACGATATTCACGGCAGTAGAGAAACGAAGAAAGAAACTAAACCACTAGATGACATCGAGACGGCGCCCATCTACGACGAAGAAAACGAATGTACGAGAAATTAAAGACTATGAAAAATTAAGAGTTTTGTATCAATTGTCGCTGTAAACTTTTAGAATCTGACTGACTTTATCTTATCTATTAAAATATAGAATAGATATTTCCATTGTTTTTATCTTCATATTTTTGCCTCAATTTTAGGTGTAAACTCTTGAATCCGACTTACTTTATTTTATCTATTAAAATATAGAATATATATTTCCATTGCTCTGATCTTCGTATTTTCGCATCAATTTTAGGTGTAAACTTCTTGAATCCGACTTACTTTATTTTATCTATTAAAATATAGAAGAGATATTTCTATTGCTTTTATCTTCATATTTTCGCATCAATTTTAGGTTTACACTCTTGAATCCGACTTACTTTATTTTATCTATTAAAATATAGAATAGGTATTTCCATTGCTTTGATCTTCATATTTTTGTATCAATTTTAGGTTTAAACTCTTGAATCCGACTTACTTTATTTTATCTATTAAAATATAGAATAGATATTTCCATTGTTTTTATCTTCATATTTTTGCATCAATTTTAGGTGTAAACTCTTGAATCAGACTTACTTTATTTTATCTATTAAAATATAGAATAGATATTTCCATTGCTTTGATCTTCATATTTTCGCATCAATTTTAGGTGTACACTCTTGAATCCGACTTACTTTATTTTATCTATTAAAATATAGAATAGATATTTCCATTGTTTTATCTTCATATTTTTGCATCAATTTTAGGTGTAAACTCTTGAATACGACTTACTTTATTTTATCTATAAAAATTTAGAATATATATTTCCATTGCTCTGATCTTCGTATTTTCGCATCAATTTTAGGTGTAAACTTCTTTAATCCGACTTACTTTATTTTATCTATTAAAATATAGAATAGATATTTCTATTGCTTTGATCTTCATATTTTCGCATCAATTTTAGGTTTACACTCTTGAATCCGACTTACTTAATTTTATCTATTAAAATATAAAATAGGTATTTCCATTGCTTTGATCTTCATATTTTTGTATCAATTTTAGGTTTAAACTCTTGAATCCGACTTACTTTATTTTATCTATTAAAATATAGAATAGATATTTCCATTGTTTTTATCTTCATATTTTTGCATCAATTTTAGGTGTAAACTCTTGAATCAGACTTACTTTATTTTATCTATTAAAATATAGAATAGATATTTCCATTGCTTTGATCTTCATATTTTCGCATCAATTTTAGGTGTAAACTTTTTTAATCCGACTTACTTTATTTTATCTATTAAAATATAGAATAGATATTTCCATTGCTTTGATCTTCATATTTTCGCATAAATTTTAGGTGTAAACTTCTTGAATCCGACTTACTTTATTTTATCTATTAAAATATAGAATAGATATTTCCATTGCTTTGATCTTCATATTTTCGCATAAATTTTAGGTGTAAACTTCTTTAATCCGATTTACTTTATTTTATCTATTAAAATATAGAATAGATATTTCCATTGCTTTGATCTTCATATTTTTGCATCAATTTTAGGTGTAAACTTCTAGAATCAGACTGACTTTATTTTATCTATTAAAATATAGTATAGAGGTTTCCATTGCTTTGGTATTCATATTTTTGCATCAATTTTCGCTGTAAACTTCTACAATCCGACTAACTTTATTTTATCTACTAAAAGATACAAGAGATATTTCGATTGCTTTTAATCTTCATATTTTTACATTAATTTTAATAATGTATGTTAATTCAATTGAATTGTTGGGAATCGAACGCTATTATTGATGCTGTCATTTATTCGTTCCATCTTGGCGTATCATTTCTGCCGCCGACCTACATTTTTTTCTGCCCTCCATTCAAGCCAGCTTTTATTTGTCTCTATTTAGTTTGCACGCCTCCTACAACAAAGCTTTTCTTACTCTCGTCCGTCCCTCTTCTTTTTTTCAAGGTGCCCATCCCCTACCCACCCACTATCGTCTCTTTGATATACCCCGTTGTTAGCCATTCTCTCGCTGTCTATTCTTCGTCTCTTTATCCTTCATTCCGCGCGTCGTCGTCCGCCGATTTCTGAAGGCATTCGGTTCGTTTAATGTGTTCTTTCAGCGTCATTCATTGCCAATCGCTCTTCTCTCTCTTTTTCTCTCTTTCCTTTCCTCGTGTTCACTCCATTTATTTTAATGGGTATATTTTTTTTTTTTAGTAGAAAGTGGAATATCACTCCCGCCTGATGAAAAATGAATTATTATTCCGAATTTTTTGTGACGGGAATTAACGAAATCGAACGAGCAGTTGTTTCTAAAATAAATAAAAAATATATACATATAAAAATGTTAAAAGAATGTCATTTTACATCGACGAACATTTTTGAGACAATTTTTATGAGAACAGACCCAAAAACAAAATCTATCTACATTCGAATTTAGTGCTACGCATTCAAATGTACTTAAACTTGGTTTATGCTAGATTAGCAAGGCCACTCGGTGTTACTAGGCGCCATGGGGGGGGGGGTAAAATAAAATAGTTAAAACAGGGAAGTAAAACATTTTTCTTAAAATCTCTGTTCTTCAATTTCCCTTCCTAACTTTCTTTCTCCCAGTCCTGCGCAAACTTTAGCAACTGCTTAATATAGTATTTATTTACTCATCTCCATGAGTTAGGCACAAGGCCAGTTTTATCTTACTCCCACAAGTAAGATGTGACCCAAGGTCGGGTCGGGAAAGTGGAACTTGAAAAACCAGCGCCCGAGAAGGTGAGCACTCTGGCCATAAAAAATTGCCTGGGCAGCCCTGTCGGTATTCCCCGGTAGGGGCGCCTCAGGCAGTAAGCAATAAACTTACTCCTCCCCAAAGAGAGGAGGCAAAGCCTGGGAGGGTGGACCTCCTAGAACTGCACAGGACAGACTCATAGACAGGCGTAAATCAAGACCCGAAGGGCAAGCAGAAATAAAGAAATAAATCTAGAACAATGGTCGCGGAGACTTTACCGTTGATGATCTTGCATGTAAGAATCAAGTCTCCCCCATCTTCAGCAACTCAAACCAGAATAGATGTGGTATTCCGATCTGCCTATGGTGAGTAAGCGTGAAAAGTCCCTACTCGATTCTCGTTGTACACTGTTGAACACTCTCCAGGTGGCGGATATATTTTTATAAATATGGATTTTATATTTCATAATTTTTTAGATTAGGATTGATAATTGGTATAATTTGGATTATTCGGACTATTGTTCTCACCTTGAGTGTTATTATTACAACGTTTCGGCCGATGTAACTTCCGACCTTCTTCAGGAGTATGTTATCGAGCTCGGCAATCTGAAGTGGCGTAACGGTACAAGTAAAGTACTAAGTAGGAATTCAGTTCTAGGTGCAGTCTTCCGAAGGTGGAAGGTTCAATCCTCAGTGCGGGCGATACGAAGAATTGCGAATTACTTAAGATTTCTATCCGGTCATGGCTGTCGAAACAAGAGCATGCTATCCCCGTGGATTAAATAAAGGGTTCCGTGCGAAATTCCCGAGTTCGACAAGATACACCTGAAGAAGGTCGGAGGTTCTTCGGCTGAAACGTGAGAATAAAACTCTGATGTCATACTGAAAGGTGGGCCATACCAGATATATGTATAATCGATTGAAAATGTTTGCCTCTAGATTGAAAAATGATCTCCGGAACAGATAAAGAACACGCCTTGCTTTGTTCGCTATCTCGATACAATGGCGTGTTGCTTTGAATGATTGTTTTGTGTTCAGGTAATCTTTTTTAAGCATTACATTTATTCAATCATAGATAATAAAAAAATAAGAAACAAATATATTACACCGATCCATTCGGTGAAAAAGTAAACTATAAGATTAATAATTCAATAAATAATTAATAAATCCCTTATTCGTCACTTGGACATTGTTTAGTTCAATATCAAGAAATCCTGATTCCTTATATATAATTGTATCACAGTCAATAGTTTTCTTCACATGTCTGGCTGGCCTGGCAGGCCTGGCAGGCCGAGAGCAGACTCAAGACGTTTTCACGAATAATGGCGATAGAGAGGCGCTCGTAAAGCCAAGACAATTCGCAATTGTCTCCGGTGTTGCGCGTCATTAATAGACCAAGGTTGCCGAGGAAGTCGCACGTGGCAGAGCCAATCACTCCACTCGTCTCCACAACGATCGGTTGAAATACAAATTATGTGGCCATTTCTCTACAGACTAAAGAACGTTCAGGCGTAACAGAGTTATGAAAATGTTGTTTAAAATTTAAGCCTGACAGACCAACACCGAACCTATTTTAAACTCAATCCTGACAGACCACCATAGATGGTATCTCAAACGCAATCATGACAGACCAATAGCAATAGTTTTTCTAACTCAACTATTAGAGATCGACAAAAATACTATTTAAAACGCAAGCGTGACAGACCAACCAACGAAGGGTGCATTTTATAAAATATAATTTTGATTATTCGGACTACTATTCTCATTTTGAATGTGCTTCTCATGAGGTTTCGGCCGATGTAATCTCCGATCTTCTTCAAGTGATCCTGGTCGAACTCGGGAATCTTTGTCAAATTTGGGACTCTATACGGAATGTTGAACTTGCCGCTTTATTTAATACATGTAGGTAGATTGTTCTCGTTCCGTCAGCCATGACCAGGTAGAAATTGTAGGTATGTTTTTTTTTTTATTCTTCATTAGTATATACTGTAGTAAAAATGTAAGCTTCAAACTGCAGAGGACTATCACTTAGAATTTGTTTTGTGTTACACCTGTATTCATTGCGCCACGTGGTCATGGCTGACGAAATGAGGACAATCTACCCCCGTGGAATAAATACCGAGTTCGAAATACCATATAAATTCCCGAGTTCGACATAAAGACTCCCGAGTTCGACAAGATGCAACTGAAAAGAGTGTGAGACTCCACGACTGTACCGACATGCCGGAGAGCCTTTTATTCCAGTAGCTTCTTTCCTCGTCCTGCCGGCCTTTGGAACTCCCTCCCTGCCCCCTGTTTCCCCGACTGTACCGACATGCAGATATTTAAAACTAATTCAAACAGTAATCTCGCTTGACAGCTCCCAACTTAGGATGCCACCAAAAACCCAAACCCTAATTCTCAGTAGCCCCTTACGTCTACAGTGGCGGCCTGTCTTTTTTTTTGGGGGGGGGGGTGAAATATGTTAAAAAGAAAAAAAAGAGTATCGGCCGAAACGTTGTGAGAATAATGTCAAAGATGAGAATAGTAGTTCGTAGATTCCAACTAATACAAGTTAGTGATCCTCATCTCTAAAATTTCCGAAACAAATGAGGACATCGTCCATGCTTTGAACAGCATTTCTTCATTCACATGTGGGTGGACCATATGCATATATAGCCAGAACAGATTTTGAACAGATGGTTTACTGTTCCATTCTATGGCCATATCTCTAGCAGCTCTCCAAACTAACTTTCTAAATCTTGAGCAGTTGCCCATCCTCACAGCAGAGCAAGGAATACATTTGCTTAGAAAACTTTCCCTTGAAAGCAGCTGGCTTTTCAAAATGTTACATAATGGAAAGGCACAAAACAATGTAGTGGCTAGCATTGTCTAATAGTCAAAAAGACTTGGGTATGAACAAAGGTAAATTAATCAAAGTGTACACATTCAAAATAATGAAGTTATCTACCTTGACATTTTCTTAGCAATAACCCCAAGTAATAAAAGAAAATAGCTTACATAAAAATTAATCACTAACATATGCTGCTTTATGTTTGCGTTGCGAAATCTTCCATTTTTTGTTGAAATGTCGTCACTTGATGGAAGGGAGATAATTCAAAGTAGATTTATATTACGAGTTGTCTTCCTTGTAAGTAATTTCAACTTCAAATGCAGTGTTTTTGGCATGGGACGTTGCAAAACCACGGTGCAGTTTTACGCAATACATTTTTATATTTAAGTAACAGGTAGATTGACTTGTAATTAAAGAGGTTAAGGTGCAAACACTTTGGCAACAGATCATTTCAAAACTTACTAAGAGAGTAGAAAGTGACTAACTTGGGTTTACTTTCGTCACCCTGGTAACTCTCGCTTCCCTTATTTTGTCCTTTAGTCCTCACATTTCATGAGCGATGTTTCTGACAAAGGGGGCAGAATTGCTGTTTTCTGGGTCGGAATCTATCCATATAACACTTAGCGTTGGGTGTATTTTGATCTTGAAGTGGTATTTGTTTGGGTTTTTTTAGCTCCTTACATCAAGTGGCTTCATGCCTTGTCTGGAGCAATTTCCATTTTTTTTTAAATATTTGATTTGTTTCTTTACTTATGATCGAGAAAGAAATATGCAACAACTGAGTCAAACATATTCTTTCGTTTTGTGATTTTTTGAGAATTTTCAATTCGAGACGACATTTCTTTTTTTTTTAAATACCGCTGGATTTGCGGTTCGTGATTGGGAGGAAATCTGATCGCAGTCTCTGGTCGAAAATAAATCGCACTAAGTGATACAAACACCGAGAGGTCGGGTCTGGTGAAACATTACGACAACACAGCTGGTGATAGCCGGGTCAAGATACGGATACTTTTACTATTAGCAAAGTAATGCGTCAACTGTTGTGTCCGTCGATAAAAATAGTTATTATTATCTGTTATGTTTCTCAGACAATCCTTTCTCTTGTTACATAATGTGTTTCTCCGTTGGATACCGGCTAGATTCTTCCAGGCTGTGATGACGGTATTGATTGTAGTCTCATTGAGACGAAGAAGGAAAGAGATGTAGACTTACTTGGCCGTATGGTGGGCCTAGGTCTACTTAGCTGGAAACATCAGAGTGGCGATTATTTGAGAAGTCGTCTTCTTGCCGGTTTAGGATTAGGGTTAGGTTTTAGGGTTAGGTGTTAGGGTTAGGTGTTAGGGTTAGGTGTTAGGGTTAGGGTTAGGGTTAGGGTTAGGTGTTAGAGTTAGGGTTAGGGTTAGGTGTTAGAGTTAGGGTTAGGTGTAAGGGTTAGGGTTAGGTGTTAGGATTAGGTGTTAGGGTTAGGTGTTAGGGTTAGGGTTAGGTGTTAGAGTTAGGGTTAGGGTTAGGTGTTAGAGTTAGGGTTAGGTGTTAGAGTTAGGGTTAGGTGTTAGGGTTAGGTGTTAGGGTTAGGGTTAGGGTTAGGTGTTAGAGTTAGGGTTAGGTCTTAGGGTTAGGATTAGGTGTTAGGGTTAGGGTTAGGGTTAGGTGTTGGTGTTAGGGTTAGGTGTTAGGGTTAGGGTTAGGATTAGGTGTTAGGGTTAGGGTTAGGTATTGGTGTTAGGGTTAGGTGTTAGGGTTAGGGTTAGGGTTAGGTGTTAGGGTTAGGTGTTAGGGTTAGGGTTAGATGTTAGGGTTAGGTGTTAGGTGTTAGGGTTAGGTGTTAGGTGTTAGGGTTAGTGTTAGGGTTAGGGTTAGGTGTTAGGGTTAGGTGTTAGGGTTAGGTGCTAGGGTTAGGTGTTAGGATTAAGTGTTAGGGTTAGGGTTAGGGTTAGGGTTAGGGTTTAGGGTTAGGGTTAGGGTTAGGGTTTAGGGTTAGGGTTAGGGTTAATGGGTTAAGGTTAGGGTTAGGATTAAGGTTTGGGTTAGGGTTAGCTTACTTAATTTTCTCATCTGCCTCGCAGTCTGGATGACCGTTGAGGAGCTAAATATTACCTGACGACCACTTTGCTCCAGCCTTTCAGATGTTCTGACTTTTTAAGCGTTTTACACTGCGCCAGCACCGTCTACTGTCAGATTTTGTCCTTTAATTTCTTTCTGTGTTAATTATCAATGACTACCTAAAAGTTTGTATCCAAAACACATCCTGTTTATTGACTTCAAGTACAGTTTCGGGCAGAAAGAGAGAGCGAGCGAGAGAGAGAGCGAGATAAAGAGAAGGGGGAGAGTGGGAGAGGGGGAGAAATCAGGTGCATGTCAACACGCGTGTTCCTGATTCTAAACGAATTCTCCCCAATGCCAGCATGCTAATTAATCACCTAATCTCGTATTTCTGCTTTTCGCAATACATGTCATTTAAAAAAATGTTCTGACCCTTTGACAACTTCATTCCTATCTCCATCTTATACAAGGCCACCTTAATATGTGAACTCTCTTCGGTGATAAAGTGGAGAATATGGCTAAAGGATGATAAGTGAAACTTACGATTATGTAATTCATTTCTTTGGTTAATTCCAATTCCAATTCCAATTTGAATCCTAATTCCAATTTATGCTTTTCATAGTCCCCAGTCGCATGCATATCTATGTCAACGGAAATGATTTCGACAATATTAGTTTTTGTAAGAAGTGTCGATGTCCTCTCTACTTCAGGTACAATATTCAAGCAGTGAGAAAGTGAGATGTGGAGAAAAAAATCACCCATAAACTATTTAAACATCTACAGGTCATCACTTATTTCAACCTCGTCTTTTCACGAAATTTCCATGATTCTAATTAGTGACGTGGTCTCTGCTTTCCACTGTTTGCATTTCGACTAGGTTCACCCATGCACGTCTTCTTTGAACTTCTAACCCTCTTGACAATTTACTTTCTATCTTTGTCTTATTTAAGGCAAGATTAATATAATATATCGTTGATTGAATGCGTGAATGTTAAACTACAGCTGTCATTCAGTAAACTTAAGTCCATTTCTTCTTCAGGGGGGCTTTACAACGTAACACAATTATTGTAATTACTAGCAGAACCCTGTGGAAATTCCCTTTGATTTATACATCATCCTGTATAATTTACTGTTAATAATATTATCTCTTTCGAAATAATAAAAAAATTTTCAGTGTCAATAACATTAAGAAAAAATAAAATAATTTTACCTCTGTAAAAGTAATGGTCATTGTCACGAAAATATTCTTTAAAAAGAAAAGATGTTTTATGTATTTAAAATTGTAGCAGTTTATTTTTGTTAAACAGTAAATACTCTCAAAATTCTTACTGAAAAAAATTGACAGCTTAATATTCTTCGAATCAATAAGTATTTATTCATAAATATTTTTGAAAAATAAATACACAATGTGTTACAAAGCCGAAAATGGAAAATAGGCAGAAACTGGGTCTGACTTATATTAATGTATTTAACTAGTCACAATCGCCAAAACAATTTACTCAATAATTAACCTACTTAAAACTCTAATCAATGAAACGAATGTTATTTTTTAGGTATTTATTTAAAAGTATACTGTTTTAGTTGACGAGACGATATAATGCGATTTTGAAACAATTCAGTTTAAAAAGGGTGAGATCGGAAGTTTGTTACCTTAGCGACCACAGAATAATCACCAATCTTCAAAAATACGTGTTAAAAAAGTGGACAATAAACAAAATAAAAAAAATAAAAATAGAGAAGGGAAAATAGGAAGAAGAAGAAGAAGAAGAAGAAAGAGAATAATAATAATAATAATAATAATAATAATAATAATAATAATAATAATAATAATAATAATAATAATAATAATAAGAAGAAGAAGAAGAAGAAGAAGAAGAAGAAGAAGAAGAAGAAGAAGAAAGCGAAATGTTTTTAAAAAATACGAACAAATTTCATATTATTACTTCAAAATAAAATGAAATTTAATTTTTTTAAATTTAGAAATAATGTTTAGACATATTTTTTAAACCATTGTTTCGTATTATATTTTTTTGAAAAAAAAATTCCATAACAATGTGTAGTGTTAAAATAAAATAAATACAATTTATTTTATTTCAACACTACACATTGTTATGGAATTTTTTTTTTTTAAATATTAAAAACAAAATTTGCTGATCGGCCGATCTTAGTGTTCTGAATCCGTGTGAAATGTGATAACGTACGTATGAATATCAAGTTGATTAGCGTATTATTATATGAATACTGACATATTTTTAAACCATTGTTTCGTATCATATTTTTTTTGAAAAAAAATCATAACAATGTGTAGTGTTAAACTAAAATAAATAAAATTTGTTTTACACATTGTTATGGTTTTTAAAAAATATATGAATATCAAGTTGATTAGCGTATTATTATATGAATACTTATATATTTTTAAACCATTGTTTCGTATCATATTTTTTTTGAAAAAAAATCATAACAATGCGTAGTGTTAAACTAAAATAAATAAAATTTGTTTTACACATTGTTATGGTTTTTAAAAAATATATGAATATCAAGTTGATTAGCGTATTATTATATGAATACTGACATATTTTTAAACCATTGTTTCGTATCATATTTTTTTTGAAAAAAAATCATAACAATGCGTAGTGTTAAACTAAAATAAATAAAATTTGTTTTACACATTGTTATGGTTTTTAAAAAATATATGAATATCAAGTTGATTAGCGTATTATTATATGAATACTGATATATTTTTAAACCATTGTTTCGTATCATATTTTTTTTGAAAAAAAATCATAACAATGTGTAGTGTTAAACTAAAATAAATAAAATTTGTTTTACACATTGTTATGGTTTTTAAAAAATATATGAATATCAAGTTGATTAGCGTATTATTATATGAATACTGATATATTTTTAAACCATTGTTTCGTATCATATTTTTTTTGAAAAAAAATCATAACAATGTGTAGTGTTAAACTAAAATAAATAAAATTTGTTTTACACATTGTTATGGTTTTTAAAAAATATTTGAATATCAAGTTGATTAGCGTATTATTATATGAATACTGATATATTTTTAAACCATTGTTTCGTATCATATTTTTTTTGAAAAAAAATCATAACAATGTGTAGTGTTAAACTAATATAAATAAAATTTGTTTTACACATTGTTATGGTTTTTAAAAAATATATGAATATCAAGTTGATTAGCGTATTATTATATGAATACTGATTATTTTTAAACCATTGTTTCGTATCATATTTTTTTTGAAAAAAAATCATAACAATGTGTAGTGTTAAACTAAAATAAATAAAATTTGTTTTACACATTGTTATGGTTTTTAAAAAATATATGAATATCAAGTTGATTAGCGTATTATTATATGAATACTGATATATTTTTAAATCATTGTTTCGTATCATATTTTTTTTGAAAAAAAATCATAACAATGTGTAGTGTTCAACTAAAATAAATAAAATCTGTTTTACACATTGTTATGGTTTTTAAAAAATATATGAATATCAAGTTGATTAGCGTATTATTATATGAATACTGACATATTTTTAAACCATTGTTTCGTATCATATTTTTTTTGAAAAAAAATCATAACAATGTGTAGTGTTAAACTAAAATAAATAAAATTTGTTTTACACATTGTTATGGTTTTTAAAAAATATATGAATATCAAGTTGATTAGCGTATTATTATATGAATACTGATATATTTTTAAACCATTGTTTCGTATCATATTTTTTTGAAAAAAAATCATAACAATATGAAGTGTTAAACTAAAATAAATAAAATTTGTTTTACACATTGTTATGGTTTTTAAAAAATATATGAATATCAAGTTGATTAGCGTATTATTATATGAATACTGACATATTTTTAAACCATTGTTTCGTATCATATTTTTTTTGAAAAAAATCATAACAATGTGTAGTTTTAAACTAAAATAAATAAAATTTGTTTTACACATTGTTATGGTTTTTAAAAAATATATGAATATCAAGTTGATTAGCGTATTATTATATGAATACTGACATATTTTTAAACCATTGTTTCGTATCATATTTTTTTTGAAAAAAATCATAACAATGTGTAGTTTTAAACTAAAATAAATAAAATTTGTTTTACACATTGTTATGGTTTTTAAAAAATATATGAATATCAAGTTGATTAGCGTATTATTATATGAATACTGACATATTTTTAAACCATTGTTTCGTATCATATTTTTTTTGAAAAAAATCATAACAATGTGTAGTTTTAAACTAAAATAAATAAAATTTGTTTTACACATTGTTATGGTTTTTAAAAAATATATGAATATCAAGTTGATTAGCGTATTATTATATGAATACTGACATATTTTTAAACCATTGTTTCGTATCATATTTTTTTTGAAAAAAATCATAACAATGTGTAGTTTTAAACTAAAATAAATAAAATTTGTTTTACACATTGTTATGGTTTTTAAAAAATATATGAATATCAAGTTGATTAGCGTATTATTATATGAATACTGATATATTTTTCTCGGAGTCAATTAGATAGACTGCTCGAATATATAAAAACCAAGAAATTGTATTCTTTGAATTTTATTTCCGTCTCTATCACTTTTTGACCTAATACTGGAAACTTAAGAATTCCATCTCGTCTATTAGTCAAAAAGTGCTGACTATATATTAAATGCATGTATGCACTGTTTGCCATTTTTATTTGATGCGCGGTTGTTTCTTTGACATTTTAGAAGCTGTCAAAGTGCCTACCTTTTTATGAGACTGACATTTGCCAACGTCAAGTCTTTCGCCCTGATAAATTCTTTAGGTCGCTCTTTTCTTCGGATTTACCGATTCTTTTTTTTCTTTTTGCAATTATATGCAAGATTTTTTCCCGTTTATATCCAGTCCGTGTATTTGTAACGTTTTGCGTCCGCCATAAACTTAAACGTATGCTTAGGATACAATTCTTGTTATGAGCGTTGCCTCGAGTAGGACTGAAACGATATTCCATAGGTTGGTTAGGTTGTTTTGTTTTACGGCATATCAACCCTGGAAGGAGTCAAGAGTACAATAAACTGCATAAAATTCCAACACAGGATTTAAGACCTCAACAAGCCATTTGGCTATTCCATGTTAGACAGAGGCAACCATGGACAAGATAAGTCTAAGGGGGCGAATTTGGTTTATGGATTTTAAGTAATCCAAAAATTATTGGCCGTTGGGAGCCTACAGGACGAATCAAAGAATATACATCCTTTGAGAAAAAGTTATTTTTGTCAAATTGCAAAAACTGTTTCTGAAATTCAATGTCAGTCCTTAAAGTGTGTTCAGATGTTAGGTCACCTAGTAACTGGAATTTAAAATGACAGTGTGATGCTGATTATGTGGGCAAGAGTATTCAGTGATTGTCTGTCATTGTCGCACAACATGTATCAGGATGTGTCCGTCGACATGAACCGGTTCCGTCATCCGGGTGTTTGCAGACACAGGAGTCTGCCATAGCTTGATAAAAAAGCGGTCGTGATCATTATTCCGATCATAGCTTCTCTGTCGTGCACAGAGCGCGACATCTTTTTCACCTGGATATCCTCGAAGCCATTATTATTAATTCTCTACGTCCTTCCGTTTGTAGACAACAAAAATTAAAACACTCATTACTAATATTAAGTGATTCGTGGGCTTCTGTGGGTTGATTTGCAATTGTGTGTTCAATTTTATATGTACATATGTACATATTTTTATATATATGTGCGTATAAATCCCTAACGCTAACCTATTGCCACTTGTTGTAAATGACTTTATGCGAATTTATGGTTTAGTGAACTATATATTTTTACAGACGATTCCCCTAAATAGAGTCTGTTGAAAGGCGCCTTTAGTAATTTAGTGTTTAATTTAGTGTTTAATTTAGTGTTTAATCGTGTGTTTTATAGATGGTACATAACTCGTTCCATCTTTAAATAGGTTCCCCTACAATCTATTATTCATATATATATATATATATATATATATATATATATATATATATATATATATATATATATATATATGTATTAGTATTTCATGTATCCGCATAAAATTTTTTAAGGAGATATAATTCTTTATGTATTAATTTTGTGTATTTACTTCAACAGGGCTCGATACGTAAGTAGAACTAGGTAGTAAGCTAGAAAACAGAACAATAGAACACGATATAGGAAGTAACACCAACAAGAACTTTGTTCGCGGGAAGCCCAGCGATTGGATGAGAGAACAACAAAGAATCTGATTGGTTAACTAGCTAGACAGTTATATAAAAAAAAACAGCAAAAATAACTCCATGCATTTTAGCCTGAAGATTCCCCCGGGGATGAAACGCGGGAGTCTCTGTGTAGCTTAATTGCCATAAAATATTTTCATAGCTTACTATATATATATATATATATATATATATATATATATATATATATATATATATATATATATATGAGGATAACATAAACAATATATAATAGAATGGAGTGCAATGGAGACAGAATGTAGGAAAAGGACAGAAAAGAGAAACAATTAACAACAGAAAGAAAACATGATGAGAAATTGACCAGTTTCGGTTGGATCAACGAACGTTTTCAGGAAAATTGACGATGTGAAATGTATTGAAAAACGGCAAATCATAGAAAAGAAGATGCGAAACGAGATGTTTTTAGCATGTGCGTAACTATTTGGAAAAATATGCAGCGCATGGGAAACAGACGTTAATTGCAAACAGAGAAGAAAAAGAAAAAGAAGAATAGGAAAAGAAACTATGTATGTGTACATATAAATGTATACACACACCTAACTTAATAAAGCGAGAGATATAATTACCATAACCGGCGTGAGGTAATACTTAGTCAGAATATATAAGGTCAATAATTGCATCTTTAGTAGTTTCGTTGATGTAGATGGACAGACGTACAGACACACAGAAAAGATGCGTGGTCGCAGCAACAATAACTATTGCAGGTTTTGCCGCCACACAGAAGTAGAGAGTGTGAGCCACCTGACATTTAGTTGTAAGGTTCTCCTGGGGGATGGCTATTATACAATGTGTCACAAAGTAGTGTGTAAATATCTTCATTGGACTATTTGTAAAAAGTTGGATATCCAGTGTAGCAGCAAGTCCGGGGAGCATATACCAGAAAAACAGTCTGAAATAATTTATACACCATCCACTATGACTATGCAATCCCTACACTTACATATCTAGAAAACGGAGCTGTTAAACCTGGCATCGTAATATGGGACAAAAGGGAGTAAGTAGCAACCCTAGTTGAAGTCAGTATCCCTAATGATGCAGGATTGAACAGAGCAGAAAGGGAAAAGATTACGAAATACCAAGGTCTTATGTACGACATGAAAAGAAACTGGAATCTTAGGAAAATCTCCATCATACCAGTAATTATAGGAGCAACAGGACTAATGAAGAAGAATTTCAAGAGCTATCTGGCGAGTATACCCGGCTAATCGAGTGCAAGAGAAATACAAACAACTGCACTTAAAAGGACGGTTAGAATCTTAAAAGGATCTCTAGGCTGGAGTGTCTGAAATAGCCGGTGAATGTCTGGCATCCGGTAGGATGCCCCATCTCCAGCAAAAACAGAAAGATAAGAAAAATAAAAGATAAAAAGAAAATACACAATTCCTTTATGTGAGAGATGAGGTCTTATCAAAATCTTGATCATTTGAACTTTAGCTCCTTATATAAAGTGGCTTCATATCTTGTCTAGAGCGATTGACATAAAAGTATCACATTTGCTTTGCTTTGAAATAAAATGTATTGTCGTCTTATTAATAATTTTATTTGCTTTTGAAATAAGGTGCACCTTTCCGGTCGCCTCGTTGGTCATTCATCAGTATCGTCGTTTGTTCTTGTCTAAGATATATATATATATATATATATATATATATATATATTAATCTTTCTATCTATCTATCTATCTAGCTCTCTCTCTCTCTATATATATATATATATAGAAATCTATCTATCTATCTATTATAATACATTTGATTCAATCGACGTGTTTTCCTTCCTTAAGCATTGCTTCCTATATATTGCAATCACGCGAAATACATCTGAAATATTTATCAGTTTAGGGATTGAGTTTTGTTTATCTCCGTCCCACAGCGGGAACATGTGACACAAGGTCGAGAAAGTGGAATTTGAAGCCAGCACCCCAGACAATGAACATTCTTCAATAGTGGGTCCTCAGGCGATCAGCAATAAACTAACCCCTTCTCAAAGGGCGAGAAGGTTAAGCCTACAGTATATATGAGAATGATACGATGGATGTGTAATGTGGGTCTTAGACAAGCTTAGATCTGATGAGCTCAGAGGAAGATTAAAAGAGAGTAGAACGTAGACCTTGGGTTTACTTTCCGCAGCCTCGTAACTCTCGCTTCGTCGGATACATTTCTGTTAGACGGTTTCGAATCTGAATCAGTGTCTCTAACCTCCCAAAAACGACTGGTTCGAAAAGTCGAAATGGCATTCCACGAAGATGAAATATCCGAATCTAAAACGAACAAAAAGCGTATCTTAGCTTAGCTTAGCGTAACATCCGGCTTGTTTACAAAATCTGCAAGCAAGGTCGTAGAGGGAGTGAAGAGTTATGTGACGAATGTAGGGATAAAAAAACTGGCTACGTGCTGTCAATCCTGTTTGCGAGCAAGGAGAGTGGGGCATTTTGTTTATAATTAAAAAGATAATAAGACACCGAAATGCAATCTCGTAGAATTTAACGAAATTACGTTTTTTTAATGAGATTTTAGAAATTACTGTTTTATTTAACGCTATGGCATTTTTGATTTCAGTCGCAATTTTGTAGCTAGATTAATAGAAGAATTACATGACGAATGCAGTGAGAAAGAAAACTGACTACGTGCTGTCAGTCTCGTGTTGGCACAGTGTTCTTGTTAGATCAGAGAAGTTAAGCGACGATGAGCCTGGTTAGTATGATATGGGTGACCGATCGGGAATACCAGGCGCCATTTATAGGATAACAGCGATCCCTCCTATCATTAAAAAGTTGGCTTGCCTGAGCAAGATACACATGAAACTGGGTACCGTTTGTGAATTTTATATTCCCTAAAACTTCCTATATCGCAGGAAGCAGGCTGAACTCGCCAAGGGTGCGTGCTGCAACACAATAGAAATAATTTTGGGGTGAGGGAATATATATCTTTAATTAAAAAAATATATATTCCCTCTCCGAAATGCATTCTGGTGGATTTTTACGAAATGAGATTATTTTTCTAAATATAGCATTTTTTTAATTCGTTTAATTTTACGCTTTTGGATAATGAATAATTCAATCTTTATTACTAGAGTTGTCTCATACTGTTTTTTTTAAATGAAAATCGCTCCAGACAAGGCATGAAGCCACTTGATGTAAGGAGAAAACAAGAACAAATATGATTATCGCAAAGACAGGAGATGCCTATTGGTCTTAGTCTCGAAAAGACTAATGTTATAGGTAGGAGGAAAACAGTCAGCAGGAAGAGAGTTCCACAAGCCTGCGGTTCTTGGAAAGAAGCTACTGGAATATGAAGCAGTATTACAATGAAGTATCAAAACAGCGAATTAATGAAGACCACTAGACCAACGAGTCAAACGAGCTGCAACAAAAGAAGCGAGGAATAGATCACATAATTCGGAAGAACACATGCTATAATAATATTTATAGAAAAGACTGAGACTAGCAACACAACCAATCAAATTACAGATGCGTTTCAGCACCTTATCAAGAACCCTCAAATGGGGTAGAGATTTAACAGCCCAAATATGACAACAGTACTCCATACATGGTCTGATTGTACATTTTCAGAGATAAAAAATAGCCTCAGGTGTGAGAAAGTGCTTGGGGAGATAGAGAGAACCAACTTTACAAGAAGCAAAAAGAGCAATGTATGAACTCCAAGAAAGATTTGATGAGAGATAATAACCAAAATGTATACCTGATGGAGATTTGGTATCCGTCTGTTAGAGGCCGAAACGAGACTATTACTTCTATTAATGGTGCTATTGTATTATCCTTTGATGTTCAATTAAGATGGTAGTGTAGTATATGTTTTGTTGTAATGACACCATTCTCCCATGCATTATCTCCTCCTTTAGGGAATAGTGTAGTATATGTTCGTTCGTCACGATACGAATCTCTCAGAAAGAACCTCCTCTATTGGAGGAGAACTGTAGTATAGATACTGGTTTCGTGATACTATCCTCCCAGATATTACTTCTTCCTTTTTGGAGAGGGGAGTATATTATAGTATTTTATGTTGTCATGATACTATCCACCCAGAGATTACCTTCTCTTTTTTGTGGGGGTAGTGATATACTAACAAAACTGATAATTGAATGTGTAATCATCAAAGGAAAGGTAATGCAGCAAAAATTGTTGCCACATCTGGGCTGGCGCATCATCTACTAGTCTCTCCCTCCTTGACAAGGTCCAAAAAAGAATCGCCAACCTAATAGGTCCCTCACTGTCAACCAAGCTTCAGCCTCTGTCTCATCGCCGCAATGTAGCATCCTTGTACTTGTTTTACAAATATTTCAATGGATTATGCTCCGATGAACTGGCTACTCTGGTGCCCCCTCGACGTCAATTCACTAGACTAACTCGACAATCAACTAAATCTCATTCATCCACTGTGGAGGTCCCCAGATGTCGGAGAGCCTTCTACTCAAATAGTTTCTTTCCTCGTGTTGCTGGCTTCTGGAACTCCCTTCCTGCCCCTTGTTTCCCCGACAGTACAGACATGCAGAAGTTTAAAACTAATGTAAACAGACATCTCGCTGCACAGATCCCAATATAGGTTGACTGTCCCTTACCTTCTCCCCTATTCTTTTTTTCTCAGTAGCCCCTTACGTCTACAGTGGCGTCCTGCCTTGTTTGGGGTGAACTATGTTAAAAAAACAAAAAACAAAAAACACACACTTGAAGTTGTCTCATAAAATCGGGGGACTTATGTTTTGAGGCATGTCCGTCCGTCCGTCCGGATTTTTCTTCGCAACTATCCATCGAATTTCTCTGAAATTTTGCATCAAGTTGTAACTTTGGTCAAGTTAGACTTTGGTCAAGTTAGAAAGTGACATTCTCCGATTTTTGTAAAAAAATCTGGTTAGCACCCCAGGGGGTCAAAAGACCCCGAAATGGCAAAACATGACATTTTTTTTGCCCCATAACTTTTCATCCATCCATTCAATTTCTCTGAAACTCGGCCAAAATGTGGAGACAATTGTTCCTAATAGGAAATAACTATCGCTGACCTTGGAAAAAATCTGGTTCCCGCCCCCAGAGGGTCAAAAGCCCCCAAAATGGCAAAAAATGACCCTTTTCTCCCATAACGGTTGATCCATCCATTCAATTTTTCTGAAACTTGGCCAAAATGTAGTGGCAATTGTTCTGGATATAAAATGAGCATCCTTGACCTCAGAAAATTCTGGTTCACGCCCCCAGGGGGTCAAAAGGGGGTCAAAAATGCCCCAAATTGCCCAAATTTATTGTATTTTACACTCGCCACATCGAGTCACATAAAGCGGGGGGGACCACGCACGGGCGGCTTGTTTTATTATAATAGATTAAGACTTTCTGTGATTAAAAGAAATAAACGTCTGGTGTGTATACTTAAATGCTTGCGATGTGATAACCTGTGAACCGACGTAGATAAGTACTTCATTCACCTCATAAAAAAGCCGCGTTCCAAAATATACTTTCAAATATTTTCTGATGTCATAACAAACGAATTAGTTTGTTTTCTTTTTGTTCAAACGAGCCGAAAATTATCGAAGATTCAAGTAATTAATTCTAATGGCGCCTCCTTGTTGTTAGATTGCATTTGCGCTTTGATATCGGTGATTAATACTAATTATCGAACTGAGAGATTTATGGCGTCGACAACATGTACATTGGCAACAAATCGGGTGTCAGTGATAGAAATGAGTATATAGAAAGGAAGTAGTTGGATAGATAAGTGAATAAAAATAAAGATAAAGTAAGTGAACAAAAGATATATATATATATATATATATAAATGTGTGTGTGTGTGAAAAGATGACAGACGGAAAACAAGTTAAAATGCAGGAGAAAAACAAAAACAAGAGATTGTTTGACCGGTTTCGTTCGTGGAGAACGTCTTCAGAAAATGAAGATACAGAAATAATTTTATTTTGAAAGCACACACATGGGATGAAGGGAAAATAATCTGATTGGATCATATGAGAAGACATTAAGTGATGTTGGGACATGATAAGTAGGTGACACATTCTTCTAAGGCGGTGGGGAAGAGGGAAAAGGCGGCAGAGAACCTAACTACGGTGAACAAAAAGGGGTGGGCATGAAATACAAACGCTTTTCTCTAGCAGCTGCTTCTCACTATAACAGAAGATTTTTCCTCAACCGTTGCATTGGTCCATCACGACACTTCATTTTCATGAATTATCGTGCACCTCACTCCATATATATATATATATATATATATATATATATATATATATATATGTATACATATATATATATATATATATATATATGTGTATTTGTAGTCCCTAGAAAATACCCTAGATGGGCACTGTAATCGTAGTATTAACACAGCATGACGTCGCTAGTTATAAATTCATCGTTCATTTCATTAAGTTGAACGCTCTTATGACGTCAAGCCGCCGAATAAGTATTAAAATTATCACTGTTTATCTAGCTATTCAGCGGTGGCCGTAAAGGTCTAGTTTTCGGGACTTGAGTTGTAAAATACTCGGAGCCAGGGGTTTCGAATCACACGACCAGTAGTGAATAGTAAGACCTCTATGCTGACAAGTCCCGATTAAAGGACGAAACGTATACGTGCATCGAATCGATAACAAACAAAACAAATATTTATTATTTGTAGCCCCTAAACACCCTCCTAAATGGGCACTGTAAGTGTAGTATTAACACAGCATAACGCCGCCAGCTGTAAATACATCGTTCCTTTCATTAAGTATAACGCTGTTATGACGTCAACCCGCCACATAAAGTGTTTACATTATCACTGTGTATCTAGCTATTCAGCGGTGGTCGTGGGGGTCTAGATGTCGGGACTTGAGTAGTAACAGACTCAGAGCGCGGCGATTCGAATCACGCGACCAGTAGTGAACACGAATATATATATATATATATATATATATATATATATATATATATATATATATAGAACAGGTTTTTTATTATATTCCAATAACCATGGTCTTTTTTATTACTTTTATTTTTATTTTTATTTTTTTCACATTTCCAAAAATTCCAAATTTCTGTGAGATATATTTAACGGTCCGTTTCATTTGTTTTGTGCCAAACAACATTTGTATGTCAATATCGTCTCTGCAACACTACAAAATCATCAGAAAAAGTTCACAAATAATAAGAGTTCTTAGATTAGAGTGTCTTGAAAAACACCCACGTCATACATCAGTTTCATTTTAAGGTGAAAATACACAAAAGAACAAACAAAACTTTTAGAGCAAACACTCACATGTGTACGATCAAACTAATCAACCATTTAGATTTTTATTTTATTTATTTTATTTATTTTTTTAATTTTCGTTCAAAGCTAGTATCTCCCAAAAAAAAAATATAGTAATCGAATGTATAGAATCTCTACAGTGTTTACATCACAATAATTAATAGAGCTATATATTTCTAATGATAGTTTATCTATACAAGTACCTCAAAAGCTACACATCAATTGGACATGTTTTGATGGTAGTTTTAATAAGCTCCGATCTCATCACTCTAGTAATAAAACGATAACAAACACGGATATGTTTTACTAGCATAAAGAGATCCAAGCTACGATCGAAACATCTCCAATTGATGTACAGTGTATGGTATGTTTGTGTAAATAAAAACATTATATATATATGTATATATATATATATATATATATATATATATATATATATATATATATATATATATATATATATATAGTAAGCTATGAAAATATATTTATGGCAATTAAGCTACACAGAGGCTTCCGCGTTTCATCCCCGGGGAAATCTTCAGGCTAAAATCCATGGAGTCCTTTTGCCGGGTGTTTTATATACACGGCTAGCTAGTTAACCCATCTATAAAAAACAGAACAATAGAACAGGATATAGGAAGTAACACTTACCAGACCTTTGTTCGTGGGAAGCCCAACGATTGGCTGAGAGAACAACAACTAATCTGATGGGTTAACTAGCTAGCCGTCTATATAAAACACCCGGCAAAAATACTCCATGCATTTTAGCCTGAAGATTCTCCACCCCCCGGGGATGAAACGCTGGAGCCTCTGTGTAGCTTAATTGCCATAAATATATTTGCATAGCTTACTACCTAGCTCTGCTTACGTATCGAGCACTGTTAAAGTAAATACTGAAAATTGATACATATAAAAGTATACCTCCTTATAAAATGTTATGTGGATACATGAAATAGTATATATATATACATATATATATATATATATATATATATATATATATATACATATATATATGTGTGTGTGTCTGTGGGTGTGTGGGTGTCTGTGGGTGTGGGTGTGTGTCTGTGGGTGTGGGTGTGTGTGTATGTGTGTGTGTGTGTGTGTGTGTGTGATGAAAACACTTTCTCTGAATAAATATTAACCAGAGTACTGAATTACCGGGGAATAACCTAATATATTAATTAAATAATATATCTCCATATTGGATTATGAAATACCAATCGGTTCGTGCTTCGGTACTAATCGATAACGAACAAACTCTTGGTGATGAGAAATTGATGTGTGGTTTTTTTCGACCATTTATTTGAAAATGTCTGGGTCTCTGTATGAAAGCTGTAAACTTGATAGCGGATTTCATTTCATTTCGGTGTGTTACAAAAATATGGAATCTAAATGTGTATATAAACATTATTACAACCGTAGGGTACTCAGTTCGTGTTTCTTAGAGAAAGCTTTCTATTAGCGTGAATGTTAACTAGCGATTTCACGTGACACAATGTTCAACCAGCGAAGAGCTGGGTGCATATATAAGACATCCAAAGACTGGCTATTTCGTTGTATCATAGCTCTTGATTGTGGCTAGAAAGGCGCTTTTAACAATCAAACTATCGGCAACAGACCATAAGTAAGTGAAATATTTGAGTCTCTCTCTCTCTCTCCCTCTCTCTCTCTCTCTCTCTCTCTCTCTCTATATATATATATATATATATATATATATATATATATAAGTATTTACAAAGTTGAATTCCTTCTTGATTCTACGCTAATTTGTGGTGGCCAACGGGAAACGCTCTTGACTGCCAATCAGTGGCGATTTGTGATCGGAGTTCGCGCACGCCGACCGTCGGAAATTAACTCCATGCACTGAAGATGGCGTAAGCATGAAACATCGATGTCTGTAGGTAATAAATAATTAATATTTATTTATAAATGTTATATATATATATATATATATATATATATATATATAACATTTATTTATAAACACATATTTTTCAAATTGACCCATATACACATGTGTTTCATACTATCTTGCAGTCATCAGTATGAGAGAAGAAACCCCCTGCCAGTTACGCGATTCGAACCCCCAATACAAAAGTCACCTTTGACTCAGTAGTCCGAGTACTAAGCGATGTGACCATCACGCATTGCCGTGGAAATCGGAGAGTAAATTAACGTCTAAATGCCAAATTCAGAGGGCATATTTGCAATACGTGTATATATATATATATATATATATATATATATATATATATATATACTAAAATTGTAACCACCCACATGTCGCTCAATGATAAGGGTAAATAGGATGGAATGATTGTCAGACTTTGAAGATGACCAAGTTGTAATCTGCAGGAAAGCAGTCCCGCGGCAATGTGTTCAACAGACTGGAAGCCTTTCTGAGAAAGCTCAGTTCATGGCTATGTCACCTGATGCTACGCACACCGAGGAAGAAATGACATTTTCTTCGTTGTGGTAATAAGACGTGTTTTAGATGTGAATGTCTTTCAAAGATGAACAAGAGTTTAGAGCTCAGTCGAGAACTTTCAATCGAAATAACGATAGAGTAGAGAGAGACTAGCAACAAGTGTATGCAGCAAAGAAGGTGGACTCCCTTTACCGTGCTAGTAAGCTCCTCACACCTGACATTATCCTGTATCTCTACAAAGCCACCATGCATGGAGTAGTGTTGCCACATCTGGGCTTGTGCATCATCTACTAGTCTCTCCCTCCTTGACAAGGTCCAAAAATGATTCGCCAACTTAATAGGCCACTTAATGTCAACCGAGCTCCAGCCCCTATCCCATCGTTGCAATGTAGCATCCTTGTGCTTGTTTTACAAATACTTCAATGGATTGTGCTCCGATCAATTGGCTACTCTGGTAACCCCTTTACGTAAATTCACTAGACCAACTCGACAATCAACTAAATCCCATTCATTCACTGTGAAGGCCCCCAGATGCCGGAGAGCTTTCTACTCCAATAGCTTCTTTCCTCGTGCTGCTGGCCTCTGGAACTCCCTCCGTGCTCCCTGTTTCCTCGGCGGAACTGACATGCAGAGATGTAAAACTAATGTAAACAGACATCTCGCTGCGCAGATTCCAAATTAGGTTTACCCCCCCCCCCCCCAAAAAAAATGCTTCCTTTTATTCTCAGTAGCCCCTTATGTCTACAGTGGCGGCCTGCCTTGTTTGGGGTGAACTATGTTATAAAAAAACAAGAAAAGAAAAAAGAATGTTATTTTGAAATAAAAAATTATATAAACAGTTTCCACACGTTAAAAGTTTACGGGTCGGTATGAAATTAAAAAAAAAAAAGGTCGCCCCAAACTTGATTTCGAAGTCGATTCTGGATTCTGTCAAGACAACGAAGAATTCTCCAAGCAGCACCTCCCCAAATGTGGCGGCAGTGCTCCATCTTAGGGCGTAACTGATTTTTATATAGATAGACAATTGAATCAGACACTAGGTACTTTCCGGAGTTGTAGAATAAGGCAACTAGTTGTTCGGTGGATGTACGTCTTCTATTTTAGGTATGAAAGTCAGTACTAGGAGCTTGTCGAAGTAAGGCGCTTCCTCAAGGCGAGAGAATTCATTTCGACGGTGACCAAACAAGGATCCACGAATCGGTGATGGAACGAGGGGTGTATAAATATTATTAGTATCGAAGAGTGCTCAATTCGTTTTTATGAGTTTTATGTGACTGTCGTTGTAGCATTAATCTCTTACATGAAAGGGAACCATATTCTTTGAAATAATAATATATTTTATTGATAAATATAATATTGCAATATTTTCTCCGTTAATATGTTTTTATAGCCGTGCTTATTGCTATTATTAGATCATCAAAGTCTCTCATCGGCCGACTTGGCCAATTCATTCACAAGCAAAATTTATTAATATTAGAAAAAAAAAAACTATTGGATGTGACGCGCACTTATTTTTTTACATTGTTTCCCTTTCGCACTATTGTCTTTATCAACATTAATGTTCGTACTTCTACGTTTCGGCCGATATGCTCTCAGTCCTTCTATTGTGAAAGGGATGAAAAAGCTTGCAGAACGCATCGACTGAAACGACTTTTTTTTTAGATAAATCGCTTGGGACAAGGCATGAAGCCACTTGATGTAAGGAGATAACAAGAAGCAAATATGATTATCGCAAAGACAGGAGATGCCTATTGGCCTTAGTCTTGAAAAGACCGAGGTTATATGTAGGAGGAAAACAGTCAGCATGAAGAGAGTTCCACAAGCCTGTGAGTCTTATAAAGAAGCTACTGGAATAGGAAACTTATATTGTTGCATGGGCTACTCCTGCTTGGACCGCGGCAGTACGCGTTTCGTATACTCGTCGTATAGAGGGTCGCCATCTTCTTTCCCTCCTGCCGAACCACGCCGTTCGTTGTCTGCAATAAAAGTCATGACGCACTCCGAAGACAAACTCTGCTTTTAAATTTAATTCTTTTTATTACAAGCGTTGTTATTTCAACTGGGAGTCATTCACCACGTCGAGAGAGAGGGGGGAGGCAAATCCTACTTTATCGTAGTTAGTTAACAATGTTTCTTAACCATTCATAGAGAGGGGAGAAAGGATTTATCGCTCTTATCTTCCCTTAAGGGAAATATTTCTTTTAGTTTTACATTGTGAATCGCACGTCCTCTCAGTTCGCCTTCCGAATCAGACTGACTAAAAACTCGCTTCTCACGAGAACGGGTGACGTCACGGATCCTCTCTTTCCTACGCAAGGCCCGCGACGTCACAGAGCCTCTCACAGGTGCAGACTGACCCTTGATCTGGAGATCTCGTCACACGGTAACCTTGTCACGTCTGTCAGCTCTGACTATGAGAACAGACCCTAATCTGCACTCGACTGCACCCGCGTTAACTCGCGCAAGTCAAACCAACGATTCCCAACAGATACGTCCATTCCCATAGGGCCATTATCCAACAATATTATAAATATAAATAGCTAGCATGGCTACCCGGCCTCGCCCGGGGTCAAATTCTCGTGAATTACGTAGATCTCGGCAGCTTTAGAACTCTCGCTCAATCTCTATCTTGTTCTTTAGACTTCACATTTCATGAGCAATGTTTCTGGCAAAAGGGGAATAATTGCTGTTTTCTGTGTAGTTTTTTTGTGGGATTTTCTGTTATATCATAGTAATCATTATCATCCAGGTGTCAACCTATCCTCGAGTAGTTTTTTAGCCTTGCTGAATGATTAATAAAAAAAATAATTGCAGAAAAAGTAACACTAAAATAAACCAATCTGCTAAATATTGCAATTTAAAATGTTGTAGTTCATGTTGGGAACTAAATCAAAAAAAAAAAGTATGTTCCGGATGAGATTCGAACCCGATAACGCTGTCTCTAAAAACGGTACGGTAACCGACTAACCCACAGAGGCAAGAAAAAGGTTTGAGCTAACAGTATCAGAAACTATTTTATCGCCGATTCCGATTAAACAGGATAAGGGTAACTTTTCAATCAGGATTGGAATTGACTTCCGGGAGATGTAGGAAATATGCCAACGACGTAGCAATTCAACGAAAGATTCTACAAGTGATGAGTCTTCCTTTTCTGTGACAAACCCCGCCTAAGAGACCGGTATCGTCCGGGCCTTTGGGTCTAGATTTATGCCGGTCTATTGGTGGTAATCGGTCCTGTGCAGTTCTAGGAGGTTCAACCTCCCAGGCTTTGCCTCCCCTCTTTGGGGAGGGGTAAGTTTATTGCTTACTGTCTGAGGCGCCCCTACCGGGGAATGCCCAAAGGTCTGCCTAGGCATTTTTTAAACAACCAGAGTGCTCAAATTCTCGAGCGCTGGTTCTTTCACACTTTCCCGACCTTGTGTCACATCTTACCTTGTAGGAGGAAGCCAAATAGAACCCCTCTTTCTTTTTCTACATGGAAACTGAGGCATGCTTGTTTTTTGCCAAATTTATTGAATTGAATTGAATATACAAAGCATGAGATAGTATTTATCCCTATAGTAATCTGTGATAATCCCGGTGAATCAGTGTGACAATATTGACGTACTTCTATCCAGTATATCCGAGAACGTAATTCGTTGAATAACGCAATGCGGATGATGCTAACATTCCAGTATATATAATTTCTAAAGCTGCAGTTTCAAAATTGCTTCATCATTGACCTTTGTGTCAATTGATTGCCCTGATTACTTGCGGGTGGCAATTAGCGCGAACAATGTATACTTGAGCGGTACTGCATCGCATTATTTGCGGACGACATTCGCTGAAAACAATAACCAAAGCAAGTTGGACGATACATATCATTTTGTGAGGCATAACCGATAAATAAATATGGCGTCTTTAAAGTTTTTATCTACATACATACATTTTAACGCATTACTATCTTATATATTTACATAAATATATATCTAGACAAAAATACAGACATATCCATATCAACATACTGATTATATATATATATATATATATATATATATATATATATATAGTAATCGAGGTAGGGTAAAAATCCACAGGGTAGAAATCAAAAGGGAGTCAAACCGGGTTTATGAAATAGTGCTCAATACAAAAATATAGAGCTGTATTGTGAATGCTTTTATTCAAACATGTACAAGGTCTGCTACACTGGCATGCCGATGTTATCGATCTACAGCTCTCAAGAGATGAGGTCTCATCAGGCAGAGACTTATTTTTTAATCCAACCTGCCTGATGAGACCTCAGCTCTTGAGAGCTGTAGATCGATAACATCGACATGCCAGTGTAGCAGACCTTGTACATGTTTGAATAAAAGCATTCACTATATGTATATATATATATATATATATATATATATATATATATATATATATATATATATATATATTATATATATATATATATATATATATATATATATATATATATAGTAAGGAATGATTTAATGCATTTAGCCTGACGATTCTCCCGTGGATGAAACACGGGAGCCTCTGTGTAGCTTGATTGCCATATATATTTTCATTGCTTACTACCTAGCTCTACTTACGTATCGAGCACTGTTGAAGTAAATACTGAAAACTGATACATAAAAAATTATATCTTTTTATAATATTTTATGTGGATACATAAAGTACTAATATATATATATATATATATATATATATATATATATATATAACCATAAAGATAGAGGCAAAATGCCTTCATAAGAAACCATGTGTTAGATGCAGATATTATTTATTAAATGAAAATCAAAAATCCAAACATTTTTTTCTCTTTCATCTTGACTTTTTTTAATCTAATATGTCGTTGATATAACAAGCCTCGACAGAGATTTAGACAAATAAAAGCTATTAACCTTTTTATTTCGTAATAATCCTTCCTGGTCTTGTAGAAATGACGTCCGAAGTAGTGGACTAACGGGGCAAATGTCTGTGTTAATTAAACTAAAATCGCGCATGGTCTCTGGTAGTTATAAATTTTGGAAAGTCTATTATATATATATATATATATATATATATATATATATATATATATATATATATATATATATTATATTTTTAAGTGCGTCTGGACTCACCTATATTTTGAGCACTTTCTCCACACTGCTCCCACGCAAAGAGTTTTCTTCACATTCTACAATTCATTTGATTTCTTTTCAACGGAAATTTACCACCCGGACAATCTGCATATATTTTTCACGGATTTTTTCTTTTCATTCACTGCGTTTTTTTAACAAAAATTCTTTTAATAATAATTTTCATATTTTTCAAACATTTGAATTTTGGTTTTTTCGAAAGCCAACTTATCCATCTGTATTTCTCCTCTGATGATAAGATTTCGATCTTTGAAAAGCCTTGGCTTGAGGAAAGAATAATAAACAGTAGTTTATTACTGAATACACCTTGCATTGAACAATTGAAATTTGAAATAAATTTGGACAATCGTCGCATATTTATCACTCTTTTTTCTTCTCTCTCTCTCTCTCTCTCTCGCTCTCTCTCTCTCTCTCTCTCTCTATATATATATATATATATTCATATATATATATATATTCATATTTTTATATATATATATATATATTCATATTTATATATATATACATATATATTCATATTTATATATATATATACATATATATATATATTCATATTTATATATATATATATATACATATATATATATATTCATATTTATATATATATACATATATATATATATATTCATATTTATATATATATATATATACATATATATATGTACATATATATATTCATATCTATATATATATATACTCATATATATATATGAGAGTAATCCGACGTAATGGGAAATGAAAAAGGAAAAACCAAGAGATATTTATTCATATATTCATCAATATTTCCTTTTTATTTGTAAAACTTCCTCAGGATAATAATTTAATGTATATATATATATATATATATATATATATATATATATATATATATATATATATATATATATATATATTGGAATGGGTATTTTAAACCATTGTTTCGTAATAGTATTATATTTTTTTAAGAAAAAAATATAATGTGTAGTCTTAAAATAAATAAAATTTATTTTAATTACAGCGTTCTAGAAATACAATTCTCCTTTTCAAAGCCGTGTGTTTCTGCTTTTTTTCTTTATCGTCCGATGGTAATAGACTTTTGGGTCAGAAAATCACGTTATGTCTGTAAGCGAGGCTACGCACATTTGAATTGGAAAGGGTATTTAGACATATTTTTTCAACTATTGTTTCGTAATAGTATTATATTTTTGGGGAAAAAAACATAACAATGTGTAATTTTAAAATAAATGAAATTAATTTTAATCTTAGCTTTCGAGAAATAAAATTCTCCTTGTCAAACCAGTGGTGTTCTTTTGTTTTTTTCATCGTCCGATGGTAATGGACTTTTGAGTCAGAAAATCACGTTAAAAAACCGAAAAACACTGCTTTGACAAGGAGAATTGTGGTTCTCGAAAGTTCAGATTAAATTAAGTCTTATTTATTTTAACACTACACATTGTTATGGTTTTTGCAAAAAAAATTATATATATATATATATATATATATATATATATATATATATATATATATGTATATATATATAAGGAAATTGTAGTTTGATTGAAGCATTGCTGGTAAATATAAGTGTAAGTTCGTAATCTGAGGCAGGAGCAATGTGATATAGGTACCGGAAGGTTGAACAGATGATCAAATGAACATTTATTTTTGTTCATCCTATCCACCTTCCGGTACCTATATCACATTGCTCCCTGCCTCGGATTACGAACTTACATCTATATATATATATATATATATATATATATATATATATATATATATATATATGGGGGTATGTATGTCTATGTGTGTGAATGGGACAGAAAGAGATAGAGAAAAAGATTACGTTTGAGGAAGAAAAAGCCAGTAGTTTTGTCTTTTTTTCATTGATTTCAAGTAGTGAATAGACATTAAATTGCGAAGCGATAGCGAAATAATAAATATAAGT
>OY744534.1:8893212-8895712 GCA_963556195.1 Sepiola atlantica | reverse complement strand
ATAAAATTCCATTCTTTGAAATGCCCGGTTTGAGGAAATAACATTTTTATTAAATAAACAACTTAGATATAGATAAAAAAGTTAGGAATTCATATATATTTATTTCTCTTTTTTCATTAATCTGTATATTTATATTCATTGATATAAATGTGTATATATATAAAAATATATCTATATAAATAAATGCATACATATATATATATATTAATATATATATGTAATAATATATATATATATATATATAAATATATATATATAAATATATATAGAGAAATATATATAAATATATATATATAAATATATATATATATAAATATACATATATATATATGAATATATATATATAAATATATATATATAAATATATATATAAAAAAATATATATATATATAAATATATATAAATATATATATATATATAAATATATATATATAAATATATATATATACAAATATATACATATATATATACATATGCATATATATAAATATATAAAAACATCAATATATATGTATATATACATAAATATATATATACATACATATATATACATATATATATAAATATATATATATAAAGAAATATACATATATATAAATATTCATATAAATATATATAAATATATATATAAATATATATATATAAATATATATATATAAATATATACATAAATATATATAAATATGTATATAAATATACATATAAATATATATATGTAAAAATATATATGTAAATATATATATATATATAAATATATATATATAAATATATATATATATATATATATATAAAGTATATATATATATACAAATATAATATATATATATTAATATAAAATATGAAGATATATATATAAATATATATATATGAATATATATATATTTATATATATATATAAATATATATATAAATATATATATATTTATATGAATATATATATATATATATATATATATATATATATATATATATATATATATATATATATATAGGGTGGGCAAAAATAAGGGTCCTATTTTAAAAAATTCATAACTTTTTTATTTATTGATTTTTTTTTTTTTTTTTAGAATAAGTAAAGGACCACTTCCGAAGCAAGCATGAGCCGTATTAGCCCTAAGGAAGTACCCTCATTTAGAAAACATTATTTTTGCTTAAAAAACGCAAAACAGTGTAAAAAACAATACTTTAGTTTTTGTAAGTTTTAAGAAGTGTTTTTCGGCTAAAATTTGTTTTGTTTATTTCAAAAAATCTCGGAAGGGTCAGTCTACACACACATAAAGTTTGGGGAGTTTAACTTTTATTTTGTGGAAGTTATTCAAATTCAAGTTATTCAAATTTAAAGATAGGACCCTTATTTTGGCCCACCCTGTATATATAATGTCAGAATTGAACACCCTTGATGACGGCTGCCTCTAATATGTTTGTTTATAGGGGGCGTATAGGTTCGTTACGTGTACGCGTCTTTGTAGCTTAGTAGCCAGAGATGTATTTTCATACTTTAATACAAAGCTTGACTTTCTGTAAAAGTGAACATCCATAGACAATAAGTTATACACTCTGATACTATTATAGTGTATACATGGAATAAAAAAGTATATATATATATATATATATGTATATATATATATATATATGTGTATATATACATATATATGTATATATATAAATATATATATGTATATATTACAATATGTATATGTATTTATATATATATACATATATGTATGAATATATACATATATATATGTATGTTTATATATATACATATATATAATATAGATATGTGTATATATATACATATATATATATATTTGTATATATACATATATATTTATGTGCGTATATATATATGTATATATATACATTTATATGTATGTGCGTATATATATACATATATATATGTGTGTATATATATACATATATATGTGTAAATATACATATATATACACACATATATATGTATATATATATACAAATATATATATATGTATATATATGCATATATATATTTAAATATATACATATATATATGTGTGTGTATATATATACATAAATATATATATATGTATATATACATATACATGTGTGTATATATATACACACATATATATGTGTGTGTGTGCGTATATATATGTGGATATATACACATATATATATATACACACACACATATATATATATATATATATATATATATATACATATATATATATATATATATATATATATGTGTGTGTGTGTGTGTGTGTGCGTGTGTGGGTGCGGTTGTGGGTGGGGTCACTTCAAGCTCCAGGGCAGAAGGGATGAGAAGTAAACAGAAACTCAAACAACCACCTTAAACTACCCCGCCGCCTGAAATGTATTTGGAAATATATCCATCACATTTCCTTTCAATATTTGTTTTTATTTCTGCCGGTTAAATGCGGTTTTAACATCAGATTTCTTAATTCTGAAATTATCACTGTAAGAATTTTAAAATACATTGTTTTTCAATTAATAT
>OY744534.1:8860516-8888012 GCA_963556195.1 Sepiola atlantica | reverse complement strand
TTAAATATATAATTAAAATCACTTGTTTGTTGTCTTACTTCTCAACGCTTCAAGCAAACTACCTCTCCTTATTATATATATATATATATATATATATATATATATATATATATATATATATATATATATATATATATTACACCACCATTGTTATGGTTTTTTTCAACAAAATTATAATACTACTACGAAACAATGGTTTAAAAAATATGTCTAAATACCCTTTCTTATTCAAACCGGCGTAACCTCGCCTGCAGACATAACGTGATTTTCTGACTCGAAGTCCAATTCCATCGGACGATGAAAAAAAAAGAAAAGAAAAACACTCTTTGAAAATGAGAAGTATATTCTCGAAAGTTAAGATTAAAATAAATTTTATTTATTTTACACCACCATTGTTATGGTTAAAAAAAAAATTATATATATATATATATATATATACATATATATATATATATAGAGAGAGAGGGAGAGAGAGAGAGAGAGGGAGATGACAACATAAGCTTGAAACCGACGGTACAAATGTTGTACTAATTTTTCTGCACCAAAATAAATAAATATTACACTCTTAATTTTTAATATTTAATTTTTAATTTTTAACTTTAATTCTCTATGAATCGCGCACTGAAGGCTGTCTGTAGTTATTTGTTAGGGTGTTATTATTTATTTATAGTTTTATATTATTTAATTACGGCTTGGCATTGCTTATTACGGACGTAATTTATGTACTTGTGTATTTTATGTGTTAATATATCTCACAGAAATGTTATGTTTTTGGGAATGTGAAAGAATAAAAATAAAAATAATAAAATAAAACATGGTTATTGGAATATAATATGAACCTGACTTTTATATATATATATATATATATATATATATATATATATATATATATATATATATATATATATATATATATATATATATATATATATATATATATATAAATGAAGGAGAATGGAAAGGAATTAGAGAAAGCAAAAGCCAAATCAAAATTCAATTCAAAGTTCAAAGCAAGGTATATTCCGCAAAAAGGCAATTTATTCAAGTTAAATTTTCCTTTTCAAAGATCAAAATCTTATCATCAGAGGAAGTCGCTGGGATAGATAAGTTGGCAATGGCCAAGATTTAAAATTTGAAAAAATAAAATAAAAGTTGTAGGGAAAGAAACGCAGGGCAAAACTGTGCCAAGGTGCAAGCAAATGTCCGATTGCCAAAAAGTCCGGTGTCGAAGAGTCCAGCGGAGAGAATAAGATGTAGATAGGTAGTTCGTTAGAGGCACGAGAAGTAATGAGAGAGGTTTCAAAGTTAAATTCCAAGAAGCCACAACTTCAGGTACGGCGAAAATAGAATATCCAAAAAGGGTAAAAAGTCCAATAAGAGGTACATTAGATGATGCAGGCAGGCGTCAGAGGAGATTAAGATGGAAAATATTCGCCATTAAAGATACTTCCCGGGCAGAGATGACAAAGGAAAGTGTTTAAAAGTGGGAAAAAGGGGCAGCGAGAATATTTAAAGTCTGCCCAGTTGAGAAAGCCGGCTATAAATGAAGAAAAGCAAAGACAGTGAAAACAAGAATATAATATGCGACCAGTAGGCATTTCTACCTGCTCTATATATTGAGCTGTATACTCTTCACAATAGGGTTTTACCTTTCCTAAAAGTTCGCTTTTAGTACACCTCTTTATATATATATATATATATATATGAGAAATATATAGAAAGAGGGAGAGAAGGAAGCTATCTACATACAAATACTAGAACCTAAAATTAAAAATATAACACATGAAACCAGTGGTAACATTTTAAAATTCTTAATACTTGCATAAATGAGAAAATGCTGCCTAAATACACTATATATATATATATATATATATATATATATATATATATATATATATATATATAGAGAGAGAGAGAGAGAGAGAGAGAGAGAGAGAGAGAGAGAAGAAAAAAGAGTGATAAATATGCGACGATTGTCCAAATTTATTTCAAATTTCAATTGTTCGATGCAAGGTGCATTCAGTAATAAACTAGTGTTTATTATTCTTTCCTTAAGCCAAGGCTTTTCAAAGATCGAAATCTTATCATCAGAGGAGAAATACAGATGGATAAGTTGGCTTTCGAAAAAACCTAAGTTCAAATATTTGAAAAATATGAAAATTATTATTAAAGGAATTTTTGTTAAAAAAACGCAGTGAATGAAAAGAAAAATTCCGTGAAAAATATATGCAGATTGTCCGGGTGGTAAATTTCCGTTGAAAAGAAGTCAAATGAATTGTAGAATGTGAAGAAAACTCTTTGCGTGGGAGCAGTGTGGAGAAAGTGCTCAAGATATAGGTGAGTCCAGACGCACTTAAAGGGGATTGAAAAGAGAGAAATTGGCCATATTTATATACTTCCAGGACCAAATAAGGCAAATGATATCTCGTTCCAGGTTTAAATCCAACTGAAACAAAAAGGCAAAATAGTTAAAGATTTGGGGTTAGGGGGAGGGTTTATGAGGTACGGGATTGTTTAAATAGCCGCTTTGAGAGTTGGGAGGAAATTTAAAAAAAAGTGTGTGTGTGTGTGTTTTTTTGAAGGCTTACTAAAGCATTCCTTTCAGGACACCAATGATCTCCATTAAAGATATTTTTTCTTACAAATATTATTTATTCAAATTAAATGTTAAAATTAAATGTTCAAATTAAACATTTAATTTGAATAAATAATATTTATAAGAAAAAAAATCTTTAATGGAGATCATTGGTGTCCTGAAAGGAATGCTTGGGTAAGCCTTCAAAAAATCACATATAAATGCTATGTACTCTGTAATCGAGTATCATCGAGCTTGTTTTTATTGGAACAACCCCGGTCTTCACTGAATGATCTATTTTATAAGTGAAAAATCTAAATATATATATACAGGGTGGGCCAAAATAAGGGTCCTATCTTTAAATTTGAATAACTTGAATTTGAATAACTTCCACAAAATAAAAGTTAAACTCACCAAACTTTATGTGTGTGTAGACTGACCCGATCCGAGATTTTTTGAAATAAACAAAACAAATTTTAGCCGAAAAACACTTCTTAAAACTTACAAAAACTAAAGTATTGTTTTTTACACTGTTTTGAGTTTTTTAAGCAAAAATAATGTTTTCTAAATGAGGGTACGTTCCTTAGGGCTAATACGGCTCATGCTTGCTTCGGAAGGGGTCCTTTACTTATTCTAAAAAAAAAAGAAAAAGAAAATCAATAAATAAAAAGTTATGAATTTTTAAAAATAGGACCCTTATTTTTGCCCACCTTGTATATATATATATATATATATATATATATATATATATATATATTTATTTATTCTGGTACAGAAAAATTAGTACAACATTCGTACCGTCGGTTTCAAGCACGGGAGGTCTTACCCATCCGGCTCTCTTCAGCTTCTGTTGTCATCTGTTTTGGAAATGTGAGGTCACATGACACTCTTGTTGGGACGCGTTATTTGCTCAGTGTGTTGTGTGTGTTTGTTTAAATTTGAATTTAGTGTCATAAGACCGTTGAGATTTAAAACACGGGAGAAGAAAGAGAATTCAAGATTAAAGGGAATAAAAAGGGGAATAAAAAAGGGGGGTAAAAAATAAAAAAATATATATATGAAAAAATATATATATATATATATAAATAAATAAATATAAAAAAATATAAAAAAACATATATATATATAAAAAAACATTTTAATATTAAGGATAAAGGAATAAAAAAAGAAGAAAAAGAGAAAAAGAGTATAAAAAGTGGGTTAAAAAATATATATATATATAGAGAATAAATTGTAGAGAATAAAAAAGAGCGAGAGAGAAAGAAAGAATAAAAATAGAAAGAATAAAAAGAATAAAAAGAATAAAAATATATAAATAAAATATATAAATAAAAATAATAATAATAATAAAAAATAAATAAAAATTAAAAATTAAAATTAAAGATTAAAAACAAAAATAATAAAAATAAAGAAAGGGTTTCTCTGAAATTCCCGTGAGCCAAATTATGAATTTGTATCATTAGCCGTTATATTTTTGAAGGTATGCGTTCTAAAAATCGTTGATGTGTAAGAATCTTTAGATTGGCGTGATTTTTAATGAAGGGATTCGGATCTAAGGGAGGTAACTAAGATGGAAATATGAAATATTTGAGTTTGTTAAAGTGGGTTTGAAAATTAATCTGGTGGTTGATAAAAGATAAAAAAATAAAAAATTAAATATTTTTGCATTTTGGTGAAAGTCGAAGTTTTTGCTCTTGGAATTTATGTGGATATAATTTTTTGAGTAATCTAGTGATTGATAATTAAATTAAATATTTTTGTATTTTTGTGAAGGTCGGAGTTTTTGCTCTTGAAGTTTAAGTGGATATAGGTTGATGAGGTGTTTGTTCGTTTTTATTGTGTTTATATTAGTAGAGGGGGGGGGTAGTTAGACATTATGTGAATCGGTCAGACCAGTTTATAAGCAATGCTTGCCTCTTGTGTGCACATCCCTTGAATATTTCATCGCGGACATTTAAACAGGCTGTATTCGGATCGATGATGGCTTTTGAAATGTGGTATTTTTCAGCGTCACATAGAGGACATCTGTTTATGGCTGGAGAGAAGGATGGTTTTCTCTCAATTATTTTCCATTTGATGGTGAAGGGTGTGTTTTCTTCTTTAAGCTGCCATATTCGGGTCGCGAGTGCCGTATTAGCCTTGTTTTTGTATCTGAAGGAGTTTCTGTGTGCATATAGCCTTTGTTTGAAATTTCCCTTCGTCATCCCAATATATTTTTCTGCATTACTGGTATTCTGGTCTGTGACGGTTGCTTCATAAATGATTGAATTGATTTTGCAATTTCCCTCCAGGGGGCAGTTGTTTTTGTCTTGGCATGAGCAGCCTGCGTTTGTAATTGTTTTGGGTTCTGCAGAGATAATTTTTCTTATTGAAGGGGCAGTGGAATAGCTGATCTTAACAGAATTTCTGTTAAAAAGTTTGTGTAATTCATTTGTGGGTGGGAAGTGTTTGTCGAGCAACTTGAGGAAAAGTTGGCCTACCTTTGTTTTGGTATTGGTCGAATAGGGTGGGGAAAACCAGATCACCGATCTCCTTCTATTGCGGGTCCCCCGTGGTTGGTCTCGGTTGGCAGCTTAAAGAAGAAAACACACCCTTCACCATCAAATGGAAAATAATTGAGAGAAAACCATCCTTCTCTCCAGCCATAAACAGATGTCCTCTATGTGACGCTGAAAAATACCACATTTCAAAGGCCATCATCGATCCGAATATAGCCTGTTTAAATGTCCGCGATGAAATATTCAAGGGATGTGCACACAAGAGGCAAGCATTGCTTATAAACTGGTCTGACCGATTCACATAATGTCTAACTACCCCCCCCCTCTACTAATATAAACACAATAAAAACGAACAAACACCTCATCAACCTATATCCACTTAAACTTCAAGAGCAAAAACTCCGACCTTCACAAAAATACAAAAATATTTAATTTAATTATCAATCACTAGATTACTCAAAAAATTATATCCACATAAATTCCAAGAGCAAAAACTTCGACTTTCACCAAAATGCAAAAATATTTAATTTTTTATTTTTTTATCTTTTATCAACCACCAGATTAATTTTCAAACCCACTTTAACAAACTCAAATATTTCATATTTCCATCTTAGTTACCTCCCTTAGATCCGAATCCCTTCATTAAAAATCACTCCAATCTAAAGATTCTTACACATCAACGATTTTTAGAACGCATACCTTCAAAAATATAACGGCTAATGATACAAATTCATAATTTGGCTCACGGGAATTTCAGAGAAACCCTTTCTTTATTTTTATTATTTTTGTTTTTAATCTTTAATTTTTAATTTTTAATTTTTATTTATTTTTTTATTATTATTATTATTTTTATTTATATATTTTATTTATATATTTTTATTCTTTTTATTCTTTTTATTCTTTCTATTTTTATTCTTTCTTTCTCTCTCGCTCTTTTTTATTCTCTACAATTTATTCTCTATATATATATATATTTTTTAACCCACTTTTTATACTCTTTTTCTCTTTTTCTTCTTTTTTTATTCCTTTATCCTTAATATTAAAATGTTTTTTTATATATATATATGTTTTTTTATATTTTTTTATATTTATTTATTTATATATATATATATATATTTTTTCATATATATATTTTTTTATTTTTTACCCCCCTTTTTTATTCCCCTTTTTATTCCCTTTAATCTTGAATTCTCTTTCTTCTCCCGTGTTTTAAATCTCAACGGTCTTATGACACTAAATTCAAATTTAAACAAACACACACAACACACTGAGCAAATAACGCGTCCCAACAAGAGTGTCATGTGACCTCACATTTCCAAAACAGATGACAACAGAAGCTGAAGAGAGCCGGATGGGTAAGACCTCCCGTGCTTGAAACCGACGGTACGAATGTTGTACTAATTTTTCTGTACCAGAATAAATAAATATTATGCTCTTAATTTTTAACTTTGATTCTTAATTAATCGAGCACTCTGCTGGGATTTTTCCTACCATTCTACAAAGAATTTAATATATATATATATATATATATATATATATATATGTATATATATATACATATATATATATATATATGTATGTATATATATATATATGTATGTATATATATATATATATATATATATATGTATGTATATATATATATATATATATATATAGAGAGAGAGAGAGAGAGAGAGAGAGAGAGAGAGAGAGGGGGGGGGACTTTTCAAATACTTACCATAGTACACATAACTATTTAGCACGAGACATTTAAATAAGCGTTTAAAGCAATAGAAGTCTGTCTATAGACTTTGGTAAATGGAAATAAATAAAATGTGACTTTTTCGTTCCAATATTGAGTGAAGCTATTAAAACCAGCCGAAATGAAGGCCAGAAGTGGACAGACCTCAGTTTCCGATTACGAGGCTTTCAAAAGTGGCGTAGATGAGAAGAGGCCGCCCCTACATCGGCGATCAGATGAGCTGGGATGAAACTGTTTGAACAAGCAAATTCCATTCATGCATTGCTGAATGGTTCGGTGTTTGTGGACTTCATCGCACGTTTTGATAGTTGTAAAGGACAAAGTAAATAAGAAGCGATGGAGGGATAAGGGCCCTTTTTTCTGAAGAATGCTTGCTTGTGGTATGCGGCATTTTAGCGGCACTTCCTGAATAAATGATAAGAGATCATTTCCGGTTGTAATGTATCTCAAGTCTGGCAAATAAAACGTGGGTCACGATTTTTGAACGACGCTGATAATCATGTTCGAGCCTAAGCAGCGACAAACTTTCTAAGATCCAAACCTTTTTTTCACTGAGGTATGGGCGTTAGAAACGTGGTAGTGCCAGAACTCTGCGGTTTCTGGCAGGGCCATTCATTGTTTACAGGTTTGGTAAAAATCTAGTAAGAGTAAGCATAAGTATGTATCGGTCTCTGGTCGCATCTGTCGCTGAGACGTATCAAGCGCGGAACGTCAAATAATTAAAGTTAGGTTTCCAACGTTGCTTTTGCGCCATTCCTTTGGGAATTCTGCGCCAAACCTTCCACGGCTTCGAATGTAACCGTTGAGCATTGCCACTCATTGTTTACAGGTTTGGTTAAAATCTAGTTAAAATCTAGTAAGAGTAAGCATAAGTGTGTATCGGTCTCTGGTCGTATCTGTCGCTGAGACGTATCAAGCGCGGAACGTCAAATAAATAACGTTAGGTTTCCAACGTTGCTTTTGCGCCATTCCTTTGGGAATTCTGCGCCAAACCTTCCACGGCTTCGAATGCAACCGTTGAGCATTGGTGCTTTCGTTGCTGTGTGTAAACACCTGCAATCCTGCAAATTAACGAATAGCTTCGATCAACGAGGAAGACTTCGTGCAGACCACATCATCCGCAGACATCATCTTTGTGGGTTGTATGTAAAAGTCTTACTCGCTTAACAAACAAACACAACATTTCGATAGTAACAACCTCTCTTTTACAAAAAAGAAAAAAAAAAAAAATGAACCGGACGCCTCGGGTGATGAAAACCAAGATGCGCACCGCTATTCAAAAGACGAGCTTCGAAGAAAGACAGACACTTTAAGAAAAATTAAAAGCACAAGAGTTTTTCTAGGAATTAACTTTCGATATGACTTAATGCACAATTGTATATGGTTCTCGTTCAGTCGACCATTACAAGATAAGAGTCTTAGATAATTCTTTATTATAATCTAAGTATCGGATATAGGATTAGACCATTCAACTTTCAGAAGGCTGTCACTTAGAACTGTTGATCAGCACTTTATCCGTTTCACCACAGGCCTATGAGGTCGATTAAGAATTAATTAAAACTTATAGATAGTCACGGCTGATGGAACTAAAACAACCTGTTTCCATGGATTAAATAAAAGATTCTGTTCGAAATTCTGTCTCGATTCCCGAGTTTGACATAAAGATTAAAAAGTTCAATAAGACCCATTTGAATTACACCGGCTGAAATTTTGTGAGAATATAATAACATGTCCGAAGATAACAAACTTACAAATTAACCAAATACAAATTATCCTCATTTTAAAATTTTGATGGGGAAGAAAAAGAAGATGAAATGTTATCAGATGCTTGAAACTTTTAATATTTAGATTTTCTTTTGTTATTTGATATTTAGGTTGAAGCGTTGCTAATGTAAACATAGGTTAGAATCTACAAATGATGAGAAAGGAAAAGCGAAAGCAACATAATGATTAAAGGGGCATAATTAGGATAGGTAAGTAATCAGTACGAAGATCGCTGGAGTTAGTGATGGTCAAAGGGGGATAATTATGTAGGGGTTAATAAATACATGGTCAGATAGTGTAAGTGTGTCCATTTTCTTAATTGTCGGCCTTTTGGCCAAGATCAAAGTGTAGTATATGTTCCGATGGATACTGCACCCCATACTGGTATTGTCTGGGCCTTCGGGGCTTGATTCCGCCGGTCTATGGGTCTGTCCTGTGCAGTTCTAGGAGGTCCACCCTCCCAGGCTTCGCCCCCCCTCTTTGGGGAGGAGTAAGTTTATTCCTGAGGCGCCCCTACCAGGGAATGCCGACGGGGCTGCTCAGGCAATTTTAATGGCTAGAGTGCACACCTTCTCGGGCGCTGGCTTTTCAAACCCCACTTTCCCAACCCGAGCTTGGGGCACATCTTACTTGTGGGAGTAACATATAACTGGCATTGTGCCTAACTCCTTGAGAGGAGTAAATAAAAGTCCATTTTCTTAATTGTCGGCCTTTTGGCCAAGATCAAAGTGTAGTATCTATTTCGATGGATACTGCACCCCATACTGGTATTGTCTGGACCTTCGGGGCTTGATTCCGCCGGTCTATGGGTCTGTCCTGTTCAGTTCTGGGAAGTAACGCTCCCAGGCTTTGCCTCCCCATCTTTGGGGAGGGTTAAGTTTAATGCTTAATGTCTGAGGCGCCCCTACCGAGGAATGCCCACGGGGCTGCCCAGGCAATTTTTGTAAAAGCCTCTAGCTCTTCTCCTCTGGAGTGCATACCCACTTTCCGACCTTGTGTAACATTCTACTGTGTGGGACGTAGATAAATAGGCCATTTTCTTAATCTGATTCCGTTTCACTTAAAGTGCTGGAAAACAAATTATATATAATTATTTAAAAAAACTATAATTGCATGTTTCGGGAGATGACGGGTTAATAATCGCTTAGTAGTAGTTATGAAAGTCAATTCAGAGACCGACGTCTCACCTTATCTCTCTCCCTCTCCCTCTCTCTTTCTCTCTCTCACTCCCTCTCTCTCTCTTTCTCTCTCTCTCTCTCTCTCTCACTCCCTCTCTCTCTCTCTATCTCTCTCTCTCTCTCTCTCTATATATATATATATATATATATATATATATATATATAATATGGCCGGAGACGACGTGTTCTTAAAATGTAATCCGGTTACCCAAAACCTATGTTTCAAGCAGCCGAAATAGGCGAATTATATTCCCTGAATCTGGAATGTAGCGGTGCGTTCACATAATGTCTCTTCTAAAAATAAAGAACCCGGTGATTTTGGGTAGCGGTTAAATACATAATTTGTAAGTGGATAACAAAAATTGTAGCTACTTTCTCTTTGGAAGATTTATTTGTGAGAGTCAGATTTACCGGATAAAATATTTAAAAAATATTGAAATTATGGAAAACTAATTCATACATTTAAGAAACACTCATGCCACTTTCGGCTAACTGTTTAGCGGAACAGTTGAGCATATGAAGTGGCCGATTATTTTTCTATGACGACTCAAGTTGTGGGGGAAAAATGAACATCATTTTATTGCATAGATGAGACGAGTGTTGAACGAATAGTTCCTTTTTGTGCAGCCTTTCACGCAACAATTAATGTTATGGTAATTTGATATCCGAATATAAACCCTTACATTTTGATGATATCCGCAATTCGATTGAAATTCTCGATTGAGAATTTGACTTGTTTTAAAATAGAAAGTAATCCTTTATCAACAGAGATCTCAGGATTTTTGATGGGATTTCACAGGGACAAACATGACCCGGGTGACGATTCGGGTTTCGATTAGACGTTCTCGATTCAGAATTTTTGATTGGGAAGCAGATAAACATTTCCATCATGAAGGAAAGGAATATAGGATGAAGTAGGTATGAGGAAAAGAAGAAGAAAAAGAAGAAGAAGAAGAAAAAGATGATCAAGAAAAAAAAGAGGAAGAACAAGAAGAAAAATGTGGAAAAGAAATAACGTTATGAAAGTTTAATGAGAAAAAAACGAATGAAAAGAGAGAAAAAAGACAAAGAAAAAATATATGAGGAAACAGAAGAAGAAGAAGAAGAAGAAGAAGAAGAAGAAGAAGAAGAAGAAGAAGAAGAAGAAGAAGAAGAAGAAGAAGAAGAAGAAGAAGAAGAAGAAGAAGAAGAAGAAAGAGGAGGAGAAGAAGAAGAAGAAGAAGAAGAAGAAGAAGAAGAAGAAGAAGAAGAAGAAGAAGAAGAAAAAGAAAAAGAAGGAGAAAAAGAAAGAAGAAGAAGAAGAAGAAGAAGAAGAAGAAGAAGAAGAAGAAGAAGAAGAAGAAGAAGAAGAAGAAGAAGAAGAAGAAGAAGAAGAAGAGGAAGTAAAAGAACAAAAGAAAAAGAAGAAGAAGAAGAAGAAGAAGAAGAAGTAGAGGAAGGAGATTGGGAAAACAAATGACGGAATAAAATTTTAATGAGAAGGATAAAAGCAAAAAGACAAAGAAGAAAAATATATGAAGAAAGAAAATAAAAGAAGAAGAAGAAAAAAATTAAAAAGAAGAAGAAAAAGAAAAAGTTGAACGGGTGATAGAAGGAGTTGATGAAAAAATGTGTTTAAAGAGAAAAAAGAGAAAAAAGAAGAAGAAAAATGATGAAAAAAAAATGGCGAGAATAAAAAAGACGAAAATAATACGAAGACCAAAAATATGAATACGAATAAAAGTGTATAAAATCCAATTCTAATGAATTTGTCAGGAAACAACAACGTGATTGATTGGTAACAATGGTTGAGACTGGCCCGAATTAGATTATTTAAGAAAACCATTCAACAAAAATGTGTTTTACATTGGTCTTGAAAACGGTCATGCTATTGTCAGTTAGGAAGCAGTCCCGTGGTATTGTGTTCCAGAGACGAATAGTTCTAGAAAAGAAACTCTGTTTATGGAAGTTCTGTTTAGTTTTAGGTACAAAAAGGGGGAAGAATAATTATTTACAGGGGTTCTAGCTAGATGAGGTTTCCTGTAAATGTTTTACAGGAGGAACCATAGATTGGAGCTCGGTCGAACACCTACTATGAAAAAAAAAAAACGATAGGCAAAAGAATGTCTAACAATTTCTCTTCTGTAAGAAAGAGGCTGTAGATGAGAGAAGAAGTCCAGACAGCTCGTCTTTGCTGTTGTAGAATCAACAATGAAGAAAATTAAAAAAAAATAAACAATGTCTGATTTTCATTGAAAAAGATCTGTGTTGATCGAAATATTTCGTTTATTGTATGAAAAGATAGAAATAAATGTGGGCATCGAAGAAAGAGGGCGGGTTAGTTAGGGAAGAGAATGCAGGTATTGGATCCACAGTGTTAGTTAGGTTATAATAAAGTATATATTATAAAGAAGAAAACATGTATCCCAGTGTTGTATTTCGCTGTGCTTAAAATAATGACAACAGAAACTGATGTATAAAAATATAATGGTATATCTTTATTGTCGGTAGCGGTGAACGAGTGCGGGTTTGTGAGGAAGAAGAATGCAGGTATTTGATCCACAGTGTTAGTTATGTTATTATAAAGTATATTTTATAAAGGATAAGATATGTATCCAAATCTTGTATCTCTCCTGTGCTTAAAATCATGACGACACTGATTTTCAAAAATATCTTTTGTTGTCGGTGGCGGTGAACAACTACCGGTTAGTTGAGAAGGAGGACGTACGCGCAGAGATTTGACGAGGTAGTTTTCTCACACCAGATCGTCAGTCGACTGACGAACTAAACTTGTTGTTTGATATCATATAACAATTTTGACAACCGCTCACGACCTGCACACGAATATATCAGGAGTTCGCCTTCGCTGTCCGTTTAGCCACGTCTGTAGAACGGTTATTTCGAGAAGAGGTATTTTCGTCTGTAGCTAACCTTTTGATAATTGTAACCTTCGCAGTTGGTTTCGATTTAACTAACTATTATTTTTTTACGAGAATCTACTGTGTTTATTTCTTCGGGCCAGGTGGTTTCAAATAAATCAACAATTATTTTATTTTCGACAATCTATAATGGTTCTTCTGGCCAGGTGTGTGTCTGTAGAAAGTACGTTTATTTCTGCCAGTTTACATTTTCGGTACACCCGGCCTGTATATTTAACACTGGTTTCAAATAGAATGCTCGTTTTCTCTTACTAATGCGTAACTCTTTATTAATCCCAAACACCACTCAAGGATGAGAGTTAAAAAACGTACGAACCGTTAATACCTAGTGATGGCTATACCGGCTTCCTCTGAACGAGGAAGTTTACACGGAATATCAAATTCACAAGGTGACATACGGTTCCTAGAATTCCCAAATGGTATCCCATGTGTTACTGGCCAAGCTCCACGTCGCTTAATTTCGGTGATCTAAAGAGAACCGGTTTGTTACCGCGATTATGGATAAGTATTACAGAAGTGAATTGATTGTCAGTTCAGAGATGAATAATATTATGAGAGTATTGAAAATGATGAACGAAGTAAACTAAATGTGTATTACATATGGGGGACAGTTTATGACAACTATTTAGTAACATTGCATTTAGAGACAACTATGTTGTAGGCTACGGTGAACCAGCCCTGTGGTAATGTGTTCCACAGATGAGAATAATTGCAAATAGCGCTGTTCATAGAAATTCCGTCTGAGGCTACGCACATGGAGAGTTTTAATAGATCTTTAAGGCTTCAGTATGAAGTAATATTTTGTTGAATCTGTCGTGTTTAAGTATTACAGACCAATGTTCTTAGTCTGTCAGATTTAACTTTCCAATGTCACACTCGTTGGTGTGTACCGCTTACGTTTTAAATACTATCTTAGTTTATTTGGCACGCTAAACGTACTTTCTACAGACACGCACCTGGCCAGCAGAAACATGATAGATTGTCGAAAATAAAATAATTGTTGATTTATTTGAAACCATCTGTCCTAAAGTTTGAAATACAGTTGGGCGTTAGTCTGTCACTCTGGAGTTCATATATAATATTTGTTTATCTGTCATGCTTAAGTTCTTATGTGCTTGTCTCTCTACTAGGGTTAAGTTTGACACAGCGTCAGTTTTTAAGGTGGGAGCATCCAGCTTCTCAAAACGAGGCACCCTGGAATGGTACAAACATAAAGAAATTGCCCCAGTCAAGAAGGATTTCTTAACTGACTGAAGACATGAAAGACTACGTGCAGCATCAGAACAGATACTACAGTTTGTTTCGAATCAAAAAGGCCGAAGAAGAGTTTCATGCTGAAAATGGAATTTTCGTTGGTCTGTCAGGCTGAAAATAATTTTGAAGTCCGTTGAGATTAAGTTTGTAATAGAACAGTATTTCTGTTGGTCTGTCAGATTTACATCTGAAATAGAATTTTGCACAAAGTTTAAATAGAATTCCAGTTGATATGTTACCCTTACTTTTGTAATATTATTTTCGCTGCCATGTTTAAATCAAGGGAGGCGCGAGAGCGCTCTATCCCTTAATAGACCCCACGAATGGACTATGCTGGAAATCTCATTTCTTTGATCAATCATAACTCAAAAACCAATAAACCAAATTAGTTAAAACTTTGCACAAAATGTTTATTTGATAGGTTCTATAAGTGTGTAGAATTTCATCATCATTAGTCAAGGTAACCCAGAGATCCAGAAAGTGCAATCATGAAATCATGTTATCTGTGTGTACGTACGTACGTACGTACGTACATACATATGTGCCATCCTGTATATCATCAACTATTTGATGGATTCAGCTGATTTGTTTGGCAGAGATAGAGGTTCTAGGCTCTAGTTGATGGCATTTTAATTTCAGTTTACCATATACCTTAGTTTTCCAGAAAATTCCAAAAAACCTTATGAAAAGGCATTGTATTGAGGCATAGTCTTTACAAAAGTAGTGACATTCTATGATAAATGCCAGTATACTGAAATCATATGCCCTTAATAGGGTTAAGATGAAAATTCATATACACTAAATGTACAAAAACAAAGAAATTCCCAAATGTTTACACTTTTATTGTCATTAAGGGTATGACTACATATCAACCAAACCATTTCATTATCACATCACTACAGTATAAATCTCTATGCATGAGTGGATGAAGTGCGTGAGGTGCGCTGAAGAAAAATTCCTACCAGTAAAATACATAGCCCTGTTGTGCTCGCATACCCTTAATGACAATAAAAGTGTAAACATTTATGAATTTCCTTGTTTTTGTACATTTAGTGTATATGAATTTTCATCTTAATCCGATTAAGGGCATATGATTTCAGTATACTGGCATTTTTCATGGAATATAAACTAGATTTTTTATATGTCTGTCACGATTAAGTTTGACATCGAATGTAACTGGTCTGTCACGCTTTCAATATAATTTTCCATTGGTCTGTAATGTTTAAGTTGTAAATGATATTTTTTTGGTATGTCACTCTTCCGTTTGAAATATAATTTTCGTTGGTATGTCACGTTGAAATCTGAACTAATATTATTATAAGTCTGTTATGCTTAAGTTTGAAATACAATTTACTTAGTCTGTCACGCTTAGTTTCCTAATATTATTAACTTGGTCTATCATGTTTAAATTTTAAATCATATTTTTGTTGGTGTGTCACGCTAAGGCTTGAAATATCATTTTTGTAGGTCTGTCACGTCTAAGTTTGAAATAGCATTTTTTTTATTGGTCTTCATGTTTAAGCTTAAAATAGAATGTTTGTCGGTCTGTCACGGTCACGTTGGAAATATAATTTTCGTTGGTCTGTCACGTTTCCGTTTGAAATAGTATTTTTGTTGGTGTGTCACGCTTACGACTGAAATAGTATTTTTGTTAGTGTGTTACGCTTACGATTGAAATAGTATTTTTTGTTGGTCTGTCATGCTTACGATTGAAATAGTATGTTTGTTGGTGTGTCACGCTTACGACTGAAATAGTATTTTTGTTGTAGTGTCACGCTTACGACTGAAATAGTATTTTTGTTGTTGTGTCACGCTTACGATTGAAATAGTATTTTTTGTTGGTCTGTCATGCTTACGATTGAAATAGTATGTTTGTTGGTGTGTCAAGCTTACGAGTGAAATAGTATTTTTGTTGGTGTGTCACGCTTACGATTGAAATAGTATTTTTGTTAGTGTGTAACGCTTACGAGTGAAATAGTATTTTTGTTGGTGTGTCACGCTTACGAGTGAAATAGTATTTTTGTTGGTGTGTCACGCTTACGACTGAAATAGTATTTTTGTTGGAGTGTCACGCTTACGAGTGGAATAGTATTTTTGTTGGTGTGTCACGCTTAAACTGAAATAGTATTTTTGTTGGTGTGTCACGTTTACGAGTGAAATAGTATTTTTGTTGGCGTGTCACGCTTACGATTGAAATAGTATTTTTGTTGGTGTGTCACGCTTACGACTGAAATAGTATTTTTGTTGGTGTGTCACGCTTACGATTGAAATAGTATTTTTGTTGGTGTGTCACGCTTACGACTGAAATAGTATTTTTGTTGGTGTGTCACGCTTACGAGTAAAATAATATTTTTGTTGGTGTGTAACGCTTACGATTGAAATAGTATTTTTGTTGGTGTGTCACGCTTACGACTGAAATAGTATTTTTGTTGGTGTGTCACGCTTACGAGTGAAATAGTATTTTTGTTGGTGTGTCACGCTTACGACTGAAATAGTATTTTTTTGGTGTGTCACGCTTACGAGTGAAATAGTATTTTTGTTGGTGTGTCAAGCTTACGAGTGAAATAGTATTTTTATTGGTGTGTCACGCTTACGACTGAAATAGTATTTTTGTTGGTGTGTCACGCTTACGACTGAAATAGTATTTTTGTTGGTGTGTCACGCTTACGAGTGAAATAGTATTTTTGTTGGTGTGTCACGCTTACGATTGAAATAGTATTTTTGTTGGTGTGTAACGCTTACGACGGAAATAGTATTTTTGTTGGTGTGTAACGCTTAAACTGAAATAGTATTTTTGTTAGTGTGTCACGCTTACGACTGAAATAGTATTTTTGTTGGTGTGTCACGCTTACGAGTGAAACAGTATTTTTGTTGGTGTGTCACGCTTACGACTGAAATAGTATTTTTGTTGGTGTGTCAAGCTTACGAGTGAAATAGTATTTTTGTTGGTGTGTCACGCTTATGACTGAAATGGTATTTTTGTTGGTGTGTCACGCTTACGAGTGAAATAGTATTTTTGTTGGTGTGTCACGCTTACGATTGAAATAGTATTTTTGTTGGTGTGTCACGCTTACGAGTGGAATAGTATTTTTGTTGGTGTGTCACGCTTAAACTGAAATAGTATTTTGTTTGTGTGTCACGTTTACGAGTGAAATAGTATTTTTGTTGGCTTGTCTCGCTTACGATTGAAATAGTATTTTTGTTGGTGTGTCACGCTTACGACTGAAATAGTATTTTTGTTGGTGTGTCACGCTTACGATTGAAATAGTATTTTTGTTGGTGTGTCACGCTTACGACTGAAATAGTATTTTTGTTGGTGTGTCACACTTACGAGTAAAATAGTATTTTTGTTGGTGTGTCACGCTTACGACTGAAATAGTATTTTTGTTGGTGTGTCACGCTTACGAGTGAAATAGTATTTTTGTTGGTGTGTCACGCTTACGACTGAAATAGTATTTTTGTTGGTGTGTCACGCTTACGAGTGAAATAGTATTTTTGTTGGTGTGTAACGCTTACGATTGAAATAGTATTTTTGTTGGTGTGTCACGCTTACGACTGAAATAGTATTTTTGTTGGTGTGTCACGCTTACCACTGAAATAGTATTTTTGTTGGTGTGTCACGCTTACGAGTGAAATAGTATTTTTGTTGGTGTGTCACGCTTACGACTGAAATAGTATTTTTGTGGGTGTGTCACGCTTACGATTGAAATAGTATTATTGTTGGTGTGTCAAGCTTACGACTGAAATAGTATTTTTGCCGTTGTGTCACGCTTAAACTGAAATAGTATTTTTGTTGGTGTGTCACGCTTACGACTGAAATAGCATTTGTGTTGGTGTGTCACGCTTACGACTGAAATAGTATTTTTGTTGGTGTGTCACGCTTACGACTAAAATAGTATTTTTGTTAGTGTGTCACGCTTGCGATTGAAATAGTATTTTTGTGGGTCTGTCACGCTTACGACTGAAATAGTATTTTTGTTGGTGTGTCACGCTTACGTTTGAAATAGATTAAACGGACGCATCTTACCATTATACGTTCTTGTAAGCCCATAACTATGTTTTCTTATCTCCTTATTTTAATGCTCCTTTAAAATAGACTCGTCCAATAATGTTATGCCTAATTTTGCACTTGGGTAATAAACATTCGAATAAGATGCGAAATGCGGACATTAAGGCACAAAAGAATAATTACTCCTTCATCAAAACATTACGGAGGCCTCTACAAGGCATAATTATATTAAAGTAATGTGCGCTTAAGTTTTAATATCTTCTTGTGGAGAATTAAGTCGAATGTATGTAGTCAGTTAACGACTTCCTTATTTATGTCCCCTTAAAAGTGAAATGTTCTACCGCCATTTTTGAAGTTTTCTTTCGCTTCATTTAATGTTCTTCTTCATCGAGTTCAATGTTGCCTCTTTTTATGAGAGGACATTTATCATTTTCATGAACGAAGTTAATTAAATAACACTCGATAAGTGTAACGGGTTTGGGTTAGGGTAAGGTTTAGGGTTTAGGGTTAGGGTTAAGGGGTTGGATTAGGGGTAGGGTTTGGGTTTGGGTTAGTGTTAGGGTTAGTGTTTATGTTTGTGTTTGGGTTTAGGTTAGGGTTAGGGTTAGGGTTTGAGTTAAGGTTTAGGGTTAGGTTTAGGGTTAGGGTTAGGGTTAGGGTGCGGTTTAGGGTTAGGGTTAAGGGTTTAGGGTAAGGTTTAGAGTTTAGGTTAGGGTTTAGGTTAGGGTTTGATTTAGGGTTTAGGTTAGGGTTTGGGTTTGGGTTTGGGTTTGAGTTAAGGTTTTGAGTTAGGGGTAGGCTTAGGGTTTGTGTTTGGGTTAGAGTTTAAGTTTGGGTTAGAGTTAGGGTTAGGGTTTGGGTTTGGGTTTAGGGTTTGGGTTAGGGTTAGGGTTTTTGTTTGGGTTTGGGTTCGAGTTAGGGTTAGGGTTTAGGGTTAGGGTTTAGGGTTAGAGTTAAGCTTAGCTTTAGGGTTTAGGGTTAGGGTTTGGAGTTTGCATTAGGGTTAGGGTTTATGGTTAAGGTTAGTGTAAGGTTTGAACTTTGAAAATCGTGAAATTCAAGTTTAAGAAAAAGAAAAAGAAAGAACACCCCAATAAGTGAAAATATACTATGACTTTATTTCAAGGTAAAACGGAATAGTATGATAAAAATAGGGAACTGTAAAAAAAGGCAAGTCATCTTATATAACCATAACAATGCTCGTCCTTAGAGACTCGAAAAAAATATCCGGTTTTCAAACCTACAGGACGTGGAAAATTCATTCCGCGAACAAATTGCTGTTATATAGTAGCATTCGTGTTAATAGAAAGGTTAGCGGTCGGAGGGGTATGCACAGAACGGAAGTTACACAAACCACATGATTTCCGGGCGTGCCCTTTCGCTTTTCCTCTGTTTTTCCTCGCTTTTAGACGGCGAGACTTGAACGAGAGAAGACGTGTTTGTGCGCCGTCCGCAAAACGGAGACGGCAGGCGAAGGTCGATGATCTAGAGAAATCTATTTATAAACATCTCATTTCATCTCTCTCTTTATTTCTCTCTCTCCCTCTCTTTCTATCTGTCTCTGTCTCTGTCTCTGTCTCTGTCTGTCTGTCTGTCTGTCTGTCTGTCTGTCTCTCTCTCTCTCTCTCTCTCTCTCTCTCTCTCTCTCTCTCTCTCTCTAACGCACGCAATTCGATGTGCTGCCTTTGAATAAACCTTAAGGTTAAATTACACTAAAGTCGGTTCGGTTTAGTTACAATTCTGTTATGTTTGGTTTAGTTATCAATTAATAATGTATAAATCAATTCTCATTATCGGCTTACTCATACCCAACTTACGATCCTTCAGTGACCTCTTAAACCCCTCTGCCGACAAAATCTCTCCTGTCCGTATATTCCGGTCTTTGGGGTTACATCATAACAAAACTGTTGAAATACGACTGAGCATGAGGAAGACACACTCTTATTATTTTTTCTTGAACATTCTTGTAAAAAGATGGCAAAATATTTTCATACATAAATATAATATATCAGTGGGGGGACTATCTTCAATTTCTTAGGAAACGACAACATTTTTATTCGCCGTAGATACTTAGTATTTGTGTTTGCTTTTTTTTCAGCGTGGGCGTAAAAATACATGGTTAGAACCCAGGCGCAGAATAACCCTACTCGGTGAGGTGGATCGTTAGATCTTGACAGATAATATTTCACACAGGAGGAGGGAGGCTTCCTTAGTTATTGACGATAACCTTCCTATAGCCCAAGACTCGAACATTATTTCTAGTTTGCAAACATGCAATTGCTTAAGGCTCCGCCTATTACAAAGATTGCATTCCTTTTTTTTCTATTAATAAGGTATAGAGTTACCAATACAGGGAAACTTCAATAACTCACATACCCATTGTTTCTTGTCTCAGACAATGAACGGTGTCCCTTCCGCTATCTCTCTTTCTCATTACCTGGACAATGTGGGGATACTTCATTGTCATTGTTATTAGCTCAATTAGTATTGAGCTATTTCTGTTCTAACAGGTTGAGGGTAGAGGTTCGAAAGCTTTGTAGTTACTGTTTAAACCCATTCTTAAAATGGGGAAGGGGGCTTTGTTATCTATTCTGTACTATCACATAACAATTTAATAAACAGAATATACCGTAAATTTGAATTCAACTTGAATATCCTATCTAAAAAATAGCACGATCCGTAAACTGCAGAAGTACCAATTATTTTATTACTTCGATTAATCATCGAGATTTTGATATTTGTTTCTTTGAAGCCAAAACTATTAATATATTTCAATCCTCAAATCAGTCAGGTATTCCATTCTCTTTTTAAAGGGATGTAGTGTAATATATGTGATCTGGTCATGATGCCATCCTCCCCGGCATTACCTCCTCCTTTTTTTTTTGGGGGGGGGGGGGTAGGTAGTGTATTATCTGTCGATTCTTTGGGAGGCACTTTAGTATATGTTTGTTCGTAATGATACTATCCTCCCAGGCATTACTTCTTCCTTTTGGGGTGCTGGTAGTGTAGTATCTGTTCTGTTATAATGATACCAACCTGTCAGACATTCCATTCTCTGTTTAAAAGGATGTAGTGTAATATGTGCGCTCTTGTCATTATACCTTCCTTCCCGGCATTACCTCCTCCTTTTTGGGGAGTAGGTAGGTAGTGTATTATCTGATTTTTGGCATGAGACTATCGTCCCAGGAAAAACTTCCTTATTTGGGAGGCACTGTAGTATATGATCGTTCTTTATGATACTATCCTCCCAGGCATTACCTCTTCCTTTTGGGGTGCTGGTAGTGTAGTATCTGTTCTGTGGTCATAATTCTATCATCCCAGGCATTACGTTCTTATTATTAGGGTGTGGTGGTTTCTAGTGTAGTATCTGTTCTGTCGTCATGATATAATGCTCCAAGGCATTACTACGTCCTTTGGGGAGGGTAGTGTAGTATTCGACTAGAAGGAACATATTTTTGCAAGTTAAAATTAAATGACATATCGCTTTCTATCTTTAGATTTCTCAGAAGCAATGTTGTCTATCCTGGCAAAATCATCGATAACCGACAAAATAAAGGTATACGTTAATGATTATCATTAAAATCAATCGATGTACACACCAAATACTGATTGATTGATGTTTGCTATCAGTGGGAAAAGGCTTCATGTTCAAAGCTACCCGTGAGATCAATCATAATCTCTTTATTTGTAAACTTTTTTCGATAAGTTTCATGAGAGATTTGATTGAGATGAAACTACGAGAAATGATGCCCCTTCTGCGAATTTAAAAACCTATTATCTTTGAATAACTGTCATTCGTACCGATGCTATCAATCGAAATCTCACCTTCAAGAACTTTTGGCAACATTTGTTTTTATTCGGAAGGCCATACTCTATCTACCTCTCTCCCTCCCTCTCTCTATCTACTATATATATATATATATATATATATATATATATATATATATATATATATATTTGAAGCTCCTCGTCAAAAAGTTGAGCACTGTAAATGGTAGTAATAACACAGTGTGAGGTAATTTGCTTCATATGCATCATTTCTTCCCTTATAGAAGTTGAATGCCTATATTTCTCGCCGCCTTTAAATGTGTAAAAATTATCATTGTTTATAAGCTGTTCAGAACTGGCCTATCGGTTAGTGACGTTGGATTGGGGTTGAAAAATACTTGTAATCCAGGGTTTCGAATCGTGTGACCGGTAGTGAATAGTCGTACTTCTATGCTGATGAGTCGTGATTGAAAAGAGACGAAACGTATACGTCTATAGATAAATAAACAATAACATATATATATGTAAATATATATATATATATATATATATATATATCAAGTAAATTTCGCGTACACAAAATCGTAGGATAAATTTCAGAGGAAACATTTTCTTTGTTTTTAATTTATCATTCTTACGTTTTGTCTTAGAGGGTCAGACGATAAGGCCATAAGGAAAATTTTAGCAATTTTATTTTCTTTTCCACCCGCCCGTTTCATTGCTTAAAAATACGTTTTCTCTGAAATATATATATATATATATATATATATATATATGTGTGTGTGTGTGTGTGTGTGTGTATCTGGAAGTGATAATATAAAACAATCCCCTCATATAGTTCAGTTTTCATGTATGTACTAGATACGTGCAAAATGAATGGCCGAGCCCCAAAATTTAAAATCATTTTGACGCCTCATTTACTTAGAAATTTAATAAAATTCAGGAAATCCACCAATTTTAATAAAATGTTCAGTATTTATTAATTAACCATCTCGGAATATAATGCACCCCTTTTTTTTCTAAATCTTAATTAAAATGTATGATTTTGTGTAGACAAATAACATTACCCTTTAAGTCATATCTATAGTACTAAAAAACACACATGAAGTTTTAAAAGATTTAATGAAAATAAATCACAATTCTGTTTTTTGATATAGTTCTTATATATGACGAAAAAAAACCATAGATTACGTATTAATAAAATAAATATATCTCGAAAAAAAATAATTTCTCGAATAAACGATATTAAAATTAAATAAAGGATTGTTTATTAAATATGTTTACTAAAAATAATATGATTGCAAATTTTTTTTGTGATTTGTATGATAACAGAAATCTAACAGCGCGATTTTCTAATATTTCTATTTTACGCAGGAACATGTAATTTTCAGTGTCATAATTTTTTAAATAATTTTGAAAATAAAAAAATTAAAAAATTGAGATACGTGGACATAGCAAACAAATAAGTAAGAAAATGTATCCTAACGATTAACTTGAAGTTCTACGGATGTACAGTATAGCAATTAGCAGCCAAGATTTGCACTTAACCGACCACCCGCTACTCGCTAAATTTTATTTTCAGAGAATGTAATTGCTGAAGTTTTTCTCATCATGTAAACAAAAAAAAATGATAAAAGGCAGTTCGTAGTGAAAAATACGAAAAAAAAGTCAATAAAATTGTAATAAAATTTTTATTCTAAATTTTAAGGAAACACATTGGTAAACAGACGTCATCAATAATTTCAATATATTACTGAATTTAAAACTAATACCAAGTTAAATATGAATCTTTAAAACAAAACAAAAACTTAATTCTGTACATTCAAAAGCTCACAGGCGTTGACAGGGCCACCACATTGACGAGACCCAAGGTCATGGGTCAAGGTGCACCTGCATATAGGGTTTATGTGACGTCATGGGCTTTTGTGTGGGAAACGGAGTTTTGTCAGTCTGGTTTTTGGAAGCAAGCCGAACAGACGATTTCTCTATGTAGTCTTCAAATGATTAGGGGAATTAAATTCACTAAGAGAATACATGCATGAGATTCCTTCTTCCCCCCTTCTCGAATGGCTAAGGACTTAAGCTGGGAATTAACTACGATAAAGTAGTAATTTGGTCTCTCCCTCAACGTTGGTGAAACATCTCCAAGGGCGACGGTAGACTGACGCTTGAATAAAACATAAACAACATTTAAAAGATTGTTTGGCTCCTGAATCGTGTTAGGAAGGTTTTTTAGTTGTCGACACAGCGGACGGCGATGTTCACGGCAGTGCAGAAACGAAGAAAGAACTCAACCACTAGACGACATCAAGATGGCACCCTTCCACGCGACGAGGGAGAGAACGTACGAGAAATTAAAGGATATGCAACATCTTAGGGAACTGTCTATAACACAAAGGATATGTAAAAACTAATTTTCATAATTAGAAAACTTCAACTAAAAAGGATTGTTTGTGGGTACATAAAAATACACAAACATGCGTACGAATGACTTTACCTTATTTACTGGAATGTTCACAACGCAATTAAATTGAGAAATACTTTGTAGAGAATGGATACCTCATTTTAGATCTGAGAGTTTTGAAGTTCTAATATTAGATCTAAAAAAAGAAGAAGTAGGCTAAAAAGACGCCATTTTTATATGAGTGAGCCATAAATCTTCCGGTTAACCCCGCGAGAACAACGCGAGATTTACAACGTCATAATTTGCTAAGAAAACCTCGGAGACCATCAGAGTTGGTCAAGTTGTTGAAACAGCATAAAAGGTTATTTTTTTTTAGATACGTTCATTAAAACTGAGCGTTTAGTAATGAAAATGTTATTTCAAACTAAAGCGACGGGTATACAGAAACTCCTTTATTGAAAAGTTGGCCGTAGCTAAACAAAAAAGTTCAAAGTAAAGCGTGACATACCAACGTAGTATTTGCTATAGAAAAGTGGACGTGTGTAAAATTTTATTTCTGACTGAAGTGTGACAGACCGACGAATCCTCAGGGACTTTTATGTTGAAATATGGACGCATAAGAAATGACGTATGCAACTGAATCCACCCATTTAGCGATGATGATACTATTCAGACGTAAGCTTGAGAAAACAAAGAGGAATGCTATTTCATAGTTTCATGTGACAGACCAATCGACGGACATCGCTTCTTATAAAGATACTTTGGCGCATCTAAAATAATATACATCTAGTTAATCTGAACGGTTAGCGATTAAAATAGAATTTCAAACAAATGTGTGACGAACTGCCGAAACTGATATATCAAAAAAAAAAAAATTACATACTGAAGAGAATGCAATCGTAAAGTTACGACTAGTCTCAGAGACGAATATTCTATTTCAAAATTAAGCGTGACAGACCGACAACTGGCTAATGTCAATCACAATGATTTGTGAGATATTTAGCTCTCCCCTGTGAGAGGAGGTAGTGCAAAGAAGGGATATAATAAATTCACCGAACAGAACAGTTTTGCACCACTTTTATGTCCCCTTTTTATTATTATTATTAAACGTTTTCTCTGCTAGCTTGAGAATACTCACAAACGTGGCTCAGTGTCTTCAAGACTGGCTAATGTCAATAACAATGATTTGTGAGATAGTTAGCTCTCCCCTCTGAGAGGAGGTAGCGCAACGATAGTACCTTCGTATCTTTCTCGTGCAATAACTTTTAATCGATATTCGATTTCGTCTGTCACGCTTAGTTTTGATATATCAATTTCCTCGGTTTATTACGATTTATTTTGAAACTAGAAGAAAACAAGAAGAAGAATCGTCCGAGAAGGGATATAATAAATTCACCGAACAGAACAGTTTTGCACCACTTTTATGTCCCCTTTTTATTATTATTATTAAACGTTTTCTCTGCTAGCTTTAGAATACTCACAAACGTGGCTCAGTGTCTTCAAGTACGATAATTACACTACCTCCCCTCCGAGGGGAGATCTAAATGTCTCACAAGTCATTACAAAATAAAATGTTATTGTTATCAATGGAATCACAAATGATAACAGCATATTTTATTCTTAGCTTGTGACTGTTTGCTCCTCCCGTGACTGAGGTCGCTTGTTCCCGATAGTTACACAACCTCCCCTCCAAGGGGAGATCTAAATGTCTCACAAGTATTGTTCCTGATTGTCTCCATGCTATTATTAATGGAATTAAAGTTATATACACAACACGCCGACAATTATTGGGGTAATTTATGAACAACGATTTATTTAAAGGCAGCGCATCACTTGCGTGAGAAAGAAAGAGAGAAATATAGAGAGAGAAAGAAAAAGACTGAAAGAGAAAGAAGAAGAGAGAAAGAGACAGAAAGAGAAAGAGCGAAAGCAAAAGAAAGACAGCGAGAAAGAGAGAGAGAGAAACAAAGAAAGATATGAAATAAGACGAATAATTTTCACTTACAACAGTCGCTGTCGCCGCATGCTGTCCCCGATTTAGGGCAGCACGCCGATATACACGTCTTCTCTCGTTCCAGTCTCGCTGTCTAAAATCATGATAGGCCCCGGAAGTCGCGTTATTTTCGTAACATCTGTCCGGTCGAACCCCTTCCGACTCCAGGCTTTCTATTATCTCGTCTACTACAATTTAAGACTATTTCCACCTTAAGCCAAACTTACCGATGACTGCTCTTTTAAATATGTGCTAGAGGACCTGTAGGGAATGTAGCGGCATCAACCCCGGATGGTTTGAACCGGCTTACTCGATTTTTTAGAGGAAGTTTCTAGGGAATATCAAATGCAAAACGGCCCCTAGTCGCATGTATATCCCGGTCAGGGGAGATGACAACATTGGTTTTTTTCCAGTTGTTGCACGGAGCTGTAACCATTAGACCACAGGACATTACCACATTCAAGAAGGGGATTTAAGTTCTTTTTATGCGTATTTATATGTATATAATGTATTTTTATGTAATTATTTTATTGGTGATTGCAGCGTTCGTTGTTGTTTTGCTTACTATTATTTCGATTGTCACTTCCTATGTGATTAAGATGCATAAAATTGCATTATTAGTCGCCCTTAACTTTATAGGAGGTATTTTTCGTTAATATATATATTTTTATTAATTTTATACATACATCAAAGTAATTCATGGGCACGTGTTTCTGGCTCAAAGCCATCATCAGCATGGCTAACTTAGACAAGGATCGAACCTTCGATATTGATGTATATAGTCCAGCGTCTATACCACTGGACCAAGACGCTTTTTGTACGATTTTTATCACCTAAATTGTTAATGTACTTTTATGTAATTATTTTTATTGGCGATTGCAGCGTTCGTTGTTTTTTTGCTTATTATTATTTCGATTGTCTCACTTCCTAAGTGATTAAGATGCATAAAATTGCATTATTAGTCGCCCTTAACTCTATAGGACGTATTTTTCGTTAATATATATTTTTTAATTAATTTTATACATACATCAAAGTAATCCATGGACAGGTGTTTCTGGCTCACAGCCGTAATCAGCACAGATATATATGTAAAATGAATAAAAATAAAGATAAAAATTATATCTTTAAATTATATCCTATCTTGAATAGTCAATGCTCGATATACGAGATAGAGCAACAGTGTAAGTGATGAGAATAAAAATTGGATAAAATGCGATGTTTATTCTTTTTTCTCGCCTGATCATTTATGTTTATTAAATTGTTAGGTGAAAGTACCAAATAGTTAATCACCCCCATGTTAAGAATGGCTTTCTAAATTATCACGTTATTATTTCATCCCGGTTTGTAAACTGCATAAGTACCCTTTCATACATGTATTTTCTTACTAATTC
>OY744534.1:8843016-8853016 GCA_963556195.1 Sepiola atlantica | reverse complement strand
ATGTAACGTTCATAGCATATAGGTTATTTTGACAAAAATAGTTTGTTTGAAGAAGCCGTCCTAGCCTCGAAACGGGACCTCAACGTTAAGCACGCACCCTTCTAGCTGTTCATCATGAGATGCCTGAACATTAGTTGGATTCTGGTAATCCGTTCGTTCCTCGTGTTGCAGGTGTTACGGTTGGTGTCTTTCTCAACTGGACCAATCAATTGCGATCAGGCGAGATGAACGGCCAGATCTTGAGACTTGTGAAGACAGAAACTCTTTGGTGTTCATCTTGTTCGGAATACCGTACACCTGGGGCGATTTAAGAGGTTGGCGAAGAGGATGGGCACGGACTCCATAGAAAGTTGTATAAGGCCTTCAGACTGTACTTTCTAGAATGTAGGTGGCTGCATGGTGACCTCATCCTCGTCGTTAAACATCATGTGCGGAAACCATAATGTGCAGCATGACCAGTTTCCCAGAGAGGGCTTCGTGACGATTTTTGATAGATCGTTAGAATGCCTTAGACCAGTATTGTCTGGGCCTTCGGTTCTTGATTTACGCCGGTCTATCGGTCTGATCTGTCCTGTGCAGTTCTAGCAAGTGCACACTCCCAGGCTTTGCCATCTCACCCTTTGAGAAGGAGTTAGTTTATTGCTCATCGCCTGAGGCGCCTCTACCGGGGAATGCGGACAGGGCTGCCCAGGCAATTTTTAAATGGCCAGAGTGCTCAAATTCTCGAGCGCTGACTTTTCAAATCCCAGTTTCCCGACCTTGTGTCACATCTTGCATGGTGGTTAGAAGATGAATAAAGTTAGAATGCCTTTTTTTTTGGTCCTGGTCGCTGAGTCGTGGAAATCTGAGTTTCGGAATCCGTGATCACGTCGAAACGTTCTTAGGCGTCGCGGGGCGCATCGTGGCCGCTGAGAGTTGGATGATTACCCACGTTCATAACCGTAACCCTAACCACCACATTTCTTTCGTGACTCGCTTTTACATGGTTATAGCAATTTGCAAATATTTTGCCAATATAGTAAAACTAAAGTAAATTCCATGATAAATGCCAGTATACTGAAATCATATGCCCTTAATAGGGTTAAGATGAAAATTCATATACACTAAATGTACAAAAGCAAGGAAATTCACAAATTTTTACACTTTTATTGTCATTAATTAAGGGTATGACTACATATCAACCAAACAATTTCATTATCACATCACTACATTATAAATCTCTATGCATGAGTGGATGAAGTGTGTGAGGTGCGCTGAAGAAAAATTCCTACCAGTAAAATACATAGCCCTGTTGTGCTCGCATACCCTTAATGACAATAAAAGTGTAAACATTTGGGAATTTCCTTGCTTTTGTACATTTACCGTATATGAATTTTCATCTTAACCCTATTAAGGGCATATGATTTCAGTATACTGGCATTTATCATGGAATGTCACTACTTTTGTAAAGGCTATGCCTCAATACAATGGTCATTTTTAAGGGTTTTTTTTAGAATTTTCTGGAAAACTAAGGTATATGGTCAACTGAAATTAAAATGCCATCAACTAGATCCTAGAACCTCTATCTCTTCCAAAAATTAGCTGAATCCATCTAATAGTTGATGAGATACAGGGTGGCACATACGTACGTACGTACGTACGTACACACGGATAACACAAAATCATGCCTGACCTTTCTGGATCTCTGGGTTGCCTTGACTAATGATGCTGAAATTCTACACACTTATAGAACCTATCAAATGAAAATTGTGTGCAAAGTTTTAACTAATTTTGTTAATTGGTTTTTGAGTTATGATTGATCAAAGAAATGAGATTTCTAGCATAGGCCGTTTTTGTAGTCTATTAAGGGATAGAGCGCTCTCACGCCTACCTTGATTCGTATGAGTCAGAATGTTACAACTTTGTTTACCGGTTTGATTCTGTTGTCGATTATTCTTGCAGGAGGGACCACGTAAAGTTTGATGCGTACATGACTATATCATATGATACAATTTTTAGTCTGTTTGCCAGTGATAGGCTCTAAAACTATTCGACACATTTGCATCACATTTGCCATTATGAGTCATTAAAATGTCAGTGTGACATGTTAGTAATAATACAGTTACTAATCCTACTATTGCAGCCAATACTAAAAATAATAAATACTTTTTAAACTATTAGAAATAACAAAATTTCGAACTGGACGCTTTTATATGATCCACGAGGGTAGATTGTTCTCATTCTGTCAGCCATGACTGGGTAGAAGTCTTTAGTAAATAATCTTATTTTATACTTAATTAGTATCGCCTGTAGTGATGATTGAACCTTCAGCTCCGGAAACTTAAACTGGTTGTGATCTAACACCTTTAGCCTTTGCGCCAAGTATCCGAATTATTCAAAATATTTCGAAACATACAGAATATTGGTCACAATTCTCCCAAATCCGGCATGAAAAAACAGTAACATTTTTTTAACTATAGAAAAGTAAATTCGTAGGAATCCGAATGGTACAACTTTGTTGACTTGTTTCTGTTGTTTGCTTTCTTGAAGGAAGGACCACGTAATGCTTGGCAACATCCCTAAGTGAAAGTGGTATTATGGAAGCGACTGGATTTGATCTTGGTACCCCAGGTCGCCAGTCTGTGTCGTTATCCACTTAACCACCGTCACCTCAGTAAATGCGTAGGAATCAGAATAGTGCAACGTTGTTAACCGACTATTCTGTTGTCGACATTCTTGCAGGAGAGACCACGTAATGGTTGCCAAAATCCCTAAGTGAAAGTGGGTTTATGGAATCGACTATGGATGAAAATTTAGATTAGTCTGTAGAATTCTTCTGACTCTTCGATCAGACAATCAAAAGGCAGCAGCATGTTGGAAAGCTGAACGTGTTAGCGACCGAGTAACAGAAATGATCAAACTGACTGGAGTTCGAGCGCTTCAAGTTCTTCCAAGCGACTTTCTTTAAAGTGCGGAACTTCTTGGTTTGGAAATGTGCAGAACATAACAGTATTGATTGTCTGTTCGGAACAGCATTATTCCAACCTCATAAAAGAAGCTCCCTGTTGCAATAAAAATATGTGAATCCTTATCAATCTAGCGATAGTCCGGCACCTATTTTATGCTAAACTTCTTTCTGATAATTAGTACGATCTACGGCGGATATTCTAATGGTCATCTCTAAACGTATATACCATACACTGCACAAGGCAGGTGAAGCTAGGGCGGTAGCGCACGACATATCCAAGGCCTTTGACAAGGTCTGACATAAAAGGCTTCTCCTAAAAATTCACTCATATGGTATTACTGGGCAAATATTTAATAATAATTTCCTAATCAAAAGAAAGATCCAGGTTGTCCTCGATGACTGTACATCTAAGCAACATGAGATAAATGCTGGTGTACCCCAAGGATGCACCCTTGGACCTCTACTGTCGTTAGCCTGCGTTGTTATCCACTTAACAACCGTCAAAACCCTAAATTAAATAGTAAATTCGTATCAATCAGCAAGGTACAAGTTTGTAGACCGGCTTGATTCTGTTGTCGGCATTTTTGCAGGAGATACCCCGTAATGGGTCCTATCATCCCTAATTGAAAATGCTTCTATGGAACCGATTGGATTCGAACTGGGCATACCCGGGTCGTCAATCCGCATCGTTACCGACTTAACCAGCATCACCTCCAATATAGTGAATTGAATTAAAGTTAATTAAATTAAACAACCAGAATGGAATTAGTAGTCCGCATGTTGCGGGGGAATCTTAACCCTAACCGTAACCGGAATCCAAAATAAATATTATACTAACATAACAAAGTAACATATTTGCAATCTTTTCATCAGGGATTCCAACCGTTGCCCACATGGATCAAAAAATGTTATTAATTAGATGTTTATTTTTGTGTGTTTTTTTTGTTGTCAAAGGAACCATTGTTACTCAAATGTTTTAAAATAAAATGTTGTTTTGTTTGTGCACCGGAAAGTTTCAAAAGATGATTTTGTTTCTTTTGTTAAGCAAATGTTTTGGTTTTTCGTTTTCTTTTATTGTTTTTTAGGCATTCGGGAGATTCAACGAGCTGACAGAGATTACAGAAATTCATTTCAATCATTGAACGTGATTGATTTATACCAAAAGTTATCGTCTGCTTGCTGCAACCTGATTGGTTAATAGTTTCGTCAAGTCTCGGGCTCTTCCGAGACCTGCCCGAACGGTGACGACGTGAAGACACGAAAACATGGTGCGTCATGTATAAGAGTACCGAAAAGACATACGTTAATATTAACGGTATGATTAAAAATTATTAAATATTTGTAACCGGTAATTTTATGTGCAAAAAAAAAGTGCTTAGTGGATAAATTCTCATCTCTTTCTTCTTTCGGCCTAATACAAATTTAACTATCGAACCGGACTAAATAGTAAAATTGATTACATTTTTTTATGATCCAAATCAATTTATATATAAGCAAATATTTTTATACGGTTTTCATACTTTGTTTATCCTTTATAGCATTTTAATTTTCTCATTAATCCATTCATTTTCTATGGATTAGATTATTCTATCGCTGCCATTAGTTTCCCTGATGCCTTTTTAGTTAGAATCCTTTCTAGAAATACATCGGGTACTTACGGAAAGGGACCACGTGAAGGTTGTCGCGACTGCTATGGTGTGTCGCTGCCGTCACTGTCACCGCAAACGCCCGTTGTTGTCGCATTTTCGGTCGACGGTTTCTTCCTGTAACTGAAAGCAATCTCTCTACTACAATAAATGTAACAAAGTATTTTGCTCTTTAAATTCGAGCCATTTTTATTTACTAACTAATTAGCCGACAATGGAGAGGTTCGTTGGAAAAGAGAGAGAGAGGCCACACTAGTTAAAATTCCTAAGTTAATCATGTAATAACTTGCAAGAGAGGAAGAGGAAGATATCGTTTCCATCTAACTGGGCTCTTATGTTGGGATTCGAAATCCCTTCTTTATTGTTACATGATTGTGCGTTGTTCTCTCGTCGCTTCCAAGTGAGAACTGATTAAATCTCAATTTAATTTTCTTACAGCGGAAACCTCTGATGTCACGAACCCCGTGGTTACGTCACTGTCTCCGCAAATCGTGGGAACGTCGTCCACCAAGTTGCACGAGGTGACACCGCAACAACTCGCGCAAGTCAAACCCGACTTCCACAGATGTGTCAATCTCTAACAAGGCCATTATCTAACACCAACATCCTAAGTGAAAGTGTTTCTGTAGAACGAAACTTAGTACAGCCAGGTTGTCAGTTCGTGCCCTTAACCATTTAGCCAACATCCCATCTCTTTAATCTGCTGTAAATGTATTTTTATATGCATAGACACCTTGTGAATAGGTTAATTAGAATTTAATAGTGATATTTGATTTTTTAAACTTATATGTTCATATATGGGGTTCACAGATGTTAAGATAGCTCCTAGGGCGTCCACGAGCAAAATGGGTTTGGTTGGAAACCCCTGGTTTAACCCGTTAGAAATTTGATTAAAATATCTTTAATTTTAGCAACTCTTCGTTTGTCTATTCTTTTACGCACTTTTAATGAATTCATCTCACGTAGAAAAGATTGCTTACTATTCCGGGTGCATAAATCGCTATACACCCGTTCTGCTAAAGCAGCAATTAAGGTTTCGTCGCCGCTTGCTTGTGTCCCTGTACTTTGATCAATAAACCACGTAAAAGAGTGTATTTATCATGAAAAACAGAGAAATTAACTGTAAGTTTACATGAGAGAGAGAAAGAGAGAGAGATAGAGAAAAAGAGAGACAGAAGGAGGGAAAGAGAGAAAGAAAGACAGAGAAAGAAAGAGAGAGAGAAAAAAGAGAGAGAAAGAGAAAAAGAGAGAGAGCAAGAGAGAAAGAAAGAGAGATATAAAGAGAGAGAGGGTGAGAGAAAGAAAGATAGAGAGTAAGAGAGAGAGAGAAAGAGAGATAGAAAGAGGGAGAGAAAGTGGGAGAGAAAGAGGGAGAGAGATATAGAGGGAGTTAAAGAGAGAGAGAAAGAGAGCGATAAAGAGATAGAAAGAGAGAGAGAGACAAGTTAAGGATGAATTGGGGAGGGAGAGATACTATAAAATACAAAAGGTAGGCCGACTTTTTCTCACCTGTGCAAACTGTCCCCCACCCAATGCTTGGGATGGCGGGACATCAGTTCTCACGTCCTGTTTGTCGGCTCTCAAAAAAACGGAAGTGACGTAATTTCCAACTTCCGTAATTATACGTAGTGCTATATAGCGAAAGGGGGCGGATGGAGGGCACACTAAAGGGAGTGAGAGCCTGTGCGGAATTCGAAAATGACGTCAGTTCCTGACCCTTCTTTAGGTCATGTTATGTGATGCAAATAAACTAAGGGAGATAACTTATCTCAATTGTTATGCTTGTATTTTGTAACAATTGATTTTTTTTTATCGCGTTTCATCATTTTCATGCTATGTATAACATGTTAATCTACTGTAAATTCATGAACACATGCATATGTTTATAAGAATTAATTGGTAACATTTTAATTTGATAAAAATATATGCATAAATGCGCTGCACAAATTATAAGATATCTGTCGTGTTAGCCACAAGAAATATACGCCTGGAACCTTGGTTAAGATGTAACGATTCACTGTTCTGACCCCCATTATATGAGATCTACAAAACTTTTGGGCCAGGGTGTTTTGCTTCGTCAATGTAACCTATGTAGTTTTGTTAGTTTGGGTGTAAAGTTGACATTTTAAAATTCCTCCTATTTCAATCGATGCTCTGTAAAGTATTTAATGAACTAGAGACGGACCTACCCAGGTCGGGTACAATAACAACGTGCAGCAGTCCGAACAAATTCTCCACTTCCATACGGCTTCGCAACGGAACCATTATTAAAACGATGACGTTAATTTGCAATTAAGTTGATAATAAATATTACTTGACGGCGCAAACGTTTCCATTGGTTTCTTACTTGTGGCGTATATTCACTTTGCAGACGCGCGAACAATGTTTCCGTCCACATGTGGCTTCCTTCCGTTTTGAAAGACATCAATTCGTTTTCTATTTAAGTCGGTATTACATAGCTTTAAAAAGCGACTTTTATTACTTTCATCATTTACATTTTATATTAAAAAAAAAACGGATACATTGTTAGAGCTAATGCTACCTGAAAATAAATCAATCAAAATCGATGAGAGTGGATAGCTATTCTGTGAAGTATTTATTAGGTAAGGTTAAGAAGAGTCGGCAGCATCCTTCTGACCGGCTGAGAGAAACCAGTTAGAGTTCGTATATCATGAATCGAAAATTTGAATTTAAAATAAATAATATTTTATTTAAAAAAAAAAATCTGCATTGGATTGGTCTCTTGACCGTTTCGAAAATTTAAAATTTAAATGCATTCAAGCAATGGAAATATTAAACTCATATATATATATATATATATATATATATATATATATATATATATATATATATATACATGGACAACGGCACCGGGAGGCACGGGGGGCCTCAAGCCCCCTCACTTTTTTACTTGCCCTCACTACTTAACGGTCATCAATAAGTAAGTGGATATGCGTATGTCTAACCGGGACTCCCACTTTTTAGGAGACCCACCCCACTTTTATAACTGTCCCGCCGGCCCTATCTCTCTTATATATATAATATATATATATATAATATATATATATATATAATATATATAATATATATATAATATATATAATATATATATATAATATATATATATATAATATATATATATAATATATATATATAATATATATAATATATATAATATATAGATGATATATATATATAATATATATATATATAACATGTATAAATATAATATATATATATATATATATATATATATATATATATATATATATATATATATATATATATATATATATCCAAGCAAGCGTTGTTGAACGTCACGGAACTTTCTCGTTTGTAAATCTCATTCGTGAGGCTCTCAAACAGTCGAGTTAACCTTCTGGTTTCCTTGACGTTCAACATGTTTGCTTGGATAATGATTAGATGCCTAAGTACACAGATATATATGTATATATATATATATATATATGAGACATTGTTAAAAAATAACAGAATTCGTCTGTTTAATTATACCTTTTTTATTTTTTCAATTTTTCTGATAGTCGTATTTGTATTTAAATCTAAACAATTAATAAATGTTACATATATTTTACAGCTTTCACGAACTTTTATACACGTATAAAATTTTTTATATATATATATATATATATATATATATATATATATATATATATATATATATATATATGTATATATATATATATATTCGACGAATACGTCCTATAAAGTTAAGAGCGACTAATAATGCAATCTTCTGCAATAATATTTATCACTTAGGAAGTGAACAAAAGGAAAAGAAATAGCAGCAAAGTAACAAAAAAAATGAAAAAATTACATAAAATACATTATATCTATTAATAATGGAGATTATGTATCTGTCTGTTTGTCTGTTACAAGCCGAAACTCCATCAGAGTAATATTACTATTTACTTAGTCTGCCAGCTTCTTCATATACTACTACAAAAACCGCTATAAACACATTTCTCAATTTACATAATTAATTGCTTTTAAACTTCTAATAAATTAGTATTCGCAAATATACACTCATGATTGTTTTCTTAAGATGTCCACATGTATTTACGCTATGTTGCTCGCTATTAATCTTACTTATAAATTACAATTATTTATCATATATATATATATATGAAATGAGTTACGTAGTTAATCTATCTACTGCGAAACTGATTGGGCAGCCAGCGTTACTCCATTGAATCGGTTACCTCCCTCTGATTATTCAGTATGGACGCAAGACGGGCGCGTTACTTAAAATGTAAACAAAACGCTGGCATTTACCGTGTTACTTCTACTCTGATTTTTTTTTAATTAAAACGTTCTGAGTTTGTTTATTTTCTTAATCTTATTAGCCATGATGTTTTAAAACACAACTTTATTGAATCAAATTGTTTAATTAAAATAATAATTGATTTAAATATTACTATTTAAACACACACACGCACACATTATAATGAATTTAGTTTAAGTAAACTTTTTTTCGAGAGCTTTTAAAAAACTATTCGTGTTTACTGCATTGGATTTTTTAAGAGTTTTATTTTAGGTACACCCTTTTCTCCGATTTGAAAAACTTTCAATATTATCAATTTTTACGCTGTTAACTGTGTTTATGATTTAGGTTTCACTTTTTACGCTGTAAAGCTTTTATTTAAAAACTGTTTTTATTATTCCGTGTTTTACTTATTAAAATAAAAGATGTGATTTTTTATTCTTTTCTGTCACCAAAAAAACTAACACATTGTACTGGAAAACTATACAACTGATTTTAGAATCAAATTGTTTAATTAAAAAAAGGTCATTTAACAAGCACACACACATATGATAAAAACAAATTGGGGGGTTCGAAAAAAAAAATTTTCTTGGCTTAACTAAAAATATTTCTATGTATGGGGGAGGGTAAAAAAAATTATGGGGTTCGAAAAAAAAATTTTCTTGACTTAACTAAAAATATTTCTATGTATGGAGGAGGGTAAAAAAATTGGGGGGTTCGAAAAAAAAATTTTCTTGACTTAACTAAAAATATTTCTATGTATGGGGGAGGGTAAAAAAATTGGGGGGTTCGAAAAAAAAAATGTTCTTGACTTAACTAAAAATATTTCTATGTATGGGGGAGGGTAAAAAAATTGGGTAGGGTCGAAATTTTGTTTTTCTTTATTTGTAACTAAAAATATACTTCGTCGGAAACAAAGAAAATCAATGTCTACCCACCCAAGAAATATGACTGGGGCTCCATCGGTTTACGGGTGAGCGTTCATTTCTGACGCGGCAGCCTAGCTAAAATATGCGACCGGAGGGAGCATATATTTGCTAGTATACATGATAATTTATTAGAATGAAGACATATAAAGATATATATTTGTAAAAACGTGTCAGGCTTTCGCTTTTCCATTCTTGA
>OY744534.1:8828016-8835516 GCA_963556195.1 Sepiola atlantica | reverse complement strand
TCGCGGCTTTTCAAATAGAATGAATAACACTAACACTTACAATAACATAACAATATCAATATCGTATTCTAGATATTGCTAATCTGTTTCTGCTATATCGTTATTTCCATGGAAGGCGCTCGACGTATTGAAAATTTAGTCACATGTTGACACCTAAGTCTTTTTTAAAATGTATTTAATTTTTCTTCCGCAACCCCATCACCACTGATTAGAATCTGACGATGGAGCATAAAATACAACCACGTAACAACCGCACCGATTCTCGCATTTTTATTAACTGTAGACAAAACAAATATACACATTATTCTTCTGTTCAAACAGGTGGTATCTCTGCCTTGCTATAGCCATCTAGGTGTGATATCCTGTTTACGTCACCCCAGTGCGATAAGCGAAGTTATATGTCGACATTCAAGCAGTGAATGTGTCGATGAAAATCCGATGTTTTAAGTAAGAGCGACAGAAGAACAGATGGACAGACGGACTAATGGGCAGACGGGCGGACAGATGGACGGACGGACGTGGACGGACGGACTAATGGACGTACGGACAGATGGACGGACGGACGGAGTCTCTTGAACCGTTAGGCTGCACATAACTATGATAGTCCAAAGAAAATGCTATTCTAAACTTGACCAAAGTCTTATTGATGGACGGACATATCCTTTTACAGAGATGCGTTCATATAGTGAAACCTTGACTATAAGAATCGAAAGTCTTGAAAGAAATGATTTGTCAAAATCTAACTCAACATTCCTTCATTCATTTCGAATGAATCATATGATTCTATTGTTCGTATTTGTTTCTGAAATATCTTTATAGTAAGAATAATTTCTAGAAAGACATCGGGTAAACACAGAGAGACCACGTGAAGGTTGAGAACATCCTAAGTGAAAGTGTTTGTGTGGAAGGAACTGGAATCGAACTTGGCATACCGAGGTTGTCATTCCGTGTCGTTAACTGTCCCAGCACAGCTTTAAGGAAAGCTTTAAGTATCTAAATTATATTTTAGAATCACTAGTAACATGAATTGGAACAAATACATAGAAGACATTGCCAAGACTACTGGAAAGAAAACGGGCTCTCTCTACGGTGCTAGAAAAATTCTCACACCTAACATGATCCTATATCTCTACAAAGCCACTATCCGCCCATTCATGGAATATTGTTGCCACATCTGGGCTGGTGCATCATCCACTAGTCTCTCCCTCTTAGACAAGGTCCAAAAAAGAGTATCTAATCTAATAGGTCCCTCAGTAGCCCCCAAGCTAAAGCACCTGTCCCATCGCCGTAACGTTGCATCCTTGTTCTTGTTTTACAAGTTCTTCAATGGAATGTGCTCCGATGAACTTTCTGCTCTAGTGCCCCCCTCGACATAAATACACTCGACGAAACCTGACAACACGCTCAATCCTATCACTTCACTGTGGAGGTCCCCAGATGCTGAAGAGCCTTCTACTCCAATAGCTTATTTCCTCGTGCAGCCGGCTTTTGGAAATCCCTCCCTGCTCCCTGTTACCTCCAACTGTATCGACATGCAGAAATGTAAAACTAATGTGAATAAGTATCTCGCTACACAGCTCCTAATTTAGGATGACCCCCTAAACTTTTATCTTTATTCTCAGTAGCCGCTTACGTCTACAGTGGTAACTTGCCTTGTTTGGGGTAGAACTATGGTAAAATAAATATATAAATAAATACATGATACAATAAATTAAAAGATGAAGTAAGTTAGAAAGCAATGCGATACGTTCTTACAGTTAGTAAAGAATTTTCAGAATTTTTTTTTATGCACATTAATTAATGTGCATCAAAAAATATTCTTGGCGAATATTCATTCAATCAATGTCTGATGCCTATTGTTATAATTTCACCCAAAACATTTGAAGCTTTAACAAAGAGCTTCCATTAACTTTGCATAAAACTAAAATAAACTAAATACAGCCCACCTTTGAACTTCTTATCCCTAGCAAATGTGTTCTGTAACTTACTTAGGAGTGAATCCTGTATATACAAATATATAAACATATACACATGCCTAACTTTTTGTAAATTATTTTGTTTGGTATATTTTTCTTGGGCATATTTCATAGCCCATAACAGTGTCTGCTTTTCTACCCTCTCCCATCTAGACTCTTGTCTCCGTCTTGTTTCTTCTTCCCTGATAAGAAGGTAGTCTTGTTCAGCCTCTCTTATGGCTGCATTTTTTATAAGGGTGCTCTCTTCTTCTGTTATATATATTCCCATCTGGGAAACAAGCGATCGTAAGCGGTGTATTTATTTTTTCTTCGGGGAGGGTAGATTCTTGGATCTTATCAGCTAGAATCTCATTCGATGTTTTGCTCCACTTTTCAAACTTTGAGTAGTGGTAGCAAAACAATAGCACATTCTTTTGTGCAACAGTCCATGGTTGACAAACCCCTGTACAGAGAGATCGAAGACACCCGAGGTTTGTGTCTAGTAGGCATTCAAGTCCTCCCCAGTAGGCATTCAAAGAGATGTGTGTGCGTGTGCGATGTGAAACCATTTTTCTTTATTCATAAAAGAGTTTCATGACTTCGTTAACTCTTCTTATTATCTTTAAGAGAACGTCTAGATGGAAATTTGTATCCAATGCCTCATCTTTCGATTTCATCGTATTTGCATGTGGACAATTCCGAAGATTGGCGGGGACTTTTGAAAATGTTCTTTTCAAATCTCATGATTTTCATTATAATAAGCGCAGGAGACATTATCGAAAATATCGATAACTTAACCACAAAGAAGCAAGCACTTGCGTATAAGCATTTTAAATGCTCTATTCTTTAAAAAGTGCTCATCTCTGAAAAAAAAAAACAGAAAATATGTTGAGAATAACTTAATTGAATTTATTTATTTTTGAATCACATCGTATTTAATACAAACTAGCAAGAAGACCCGACGTTGCTCGGGATTGAATGAAGATCACAAGTATCGAGTTTATAACGAGGTTCATCCCACCGTATTACTTTCTTTGTTTTTACTGCCCCCCCCCCCATCCTCTGGATTCACCCCCTAATATAGTCGGAAGAAGCTGAAATGTTGGAAAACTCTCTGAATTAGTGTCTTTAAAGTTCATTCAATCTAGGTTTTACTTAGGGGTGGGGGAATATTCCGCACATAAATGGTAACGTAGAGATTCGCAACCACTTCCCTTCTCTTCCCCGGAGATTTTTATACGTATGATGTAGATTACATCCAAATAGGATATAGTTGATGTTTCAAAAGAAATTGAGTCCCTATAGCTCTCTTAAGTTCGATAGCCACTTAGAGATTTGGGAACACTTCCGTTGTCTTCCGCAGAAAGTTATATACATATGAGTTAAATTTCATAAAAATAAGATCATAATAAAAATAAGATTCGGCAGAGAAAAGACCAGAAAAGTATCAAAAACGTAAAACCTAGATTTTGAAAAGCATCCAAGTCACCTAATTTTCGTAATATTTTCAAGTATTTCATTTTGGCGCAACGGTTTGTTACGTAGGAAATTTACGTCGGTTTTTGACGTGCGCCCGACTAGTTTATAGTTCGATCCCAACCAACCTCTGAGATTATTTTCTACATCGAACGGGGGAGGTAGGTAGGAAGGAGACGACCGGGAAGACACATATTAATACGATAGCGTGTTGTTATTTTGTGTGTCACGCTTACATCAAAAGCAACGACCTTCCGAATCTTTGTATGCTACTCATGGATTGGAGCTAAATTTCATTTAATCTAAAGCATTTACAAAGTAAGGTTAAGTCGTCGAAATCGGAATTAGTCGATCGATCAAATCTAGAAAAAATCTGACGGACGGACGGACGGACACGAAACCGTTTTTATAGGTTAGGAACAAGATAATTAGTATTGAAAACATCATCTAGTGTAATTTACACGGGTCACCCTAGTTATTATTTTAATGCGAATCTTTTATTCTGAATTTTGTTTTCATTTAATATATAAAATGACAATGGCATAAATACACTTTGAAATATTTTAATACAGTATTTAGTCTCTCGAGGTTACCGTAAGTATTGTTGCCACATCTGAGCTGCTGCATCATCAACCAGTCTCTCCCTCTTAGACAAGGTCCAAAAAAAGAGTCGTCAACCTAATAGGTCCCTCACAGTCAACCAAGCTCCAGTCCCTGTCCAATCGTTGCAATGTTGCATTCTTGTGCTTGTTTTACAAATACTTAAATGGATTGTGCTCCGATCAACTGGCTACTCTGGTGCCCCCTTGACGTAAATACACTAGAGCAACTCAACAACTAGCTAAATCCCATCCATTCACTGTGGAGGTCCCCAGATGCCGAACAGTCTTTTACTCCAGCAGCTTCTTTCCTCGTGCTGCCGGCCTTTGAAACTCCATCCCTGCCCCATGTTTCCCCGACTGTACCGACATGCAGAGGTTTAAAACTAATGTAAACATACATCTCGCTACACTGCTCCAAACTTAGGATGACACCCAAAACCTGCACCCTAATTCTCAGTAACCCCTTACGTCTACAGTGGCGGCCTGCCTTGTTTGGGGTGAAATATGTTTTTTTTTAAAAAGACAAAAAAAGCCGATTTGCCTTTTGTCGATCGCTTGATGGTTTTGACATATTATGTTAAATATATGCGTGTATATAATTGCGTTTGTGTATATGTGTATGTGCATATATGCGTCTGAATATGAGGCAATAATGTCTGCGAACATGTGTTGTGGGTTGTGTGTGTCAGCGTACGTATGTGTTAGATGTGTGTGGGTGTTTTACTCTTTCGGTTTATTAACGTTTTTTGAAATTGATGAAACGAATGTGTAATGTATATACAATGTAAACTTGATCTTTAGGGTAATGGTTAGGGTTAGGGTTAGGGTTATAAATATTTATATTTAACAGGCACCTGTCGTAGATATTTTCCAAGTTTACCAAATAATGAAGTTTTATTTCTTTGAAAATATATACGTTTTGTTGTTGTTAAATGTATCTACGATACTGGAAACAACGACAATGTATTTCAGATAGGAAATTATTCGGGGCGTAACATGTTTTCTTGACAGATAACATTTAAGTCATCAATCATTTAGCCCCATACGACTTTCCGGATCTCGTCGGTAGTTATGGAAATTTCCCGGGCATGTGAAATCTGTATCGATTACTAGGATAGGATTACATAATTATATAGAAGGAGAGACGAGATCTCGTGAGTGACGTCACGGCGAGATCTGGTGGAGAACAGTCTGTCTTTTACCCCCGCAGACGTCGTCTAATACGGATATGTAACCAGAGATCGTGTAGATAAGCCCCTCATCTGGGGGCAGGTAGTTAAGTTAACATTTAAAAAAAGACGGCAGTTTTTGACTCCGGCTCGTGTTTTTAAACATTGAATAGGTTAGGGTTTAGGGTTGGGGTTAGGGTGGGGTTAGGGTTAGGGTTTAGGGTTGGGGTTAGGGTTGGGTTAGGGTTAGGGTTAGGGTTAGGGTTAGGGTTAGGGTAAGGGTTTAGGGTTGGGTTTAGGGTTGGGTTTAGGGTTAGGGTTAGGGTTAGGGTTAGGGTTAGGGTTAGGGTTGGGGTTAGGGTTGGGTTAGGGTTAGGGTTAGGGTTAGGGTTAGGGTTAGGGTTAGGGTTAGGGTTTAGGGTTGGGTTTAGGGTTGGGTTTAGGGTTAGGGTTAGGGTTTAGGGTTGGGTTTAGGGTTAGGGTTAGGGTTAGGGTAAGGGTTAGGTTTAGGGTTAGGGTTAGGGTTAGGGTTAGGGTTAGGTTTAGGGTTAGGGTTAGGGTTTAGGGTTGGGTTTAGGGTTAGGGTTAGGGTTAGGGTTAGGGTTAGGGTTTAGGGTTGGGTTTAGGGTTGGGTTTAGGGTTAGGGTTAGGGTTAGGGTTAGGGTTAGGGTTAGGGTTTAGGGTTAGGGTTAGGGTTAGGGTTAGGGTTTAGGGTTGGGTTTAGGGTTGGGGTAATAAAATACTGAACTGCTTATTCTAGTTGCCTCGATTTTTCGACGATGCAAATTTGGGGCAATCATGCTGATTTGGGGTAACGATGCTAATTTGGGGCAATCATGCTAATTTGAGTTTACGATGCTCATTTGGGGAAATCATGCTGATTTGGGGTAACGATGCTAATTTGGAGCAAATATGCTGATTTGGTGTAACGATTCTAATTCGGAGCAACCATGCTGATTTGGTGTAACGATTCTAATTTAGGGGAAATCATGCTGATTGTAAATAACGATGCTAATTTGGGGTAACCATGCTGATTTGGGGTAACAATGCTAATTTGAGGAAACCATGCTTATTTGGGGTAACAATGCTAATTTGGGGCAACCATGCTAATTTAAAGTAACGATACTAATTTGGGGCAACTATCCTGATTTGGGGTAACGATTCTAATTCGGAGCAACCATGCTGATTTGGTGTAACGATTCTAATTTAGGGGAAATAATGCTGATTGTAAGTAACGATGCTAATTTGGGGCAACTATGCTGATTTGGGGTAACAATGCTAATTTGGGGCAACCATGCTAATTTAAAGTAACGATACTAATTTGGAGCAACTATGCTGGTTTTGGGTAATAATGCTAATTTGGGCAATCATGCTTATTTCGGGTAGCTATGCTAATTTGGGGCGACAATGCTTATTTGGGGAAACGATACCAATTTGGGGTAACAATGGTGATTTGCGGTAATGATGCTAATTTGAGGCAGTGTGACCTTGACTGATCAAAGTGTCGGATCTTTTAGAAAAAGTAGAATGACTTGAGGTACAAACAACTAATTCAGAGGATGAGTGACATAACACGACAGAATGCATTACATGTTGCCGATTTTGCAGTCTAGTTAACAAAGAAAAAATGATAAACAAACAAAAACTGGAAACACTGCAAGAAACTTTACTTTGGTATCTCCATATATATATATATATATATATATATATATATATATATATATATATATATATTATAATATAAAATTAAGTAATAAAATAAGGTGTCAATCAAATTTTATTAGAATTCAAAGTTCATGCAAAGCATCCTTAAGTCCTTAGCTCATGAGTTTTCAAAGATAATTCTTCTCTTCAGAAGACCATTATCGCAGTTATACTACTACAGGCAATAAAATGTATGACCTGGATGGACTGTATGGATACAAAAATATGTTTTTGGATTGATATGTTTGATGTTATGTATTTTTTATATATTTGTGTATATAATTTTATATATTTTCAAAGCGTAATTGTATTGCCTGTAGTAGTATAACTGCGGTAATGGTCCTCTGAAGAGAAGAATTATCTTTGAAAACTCATGAGCTAAGGACTTAAGGATGCTTTGCATGAACTTTGAATTCTAATAAAATTTGATTGACACCTTATTTTATTACTTCATTTTATATTATAATATTAATGCTCTATCCAGTATATTGAGCTTCAGTTTTTTATCCGGATGTTTCACTAATTATAAGATATTAGTTGACGCTTATATCTTTTGTTGGATTGCTTCATATATATATATATATAAATATATAT
>OY744534.1:8743016-8820516 GCA_963556195.1 Sepiola atlantica | reverse complement strand
TGACAAACCAATGAAAATGATATGTCAAACTTAAATATGATAGACCAATGGAAATGATATTTAAAACTTAAATGTGACAGAAACACGAAAAGGATATTTCAAATTTAAATGTGACAGACCAATGGAAATGATATTATCAACTTGAATGTGAGAGACCAACGAAAATTATATTTAAAACTTAAATGTGACAGAACACGAAAATGATATTTCAAACTTATATTTGACAGACCAATGGAAATGATATTTACAACTTGAATGTGACAGACCAACGAAAATTATATTTAAAACTTAATTGTGACAGAAAACGAAAAGGATATTTCAAAATTAAAGTTGACAGACCAATGGAAATGATATTTACAACTTAAATGTGACAAAACGCGAAAATGATATTTCAAACTTATATGTGACAGACCGATGGAAATGATATTTAAAACTTAAATGTGACAGAAACACGAAAAGGATATTTCAAAATTAAAGTTGACAGACCAATGGAAATTAGATTTACAGCTTGAATGTGACAGACCAATGGAAATTATATTTAAAATTTAAATGTAATAAAAACGCGAAAATGATATTTCAAACTTATATGTGACAGACCAATGAAAATGATATTTAAAACTTTAATGTGACAGACAAAAATAAAATGATATATAAAACTTGAATGTTAGAGAATAACGAACATGATATATCTAACGTGAACGGGACAGCCCAACGAAAATGATATTTCAAGCGTAAATGTGAGAGCGCAAATGAAATGTTTCATTGCAAATTAAACGTAATAGATCTACGAAAATCCTATTTAAAAATTGAAACGTGACAGACCAACGAAATTGATTTTTAATAATCAAGAATGAGAAACTAATTATGCTGCAATTGAAGATCTATGGGTGACAGACCATCGATAGTGCTTTTGCAATATCAAGCGTAACAAAGCAATAAAAATGCTATTAAAAAACTTGACAGACTTAGTGACGGCCAACCTGTAATAGAGATATTTAAACAAAAAAAAACAAAAAAAAACCTTGACTATAATCTCGCCGTGTCTGAACAATAAAAAAAAATTTCCTAAAATGTTTTTGGATGAAAATTGGTAATTTGTTTTATTAAGATTAGTCATCTCTAATTACTTATTATCCTCACAACGTTTCGACCGATGTAACCTCCAGCTTTCTTTAGGTGCATATTTTCAAACTTAGGAATATTTATGTCGAACTCGGGAATTTCACCCTGAACCCTTTCGTTAATTCACAAGGGTAGATTTTTATCGTTCTGCAACCCATAATCGGGTAGAAGTGTTAATTCATTATTATGTTACTCTTAACTATTATAACTTAACTATTATAACCTGTACTACGGATTGCATCTTCAACTTCCGGATAAAGACGTGTATTAAGAATCAGTTCTATGGGTTAGGGTTATGGAATTATTTCTAATAACTAATAATAATTAGTTAGAATAACATAATAATTAATTAATTAGAACTTCTATCGGGCCGTGGTTGTCGAAAAGTTGAAGTGAACAAGTCTACTTGATCACATCTTCCGGTTTTCAAATCGAAAATTGACAAGCGGTGTTTATCAAAAAAACAGTTACGCATTATATTTTAGGTCCGATGTTTTTTTAGTTAATTAATGTTAACTAATTATTTATTTTCATTCTTTTAATAATAAACACATGAGAAAATAAAACTGGTTTTTATATGATAGGACTATTTTACTTTTATTATGAATAATCGAATCGAACTTTATGTTGGGGTAGGGGCGTTCTACTTTTTTTAGGCGATTACGTGTGATTTTGCCACCGTGCAACTCAAACTTAGTGTTAGTGGTAAAATAAGAAATTTGGTTAACTCTTTTAACAGAATGTTTCAAAACTAGTGAAATAAAAACTCTGCCAAAGTCTTAGCGGTACAAAATTATAAGGAACGGTTTCGTGATAAACATTGCTTCCCAATTTCTTATTCAAAAACCGAAAGCCGTTTTTAAGTAGACTTTTGACTTTAACTATAGGTGGGACGTAATGGGTGAACATTTCAGATTCATGCGAGTAGTATTTTTTGTGTTCATTTATACATAAATAACACTAAACAATCAAACATTTTCAAAAATTTTGCAAAATTCAGAAGGTGCAGGCCACTAGTTTTTGGCTATTTTACATTCATGAAAACCCTTTCATAGCCTGAAACGGTCCTAAATTAAAGTACTATATCAGATTTAACCATCTATATCCATTCATAGCTTTTGAGGATGTTTAGGACCTGCAATGTCGCATGAAACAACTTTTTCGCCGAAAAATGATGGATTTTGAGTCCCGTGGAGCCCTAACAGCTATTTTTGGCCTGCACCTTCTGAATTTTGCAAAATTTTCAAAATGTTTGATTGTTTAGTGTTATTTATGTATAAATGAACACAAAAAATACTACTCGCATGAATCTGAAATTTTCACCCATTACGTCCAACCCCTTCTGAATTTTGCAAAATGTTCAAAATGTTTGATTGTTTAGTGTTATTTATGTATAAATGAACACAAAAAATACTACTCGCATGAATCTGAAATTTTCCCCCATTACGTCCAACCCCTTCTGAATTTTGCAAAATGTTCAAAATGTTTGATTGTTTAGTGTTATTTATGTATAAATGAACACAAAAAATACTACTCGCATGAATCTGAAATTTTCACCCATTACGTCCAACCCCTTCTGAATTTTGCAAAATGTTCAAAATGTTTGCTTGTTTAGTGTTATTTATGTATAAATGAACACAAAAAATACTACTCGCATGAATCTGAAATTTTCCCCCATTACGTCCAACCCCTTCTGAATTTTGTCAAAATTTTCAAAATGTTTGATTGCTTAGTGTTATTTATGTATAAATGAACACAAAAAATACTACTTGCATGAATCTGATATTTTCACCCATTACGTCCAACCCCTTCTGAATTTTGCAAAATTTTCAAAATGTTTGATTGTTTAGTGTTATTTATGTATAAATGAACACAAAAAATACTACTCGCATGAATCTGAAATTTTCACCCATTACGTCCAACCCCTTCTGAATTTTGCAAAATTTTCAAAATGTTTGATTGTTTAGTGTTATTTATGTATAAATGAACACAAAAAATACTACTCGCATGAATCTGAAATTTTCACCCATTACGTCCAACCCCTTCTGAATTTTGCAAAATTTTCAAAATGTTTGATTGTTTAGTGTTATTTATGTATGAATGAACACAACAAATACTACTTGCATGAATCTGAAATTTTCACCCATTACGTCCAACCCCTTCTGAATTTTGCAAAATGTTCAAAATGTTTGATTGCTTAGTGTTATTTATGTATAAATGAACACAAAAAATACTACTTGCATGAATCTGAAATTTTCACCCATTACGTCTAACCCCTTCTGAATTTTGCAAAATTTTCAAAATGTTTGATTGTTTAGTGTTATTTATGTATAAATGAACACAAAAAATACTACTCGCATGAATCTGAAATTTTCACCCATTACGTCCAACCCCTTCTGAATTTTGCAAAATTTTCAAAATGTTTGATTGTTTAGTGTTATTTATGTATAAATGAACACAAAAATACTACTCGCATGAATCTGAAATTTTCACCTATTACGTCCAACCCCTTCTGAATTTTGCAAAATTTTCAAAATGTTTGATTGTTTAGTGTTATTTATGTATAAATGAACACAAAAAATACTACTCGCATGAATCTGAAATTTTCACCCATTACGTCCAACCCCTTCTGAATTTGGCAAAATGTTCAAAATGTTTGATTGTTTAGTGTTATTTATGTATAAATGAACACAAAAAATACTACTCGCATGAATCTGAAATTTTCCCCCATTACGTCCAACCCCTTCTGAATTTTGCAAAATTTTCAAAATGCTTGATTGTTTAGTGTTATTTATGTATAAATGAACACAAAAAATACTACTTGCATGAATCTGAAATTTTCACCCATTACGTCCAACCCCTTCTGAATTTTGCAAAATTTTCAAAATGTTTGATTGTTTAGTGTTATTTATGTATAAATGAACATAAAAAATACTACTCGCATGAATCTGAAATTTTCACCCATTACGTCCAACCCCTTCTGAATTTTGCAAAATTTTCAAAATGTTTGATTGTTTAGTGTTATTTATGTATAAATGAATACAAAAAATACTACTCGCATGAATCTGAAATTTTCACCCATTACGTCCAAACCCTTCTGAATTTTGCAAAATGTTCAAAATGTTTGATTGTTTAGTGTTATTTATGTATAAATGAACACAAAAAATACTACTCGCAAGAATCTGAAATTTTCACCCATTACGTCCAACCACTTCTGAATTTTGCCAAAATTTTCAAAATGTTTGATTGTTTAGTGTTATTTATGTATAAATGAACACAAAAAATACTACTTGCATGAATCTGAAATTTTCACCCATTACGTCCAACCCCTTCTGAATTTTGTCAAAATGTTCAAAATGTTTGATTGTTTAGTGTTATTTATGTATAAATGAACACAAAAAATACTACTCGCATGAATCTGAAATTTTCACCCATTACGTCCAACCCCTTCTGAATTTTGCAAAATGTCCATAATGTTTGATTGTTTAGTGTTATTTATGTATAAATGAACACAAAAAATACTACTCGCATGAATCTGAAATTTTCACCCATTACGTCCAACCCCTTCTGAATTTTGCAAAATGTTCAAAATGTTTGATTGTTTAGTGTTATTTATGTATAAATGAACACAAAAAATACTACTCGCATGAATCTGAAATTTTCCCCCATTACGTCCAACCCCTTCTGAATTTTGCAAAATGTTCTAAATGTTTGATTGTTTAGTGTTATTTATGTATAAATGAACACAAAAAATACTACTCGCATGAATCTGAAATTTTCACCCATTACGTCCAACCCCTTCTGAATTTTGCAAAATGTTCAAAATGTTTGATTGTTTAGTGTTATTTATGTATAAATGAACACAAAAAATACTACTCGCATGAATCTGAAATTTTCACCCATTACGTCCAACCCCTTCAAAATTTTGCAAAATTTTCAAAATGTTTGATTGTTTAGTGTTATTTATGTATAAATGAACACAAAAAATACTACTCGCATGAATCTGAAATTTTCACCCATTACGTCCAAACCTTCTGAATTTGGCAACATGTTCAAAATGTTTGATTGTTTAGTGTTATTTATGTATAAATGAACACAAAAAATACTACTCGCATGAATCTGAAATTTTCACCCATTACGTCCAACCCCTTCTGAATTTTGCAAAATTTTCAAAATGTTTGATTGTTTAGTGTTATTTATGTATAAATGAACACAAAAAATACTACTTGCATGAATCTTAAATTTTCACCCATTACGTCCAACCCCTTCTGAATTTTGCAAAATGTTCAAAATGTTTGATTGTTTAGTGTTATTTATGTATAAATGAACACAAAAAATACTACTCGCATGAATCTGAAATTTTCCCCCATTACGTCCAACCCCTTCTGAATTTGGCAAAATGTTCAAAATGTTTGATTGTTTAGTGTTATTTATGTATAAATGAACACAAAAAATACTACTCGCATGAATCTGAAATTTTCACCCATTACGTCCAACCCCTTCTGAATTTTGCAAAATGTTCAAAATGTTTGATTGTTTAGTGTTATTTATGTATAAATGAACACAACAAATACTACTTGCATGAATCTGAAATTTTCACCCATTACGTCCAACCCCTTCTGAATTTTGCAAAATGTTCAAAATGTTTGATTGTTTAGTGTTATTTATGTATAAATGAACACAAAAAATACTACTTGCATGAATCTGAAATTTTCACCCATTACGTCTAACCCCTTCTGAATTTTGCAAAATTTTCAAAATGTTTGATTGTTTAGTGTTATTTATGTATAAATGAACACAAAAAATACTACTCGCATGAATCTGAAATTTTCACCCATTACGTCCAACCCCTTCTGAATTTTGCAAAATTTTCAAAATGTTTGATTGTTTAGTGTTATTTATGTATAAATGAACACAAAAATACTACTCGCATGAATCTGAAATTTTCACCTATTACGTCCAACCCCTTCTGAATTTTGCAAAATTTTCAAAATGTTTGATTGTTTAGTGTTATTTATGTATAAATGAACACAAAAAATACTACTCGCATGAATCTGAAATTTTCACCCATTACGTCCAACCCCTTCTGAATTTGGCAAAATGTTCAAAATGTTTGATTGTTTAGTGTTATTTATGTATAAATGAACACAAAAAATACTACTCGCATGAATCTGAAATTTTCACCCATTACGTCCAACCCCTTCTGAATTTTGCAAAATGTTCAAAATGTTTGATTGTTTAGTGTTATTTATGTATAAATGAACATAAAAAATACTACTCGCATGAATCTGAAATTTTCACCCATTACGTCCAACCCCTTCTGAATTTTGCAAAATTTTCAAAATGTTTGATTGTTTAGTGTTATTTATGTATAAATGAATACAAAAAATACTACTCGCATGAATCTGAAATTTTCACCCATTACGTCCAAACCCTTCTGAATTTTGCAAAATGTTCAAAATGTTTGATTGTTTAGTGTTATTTATGTATAAATGAACACAAAAAATACTACTCGCAAGAATCTGAAATTTTCACCCATTACGTCCAACCACTTCTGAATTTTGCCAAAATTTTCAAAATGTTTGATTGTTTAGTGTTATTTATGTATAAATGAACACAAAAAATACTACTTGCATGAATCTGAAATTTTCACCCATTACGTCCAACCCCTTCTGAATTTTGTCAAAATGTTCAAAATGTTTGATTGTTTAGTGTTATTTATGTATAAATGAACACAAAAAATACTACTCGCATGAATCTGAAATTTTCACCCATTACGTCCAACCCCTTCTGAATTTTGCAAAATGTCCATAATGTTTGATTGTTTAGTGTTATTTATGTATAAATGAACACAAAAAATACTACTCGCATGAATCTGAAATTTTCACCCATTACGTCCAACCCCTTCTGAATTTTGCAAAATGTTCAAAATGTTTGATTGTTTAGTGTTATTTATGTATAAATGAACACAAAAAATACTACTCGCATGAATCTGAAATTTTCCCCCATTACGTCCAACCCCTTCTGAATTTTGCAAAATGTTCTAAATGTTTGATTGTTTAGTGTTATTTATGTATAAATGAACACAAAAAATACTACTCGCATGAATCTGAAATTTTCACCCATTACGTCCAACCCCTTCTGAATTTTGCAAAATGTTCAAAATGTTTGATTGTTTAGTGTTATTTATGTATAAATGAACACAAAAAATACTACTCGCATGAATCTGAAATTTTCACCCATTACGTCCAACCCCTTCAAAATTTTGCAAAATTTTCAAAATGTTTGATTGTTTAGTGTTATTTATGTATAAATGAACACAAAAAATACTACTCGCATGAATCTGAAATTTTCACCCATTACGTCCAAACCTTCTGAATTTGGCAACATGTTCAAAATGTTTGATTGTTTAGTGTTATTTATGTATAAATGAACACAAAAAATACTACTCGCATGAATCTGAAATTTTCACCCAGTACGTCCAACCCCTTCTAAATTTTGCAAAATTTTCAAAATGTTTGATTGTTTAGTGTTATTTATGTATAAATGAACACAAAAAATACTACTCGCATGAATCTGAAATTTTCACCTATTACGTCCAACCCCTTCTGAATTTTGCAAAATGTTCAAAATGTTTGATTGTTTAGTGTTATTTATGTATAAATGAACACAAAAAATACTACTCGCATGAATCTGAAATTTTCACCCATTACGTCCAAACCCTTCTGAATTTGGCAAAATGTTCAAAATGTTTGATTGTTTAGTGTTATTTATGTATAAATGAACACAAAAAATACTACTCGCATGAATCTGAAATTTTCACCCATTACGTCCAACCCCTTCTGAATTTTGCAAAATTTTCAAAATGTTTGATTGTTTAGTGTTATTTATGTATAAATGAACACAAAAAATACTACTTGCATGAATTTTAAATTTTCACCCATTACGTCCAACCCCTTCTGAATTTTGCAAAATGTTCAAAATGTTTGATTGTTTAGTGTTATTTATGTATAAATGAACACAAAAAATACTACTCGCATGAATCTGAAATTTTCCCCCATTACGTCCAACCCCTTCTGAATTTTGCAAAATTTTCAAAATGTTTGATTGTTTAGTGTTATTTATGTATAAATGAACATAAAAAATACTACTCGCATGAATCTGAAATTTTCACCCATTACGTCCAACCCCTTCTGAATTTTGCAAAATTTTCAAAATGTTTGATTGTTTAGTGTTATTTATGTATAAATGAATACAAAAAATACTACTCGCATGAATCTGAAATTTTCACCCATTACGTCCAAACCCTTCTGAATTTTGCAAAATGTTCAAAATGTTTGATTGTTTAGTGTTATTTATGTATAAATGAACACAAAAAATACTACTCGCAAGAATCTGAAATTTTCACCCATTACGTCCAACCACTTCTGAATTTTGCCAAAATTTTCAAAATGTTTGATTGTTTAGTGTTATTTATGTATAAATGAACACAAAAAATACTACTTCCATGAATCTGAAATTTTCACCCATTACGTCCAACCCCTTCTGAATTTTGTCAAAATGTTCAAAATGTTTGATTGTTTAGTGTTATTTATGTATAAATGAACACAAAAAATACTACTCGCATGAATCTGAAATTTTCACCCATTACGTCCAACCCCTTCTGAATTTTGCAAAATGTCCATAATGTTTGATTGTTTAGTGTTATTTATGTATAAATGAACACAAAAAATACTACTCGCATGAATCTGAAATTTTCACCCATTACGTCCAACCCCTTCTGAATTTTGCAAAATGTTCAAAATGTTTGATTGTTTAGTGTTATTTATGTATAAATGAACACAAAAAATACTACTCGCATGAATCTGAAATTTTCCCCCATTACGTCCAACCCCTTCTGAATTTTGCAAAATGTTCTAAATGTTTGATTGTTTAGTGTTATTTATGTATAAATGAACACAAAAAATACTACTCGCATGAATCTGAAATTTTCACCCATTACGTCCAACCCCTTCTGAATTTTGCAAAATGTTCAAAATGTTTGATTGTTTAGTGTTATTTATGTATAAATGAACACAAAAAATACTACTCGCATGAATCTGAAATTTTCACCCATTACGTCCAACCCCTTCAAAATTTTGCAAAATTTTCAAAATGTTTGATTGTTTAGTGTTATTTATGTATAAATGAACACAAAAAATACTACTCGCATGAATCTGAAATTTTCACCCATTACGTCCAAACCTTCTGAATTTGGCAACATGTTCAAAATGTTTGATTGTTTAGTGTTATTTATGTATAAATGAACACAAAAAATACTACTCGCATGAATCTGAAATTTTCACCCATTACGTCCAACCCCTTCTGAATTTTGCAAAATTTTCAAAATGTTTGATTGTTTAGTGTTATTTATGTATAAATGAACACAAAAAATACTACTTGCATGAATCTTAAATTTTCACCCATTACGTCCAACCCCTTCTGAATTTTGCAAAATGTTCAAAATGTTTGATTGTTTAGTGTTATTTATGTATAAATGAACACAAAAAATACTACTCGCATGAATCTGAAATTTTCCCCCATTACGTCCAACCCCTTCTGAATTTGGCAAAATGTTCAAAATGTTTGATTGTTTAGTGTTATTTATGTATAAATGAACACAAAAAATACTACTCGCATGAATCTGAAATTTTCACCCATTACGTCCAACCCCTTCTGAATTTTGCAAAATGTTCAAAATGTTTGATTGTTTAGTGTTATTTATGTATAAATGAACACAACAAATACTACTTGCATGAATCTGAAATTTTCACCCATTACGTCCAACCCCTTCTGAATTTTGCAAAATGTTCAAAATGTTTGATTGTTTAGTGTTATTTATGTATAAATGAACACAAAAAATACTACTTGCATGAATCTGAAATTTTCACCCATTACGTCTAACCCCTTCTGAATTTTGCAAAATTTTCAAAATGTTTGATTGTTTAGTGTTATTTATGTATAAATGAACACAAAAAATACTACTCGCATGAATCTGAAATTTTCACCCATTACGTCCAACCCCTTCTGAATTTTGCAAAATTTTCAAAATGTTTGATTGTTTAGTGTTATTTATGTATAAATGAACACAAAAATACTACTCGCATGAATCTGAAATTTTCACCTATTACGTCCAACCCCTTCTGAATTTTGCAAAATTTTCAAAATGTTTGATTGTTTAGTGTTATTTATGTATAAATGAACACAAAAAATACTACTCGCATGAATCTGAAATTTTCACCCATTACGTCCAACCCCTTCTGAATTTGGCAAAATGTTCAAAATGTTTGATTGTTTAGTGTTATTTATGTATAAATGAACACAAAAAATACTACTCGCATGAATCTGAAATTTTCACCCATTACGTCCAACCCCTTCTGAATTTTGCAAAATGTTCAAAATGTTTGATTGTTTAGTGTTATTTATGTATAAATGAACATAAAAAATACTACTCGCATGAATCTGAAATTTTCACCCATTACGTCCAACCCCTTCTGAATTTTGCAAAATTTTCAAAATGTTTGATTGTTTAGTGTTATTTATGTATAAATGAATACAAAAAATACTACTCGCATGAATCTGAAATTTTCACCCATTACGTCCAAACCCTTCTGAATTTTGCAAAATGTTCAAAATGTTTGATTGTTTAGTGTTATTTATGTATAAATGAACACAAAAAATACTACTCGCAAGAATCTGAAATTTTCACCCATTACGTCCAACCACTTCTGAATTTTGCCAAAATTTTCAAAATGTTTGATTGTTTAGTGTTATTTATGTATAAATGAACACAAAAAATACTACTTGCATGAATCTGAAATTTTCACCCATTACGTCCAACCCCTTCTGAATTTTGTCAAAATGTTCAAAATGTTTGATTGTTTAGTGTTATTTATGTATAAATGAACACAAAAAATACTACTCGCATGAATCTGAAATTTTCACCCATTACGTCCAACCCCTTCTGAATTTTGCAAAATGTCCATAATGTTTGATTGTTTAGTGTTATTTATGTATAAATGAACACAAAAAATACTACTCGCATGAATCTGAAATTTTCACCCATTACGTCCAACCCCTTCTGAATTTTGCAAAATGTTCAAAATGTTTGATTGTTTAGTGTTATTTATGTATAAATGAACACAAAAAATACTACTCGCATGAATCTGAAATTTTCCCCCATTACGTCCAACCCCTTCTGAATTTTGCAAAATGTTCTAAATGTTTGATTGTTTAGTGTTATTTATGTATAAATGAACACAAAAAATACTACTCGCATGAATCTGAAATTTTCACCCATTACGTCCAACCCCTTCTGAATTTTGCAAAATGTTCAAAATGTTTGATTGTTTAGTGTTATTTATGTATAAATGAACACAAAAAATACTACTCGCATGAATCTGAAATTTTCACCCATTACGTCCAACCCCTTCAAAATTTTGCAAAATTTTCAAAATGTTTGATTGTTTAGTGTTATTTATGTATAAATGAACACAAAAAATACTACTCGCATGAATCTGAAATTTTCACCCATTACGTCCAAACCTTCTGAATTTGGCAACATGTTCAAAATGTTTGATTGTTTAGTGTTATTTATGTATAAATGAACACAAAAAATACTACTCGCATGAATCTGAAATTTTCACCCAGTACGTCCAACCCCTTCTAAATTTTGCAAAATTTTCAAAATGTTTGATTGTTTAGTGTTATTTATGTATAAATGAACACAAAAAATACTACTCGCATGAATCTGAAATTTTCACCTATTACGTCCAACCCCTTCTGAATTTTGCAAAATGTTCAAAATGTTTGATTGTTTAGTGTTATTTATGTATAAATGAACACAAAAAATACTACTCGCATGAATCTGAAATTTTCACCCATTACGTCCAAACCCTTCTGAATTTGGCAAAATGTTCAAAATGTTTGATTGTTTAGTGTTATTTATGTATAAATGAACACAAAAAATACTACTCGCATGAATCTGAAATTTTCACCCATTACGTCCAACCCCTTCTGAATTTTGCAAAATTTTCAAAATGTTTGATTGTTTAGTGTTATTTATGTATAAATGAACACAAAAAATACTACTTGCATGAATTTTAAATTTTCACCCATTACGTCCAACCCCTTCTGAATTTTGCAAAATGTTCAAAATGTTTGATTGTTTAGTGTTATTTATGTATAAATGAACACAAAAAATACTACTCGCATGAATCTGAAATTTTCCCCCATTACGTCCAACCCCTTCTGAATTTTGCAAAATGTTCAAAATGTTTGATTGTTTAGTGTTATTTATGTATAAATGAACACAAAAAATACTACTCGCATGAATCTGAAATTTTCACCCATTACGTCCAACCCCTTCTGAATTTTGCAAAATGTTCAAAATGTTTGATTGTTTAGTGTTATTTATGTATAAATGAACATAAAAAATACTACTCGCATGAATCTGAAATTTTCACCCATTACGTCCAACCCCTTCTGAATTTTGCAAAATTTTCAAAATGTTTGATTGTTTAGTGTTATTTATGTATAAATGAATACAAAAAATACTACTCGCATGAATCTGAAATTTTCACCCATTACGTCCAAACCCTTCTGAATTTTGCAAAATGTTCAAAATGTTTGATTGTTTAGTGTTATTTATGTATAAATGAACACAAAAAATACTACTCGCAAGAATCTGAAATTTTCACCCATTACGTCCAACCACTTCTGAATTTTGCCAAAATTTTCAAAATGTTTGATTGTTTAGTGTTATTTATGTATAAATGAACACAAAAAATACTACTTGCATGAATCTGAAATTTTCACCCATTACGTCCAACCCCTTCTGAATTTTGTCAAAATGTTCAAAATGTTTGATTGTTTAGTGTTATTTATGTATAAATGAACACAAAAAATACTACTCGCATGAATCTGAAATTTTCACCCATTACGTCCAACCCCTTCTGAATTTTGCAAAATGTCCATAATGTTTGATTGTTTAGTGTTATTTATGTATAAATGAACACAAAAAATACTACTCGCATGAATCTGAAATTTTCACCCATTACGTCCAACCCCTTCTGAATTTTGCAAAATGTTCAAAATGTTTGATTGTTTAGTGTTATTTATGTATAAATGAACACAAAAAATACTACTCGCATGAATCTGAAATTTTCCCCCATTACGTCCAACCCCTTCTGAATTTTGCAAAATGTTCTAAATGTTTGATTGTTTAGTGTTATTTATGTATAAATGAACACAAAAAATACTACTCGCATGAATCTGAAATTTTCACCCATTACGTCCAACCCCTTCTGAATTTTGCAAAATGTTCAAAATGTTTGATTGTTTAGTGTTATTTATGTATAAATGAACACAAAAAATACTACTCGCATGAATCTGAAATTTTCACCCATTACGTCCAACCCCTTCAAAATTTTGCAAAATTTTCAAAATGTTTGATTGTTTAGTGTTATTTATGTATAAATGAACACAAAAAATACTACTCGCATGAATCTGAAATTTTCACCCATTACGTCCAAACCTTCTGAATTTGGCAACATGTTCAAAATGTTTGATTGTTTAGTGTTATTTATGTATAAATGAACACAAAAAATACTACTCGCATGAATCTGAAATTTTCACCCAGTACGTCCAACCCCTTCTAAATTTTGCAAAATTTTCAAAATGTTTGATTGTTTAGTGTTATTTATGTATAAATGAACACAAAAAATACTACTCGCATGAATCTGAAATTTTCACCTATTACGTCCAACCCCTTCTGAATTTTGCAAAATGTTCAAAATGTTTGATTGTTTAGTGTTATTTATGTATAAATGAACACAAAAAATACTACTCGCATGAATCTGAAATTTTCACCCATTACGTCCAAACCCTTCTGAATTTGGCAAAATGTTCAAAATGTTTGATTGTTTAGTGTTATTTATGTATAAATGAACACAAAAAATACTACTCGCATGAATCTGAAATTTTCACCCATTACGTCCAACCCCTTCTGAATTTTGCAAAATTTTCAAAATGTTTGATTGTTTAGTGTTATTTATGTATAAATGAACACAAAAAATACTACTTGCATGAATTTTAAATTTTCACCCATTACGTCCAACCCCTTCTGAATTTTGCAAAATGTTCAAAATGTTTGATTGTTTAGTGTTATTTATGTATAAATGAACACAAAAAATACTACTCGCATGAATCTGAAATTTTCCCCTATTACGTCCAACCCCTTCTGAATTTTGCAAAATGTTCAAAATGTTTGATTGTTTAGTGTTATTTATGTATAAATGAACACAAAAAATACTACTTGCATGAATCTGAAATTTTCACCCATTACGTCCAACCCCTTCTGAATTTTGCAAAATTTTCAAAATGTTTGATTGTTTAGTGTTATTTATGTATAAATGAACACAACAAATACTACTTGCATGAATCTGAAATTTTCATCCATTACGTCCAACCCCTTCTGAATTTTGCAAAATTTTCAAAATGTTTGATTGTTTAGTGTTATTTATGTATAAATGAACACAACAAATACTACTTGCATGAATCTGAAATTTTCACCCATTACGTCCAACCCCTTCTGAATTTTGCAAAATGTTCAAAATGTTTGATTGTTTAGTGTTATTTATGTATAAATGAACACAACAAAATACTACTTGCATGAATCTGAAATTTTCACCCATTATGTCCCACCCCTACTTTAACTAGTCCAAATAATAAAAATGGTACAACTTATGTTTCTTTATTTAAAAAAAAAATACTGAAACACCTGGCATTGACTGAGAAGGTGTGTTCTTACAAGTCGGTGATTCGTCCTCGACAATCAGTTCGACAGTGAATTTGTTGCTGTCGGAATTAGGTATGATTTTTTTCAGTTTCAGGATGCCCACACTCCCAGGCTTGACCTTCTCTTTAAGAAGGGGTTAGTTTATTGCTAATCGCCTGAGGCGACCTTACCGGAGAATGCCGACGGGGCAGCTCAGGCATTTTTAGGCAATCCTAATGAACATGTTTTTCATACCCGAGGAGGTAAATAAAACACCGAAACATAAATTATAGTGTGGCCGACATACGAAGCCTCTATTTGAGAAACGAAGACGTTGCTAGAAAAGAAGCAGAAATGCGTGTGCGTGATGCTCGCTTTGTGTGTGCGTGCATGTGTGAGCGTGTGCTTTTAGAAATTGTCTCCGAACTGCATCGAAGAATATGGTCTTCTGTAAAAACCAAAGTTTGAAATCATTCCAAATCAAATCGAATAACTAGATAAATAGTTTACAAAGAAAAAAAGTCAAAACTCAAGCATTTGTGAGATGATACCAGAAATGTCTTTTTGTGTGCATCAAAACAAATAATGATACAATTTTGTTTTTTTGTATGTTTTTTTGCTAGTTAGCTTTTTGGAAAAATAAAAATTAATAATGTTTCTGAAATTCGATTCGAAAGATGGCATGTCACAATTGCTAGTCCTTAAATAAGATCGATTCGAATCGTCTTTTTAAGGAGGAGATCCAAGAAATAGAAAGAAGATTAAAAACAACATGCTACACTGGAAATGGATGTTGCAAAAATGAAAACATGTCCTTATTTAGCAGAGCCATTCTTATTAAATAACAGTTGAAATCTTACATTATTTAAAACTTGAACTTCTCTCTCTCTCTCCTTCTCTCTCTCTCTCTTCTTCTCTCTGTCTCCTTATCTCTCTATCTCTATCTCTCGCCCTCTCTCTTTATTTATCTCCCCCCTCTCTCTCCCTCTCTTTATTTCTCTCCAACTCTCTCTCTCTTTATTTTCTCTCCCTCTCTCTCTCTTTATTTCTCTCTCTCTTGATATATATATATATATATATATATATATATATATATATATATATATATATATATATATATATATATATATATATATATATAAGCAATTATACTCTTAAATCATTTCACTATAGGTTCTATCAACTAAAAGTTTACTTTAGTTTCATATTTGATTATTTAGATATTTATATATATATATATATATATATATATTATAATATAAAATGAAGTAATAAAATAAGGTGTCAATTAAATTTAATTAGAATTCAAAGTTCAAGCATTTTATATTATAATATTAATGCTCTATCCAGTATATTGAGCTTCAGTTTTTATCCGGATGTTTCACTAATTATAAGATATTAGTTGACGCTTATATCTTTTGTTGGATTACTTCATATATATATATATATATATATATATATATATATATATATATATATATATATATATATATATATATATATGAGAAATAAAGGATGAGAGTAATCCGACCTAATGAAAAATGAAAAAGGAAAAAAACAAGAGATATTTTTTTATACATTCATCAACGTTTCGTCTTTATTGTTCTTCAGAATTATAATTTGAAGAAAAATGTCATACAAGTACAAGCAACATCACAAACCATAAAAAAACATTCAACACAGCAACACATTTCCAAAAAAAACCACATCCCATGCCGGCTTATATAGCGTCTCATGTAACAACTGCCATCAAATTTACGTGGGGAAACGCAACGTGAATTTAAAAATAGATTGAGCGAACACAAAAGGGGCATAAAAAAACATTCCCCCCTCGTATTTGAGCACGATCATGCTTTCAAGTTTGCACAGGCCCAACATCATCAAACACATTCATAACAAATCTCGGCGAAGACTACTTGAAACAGCCTCATCACAGCCTCTAACACCATCAGACAACGAAATGGTTTCTACAACCTATCCCCCTTAATATGTAAAATCATCCTGACACAACAAAATCTAAACCTAGATCATGGCTAACCCTTCTTCTTATCGTTCTCAATTGCACTTATATACAACTCCCCGTATATACACTTAAGTACTGACTCCTTTCTCACATATATATTCATTCACATACTCATGAATCGCCCACTACGAATCAAAACTATTTAACCACAAATAACAGACTTACAAATGAACACAATTTACACATCCTTACAAATATTTAGATATTTAAACCCCTTTTGCTCTCAATTTACTCTCAACCCATCAACACATCCTGAACGAAACTACATTTTACTTATCACTCCCCAAAATTAAAATAATTTTTCTTCTTCTCATGCTCACAGCACACTTCTACACATTCTTTCAAACACACATTCCTGACATAGCCACCTGGTCAATACTCCTCCCTCTATCCCTTTCCTCACTCCAGCCTAAAAAATCACACCTGGCCACAACAAAAATCTCCCCTCTTTTAATAGTCTGGCCTTTCCATAAATTCAACGGACTTTACAATTTTTTATGACAATTTGTTATGGTTTTTGACCCCGATACAACAATTTTCATGACGCATTCAACGGCGAACTGTTTCACATATTTTTAACATCTTCTGATTGCATTGGACATCTTTATATTCATCTTTATATCTTTTCAAATTATGACTTATTATTTTGTAACCTTCTGGAGATAAGATTTCATTAAGGAAAGAAAAATAAACTTTGTTTTGAAACAACTTGATTTGAACAACTGATAACGTAATAGATATTGTATTTTTATAAGCTTTAATTTTTACTTGTCCATATAATTACTTCAAAATCTGCGACACTGGCATGTCGATGTTATCGATCAACAGTTACTATAAACTGAGATCTCAGTTTATAGTAACTGTTGATCGATAACATCGACATGCCAGTGTCGCAGATTTTGTACATGTCTGTGTAAATAAAATTATCATACATAAAGCTCTATTTTGATATTGAGCACTTTTTATAAACCCGGTTAAAATTCTCTGGATTACCACCCTGTGGATATTTTTCACCTGGATTATTACCATTATTATATATATATATATATATAAAGTGAAGAACTAAAAGCGAACTTTTAGGAAAGGTAAAATTTATTGTGAAAAGTATACAGCTCAATATTTATTAGGATCTTGGCCTAGCCTTTAAATATTAATTAGCTGTCTCTTCGTCTATTTCAACTTATTTTATGATTTTCAGCCCATGAAGACTTTTTAATATGGCTTATATTTCTCACCTCACGAATTACTGAGCCTTGTTGAACGAACCCTCTATTGGACTTTTTACCCTCTGGATACTATCTATTTTGGCCGCACCTGAAGATGGTGGTTTCTGGAATTTAACTTTAGAACCTCGAATTTGTTATCCCTTATAACGACTTAGCTACAAATCACTTCTCCGCTGGACTTTTTGACACCGGATTTTTTTGCAATAGGACAATCATTATTTTACTTTTTCAAATTTTAAATCTTGTCCTTTGCCAACTTATCTATCCCAGCAATTTCCTCTGATGATAAGATTTTGATATTTGAAAAGCCTGGCTTAAGGAAAAAATTAATTGAATAAATTGCTTTTTCTGCGGAATATACCTTGCATTGAGCAACTGAATTGAAAAAAGATCTGCCTCCGTCGCTTTTCTAATTCCTTTTCACCAAATACGGAGATCACAGTTGTATGGGGTTCAAATGTAATTGGTAAATCTACAAATTAAGACGTTGTGATTCATCAAAAACGCATATAAACTTAAAATAATCTGCTACGATAAAAATAAGTATTATTCTTGCAGTTAAACTTCGATTTGCTTCATGTAATGTCTGTTACTATTCATCGTGATTTTAACGTGTTACAATGGCAACAAATGTTCAATGTGTTCTGCTGAGAATACGCAGCCCTTCAATTTTGACCTCAGGTTCAATATGTGTTTCAAACGTTTTCTTTTTTTCTCAAATTTATTGCCTAATTTTGCAATCAATAATCTTTTGGCCAATAAATAATATTAATGTTCTCCCTCAGTTTTGAGGCTATTTTTGTTATGATAGATTTCTCACTATATACATAAAGTTAGGTATATATATATATATATATATATATATATATATATATATATATATATATATATATATATATATATATATATATATATAAAGAGGTGTACTAAAAGCGAACTTTTAGGAAAGGTAAAACCCTATTGTGAAGAGTATACAGCTCAATATCCAAGATAGAGCAGGTAGAAATGAAGGAGAATGGAAAGGAAAATGAAATTTAACTTTGAAACCTCTCTCATTACTTCTCGTGCCTCTAACGACCTACCTATCTACATCGTATCCTCTCCGCTGGACTTTTCGACACCGGACTTTTTGGCAATCGGACATTTGCTTGAACCCTGGCACAGTTTTGCCCTGCGTTTCTTTCCCTACAACTTTTATTTCATTTTTTCAAATTTTAAATCTTGGCCATTGAAAACTTATCTATCCCAGCGACTTCCTCTGATGATAAGATTTTGATCTTTGAAAAGCCTGGCTTAAGGAAAATTTAACTTGAATAAATTGCCTTTTTGCGGAATATACCTTGCTTTGAACTTTTGAATTGAATTTTGATTTGGCTTTTGCTTTCTCTTTTCCTTTCCATTCTCCTTCATATATATATATATATATATATATATATATATATATATATATATATATATATATATATATATATATATATATATATATATATATTTATATATATATATATGAAGGTTTATAACTAAAAGATAACTTTTAGAGAATTAGACCTATTGTGAGATGAGGAAAGCTCAATATACTGGATAGAGCAAACATAACTTCTTTTTTTTTAACTTTTTCCAAATTTTGAATATTGACTGTTCTTATCTGTCAACTTATCAATCTCTACTTCCTTTGATGATAAGATTTTAATCTTTGAAAAGCCGTGCTTAAGGAATGCAATTGAAAGAGAAGAAGAAGAAATATTTTTATTTACTAAATGCTCCTTGTTCTGAACAACTGAAGATATTGATCTGTTTCCATTTACAGGTCAAACTATTTTTCATTGACTCACCTTATATATATATATATATATATATATATATATATATATATATATATATATATATATATAAGGTAACATGGTATACCATTATCCCCGGTGCAATAACTTATTTCTACCTTCTGGTCTTTTCAACCACCTAAGCTTACATATTTGGAATTTATTTTCTTCCGTAATTTATTTAACTCTATCACTATATATATATATATATATATATATATATATATATATATATATATATATATATATATATATATATATAACACTTACGTCTACATTTCATGATTTTTTCAATTTTTTACAAATTATGACTTTTGGTTTATTTTCTGTCAACATTATCTATCTATTTAAATTCCTCTGATGATGAGAAACCATTTTTGAAAAGCCCGGCTTAAGGAAAGAAAAAGAAACTTTGTTTTAAGTAATACATCTTGTCTTGAATAACTGAAGATGTAATAGATATGTCATTCTCACATTTATACATCTCATTTTTCATTTATCTATCTATCTATCTATCTCTCATATATATATATATATATATATATATATATATATATATATATATATATATGTGTGTGTGTACCTACAGACGCTAGTGTTTCGAGCTTATTATTTTCATCAGTGCAGAGAAATAACAATTTCAAACGGTCGGGAAGCGTGAGGAAGGCGTGAGGGAAGCGTGAATCCTGATCACAGTCTAGAATGTGCAAGCGGTCGCCATATCAACGGGAAACTGTCACGTGATTACGGTAAAATTACGATCTATATGTGCATAGAAGCAAGCATAGCTAGAAGACTAGTCGAGAGTATTCAACGAACATATTCGGAAATTTGCTTTCGAGAGTGCTCGACTTTAACTTCTTAAAGGTTTTTTTTATTATATTTATGAATAAATATTACATTAGTAATACTTACAAATGCTAGCGTTATGCTCTCATCAGTGCAAGAAAGTAAGAATCTCAGACGTTCGGGAGACGCGAACCTGGTTCACAAAGTCAGCCATATCCACTCGGCTACGGAAACTGTCACAGGATTAAGTGAAATTAAGATCTATTTCTACCTAGAAGCGGGCATATACAGAAGACAAGTCGAGAGTGTTCGACAAACGTGATCGGAACTTTGCTTTATAGCTGATGACAGCCTATTTTTAAATTGCTCGACTTTAATTATATATATATATATATATATATATATATATATATATATATATATATATATATATATATATATGTATCTGACTGCCAGAGGGGCATCAGGCGGTTCTCTGTAACTGCCATTGATCAACAACGCGAAAGACGCGAAAGAACAAAAACATCTACAAGTATCCCAGCCGATTTTTCTCAAGATCTTCCTTCTTGCATCCATTGTGGGCTGGTTTGCAAATCTCTCGCAGGACTCAAATGCCATTTACGATTGAGTAAATGTAAGCATGCTACATCCATCGTAGACTAAACAAATTTCGAGTTGTCAAGACCTCATACGTCGAAATCGACGGGAGAGTCCATGATATATATATATATATATATATATATATATATATATATATATATATATATATATATATATATATATATAATCTCTTAAACTCCTGAAGCTTATATTTTTGTGTAGCTATGCTCTTTCTTTTTATCTTAATCTCGAGATTTCTAGCTAGTTTTGATTAAAAGCGCTGGAAAAATTCTAAATGATTACTATTTTTTTAGTTTTTAATTGATCATTTGATATAGTGTTGCGGACGTAGTTGTAGACAATGGCTCCAAATAATTCCACTTTTAACTGTTATGCAAGCCTTACTGTTAGAAGTGAAAGGCAAGTTAAGGAAAGAAAGGAAAAAGAAAGATGATGAAAGGTACAGTAAAACGAGCAGAGACAAAAAGGCAGAGGCGGTACATGCCAGTAATCTAGTTAGCTTTCTTTCCTCTTGCCGAACAAACTGCAGTATTTTGTGCGTCGTTTTACGGCAACTCAACCCTTTAGTGCATTTGCAGCTGAAATACGTTTGTGCTATTTGTTAATTCGCGTTATTCCCTGGAAAAAAGAAAATATATTCTTTTCTGGAAGTGTCGAGTTCATATTTCGAAATAAAAAATATATGCATGCAATTGCAATGTTTCAGCTAATATATTCTCACCAGAAATCTATGGGTTTCTGTCATGTCGAAATGAAATATAAAGTTATAAATCTATTTTTGTTTTATCTATTTTCATGTAAAAAAAATTGTTTGATCCTTCGGCATTTGCAAATTGAAATCTATATCCCCGGATATTTTCTTTTTTTTTTTCCGAATTAACTTCCCTTCATATCTAACCACAAACGGAAGATGAATTTCAAAGCCTTTGCCTTTTTTCTGAAATTCATATTTGTTTTCAATATTGTTTGGGAAAATATATTCCTGCAAAACAGAAAGAAACGGTACTTGTACAGTTAACAATCCAAAAAGCCTCCCCAGATATTCAGTGTTCTCAACCGCTTATCGATACCCACCGCAAATGATCTTGCGGTATCGCAACAGTCATCTACCATTGATGTCTCGCTAGCAACGACCATTTGTCTTCTCTGAGATGTTGGTGGAAATAAATCTCCACAAGGCCTCAGTACTTTCCGCACTCTTCCAGTGAAGGTGACGTTTACGTTTGAAATAATATTTTTATCGGACTGTCAGGCTTAAGTTAGAAATACAATTTTTGTAGGTCTGCGAAACTTCGTTTTAAATACCATTTCGTAGACCTACCACATTACGTTTTAAATAGCATTCTCGTTAGTTAATCACATTTAATTTTTAAATATCATTTTCGCAGGCCTGTCTGGCTTAAGTTTAAACTACCACTTTCGTTGGTCTGCCAAGTTTATATGTTAAATAGAATTTTCGTCACACTTACGATTTAAATAGTATTTACTTGCGTCTATCAAGCTTACGTTTTAAATATCATTTTCCTCAATCTGCAAGGCTTACGTTTGAAATAAAATTTTCCATAGTTTAACACGTTTAAGTTTTAAATATCATTATTGTAATTTCTAAATAGAATTTTCGTGGGGCTGTAAAGCTTACGTTTTAAAAAATAATTTTCATAGGTGTGTTATGCTTAAGTTTGAAATAGCATGTCCGTCGGTCTGCCATGCTCATGTTTTGAATATAATTTTCGAAGTTCTGTCAGGTTTCATTTTGAAATAGCATTTTCGTAGGTTTGTCATTCTTAATTTTGAATGGCATTTTCAACGGTCTGTCATTCTTAATTTTGAATGGCATTTTCAAAGGTCTGTCATTCTTAATTTTGAATGGCATTTTCAAAGGTCTGTCATTCTTAATTTTGAATGGCATTTTCAAAGGTCTGTCATTCTTAATTTTGAATGGCATTTTCAAAGGTCTGTCATTCTTAATTTTGAATGGCATTTTCAAAGGTCTGTCATTCTTAATTTTGAATGGCATTTTCAAAGGTCTGTCATTCTTAATTTTGAATGGCATTTTCAAAGGTCTGTCATTCTAAATTTTGAATGGCATTTTCAAAGGTCTGTCATTCTTAATTTTGAATGGCATTTTCAAAGGTCTGTCATTCTTAATTTTGAATGGCATTTTCAAAGGTCTGTCATTCTTAATTTTGAATGGCATTTTCAAAGGTCTGTCATTCTTAATTTTGAATGGCATTTTCAAATGTCTGTCATTCTTAATTTTGAATGGCATTTTCAAAGGTCTGTCATTCTTAATTTTGAATGGCATTTTCAAAGGTCTGCCATTCTTTATTTTGAATGGCATTTTCAAAGGTCTGTCATTCTTAATTTTGAATGGCATTTTCAAAGGTCTGTCATTCTTTATTTTGAATGGCATTTTCAAAGGTCTGTCATTCTTAATTTTGAATGGCATTTTCAAAGGTCTGTCATTCTTAATTTTGAATGGCATTTTCAAAGGTCTGTCATTCTTAATTTTGAATGGCATTTTCAAAGGTCTGCCATTCTTAATTTTGAATGGCATTTTCAAAGGTCTGCCATTCTTTATTTTGAATGGCATTTTCAAAGGTCTGCCATTCTTTATTTTGAATGGCATTTTCAAAGGTCTGTCATTCTTAATTTTGAATGGCATTTTCAAAGGTCTGTCATTCTTAATTTTGAATGGCATTTTCAAAGGTCTGCCATTCTTTATTTTGAATGGCATTTTCAAAGGTCTGTCATTCTTAATTTTGAATGGCATTTTCAAAGGTCTGCCATTCTTTATTTTGAATGGCATTTTCAAAGGTCTGTCATTCTTAATTTTGAATGGCATTTTCAAAGGTCTGTCATTCTTAATTTTGAATGGCATTTTCAAAGGTCTGCCATTCTTTATTTTGAATGGCATTTTCAAAGGTCTGCCATTCTTTATTTTGAATGGCATTTTCAAAGGTCTGCCATTCTTTATTTTGAATGCCATTTTCAAAGGTCTGTCATTCTTAATTTTGAATGGCATTTTCAAAGGTCTGTCATTCTTTATTTTGAATAGCATTTTCAAAGGTCTGTCATTCTTAATTTTGAATGGCATTTTCAAAGGTCTGTCATTCTTAATTTTGAATGGCATTTTCAAAGGTCTGTCATTCTTAATTTTGAATGGCATTTTCAAAGGTCTGTCATTCTTTATTTTGAATGGCATTTTCAAAGGTCTGTCATTCTTAATTTTGAATGGCATTTTCAAAGGTCTGCCATTCTTTATTTTGAATGGCATTTTCAAAGGTCTGTCATTCTTTATTTTGAATGGCATTTTCAAAGGTCTGCCATTCTTTATTTTGAATGGCATTTTCAAAGGTCTGTCATTCTTAATTTTGAATGGCATTTTCAAAGGTCTGTCATTCTTAATTTTGAATGGCATTTTCAAAGGTCTGCCATTCTTTATTTTGAATGGCATTTTCAAAGGTCTTCCATTCTTTATTTTGAATGGCATTTTCAAAGGTCTGTCATTCTTAATTTTGAATGGCATTTTCAAAGGTCTGCCATTCTTTATTTTGAATGGCATTTTCAAAGGTCTGCCATTCTTTATTTTGAATGGCATTTTCAAAGGTCTGTCATTCTTAATTTTGAATGGCATTTTCAAAGGTCTGTCATTCTTAATTTTGAATGGCATTTTCAAAGGTCTGTCATTCTTTATTTTGAATGGCATTTTCAAAGGTCTGCCATTCTTTATTTTGAATGGCATTTTCAAAGGTCTGTCATTCTTTATTTTGAATGGCATTTTCAAAGGTCTGTCATTCTTAATTTTGAATGGCATTTTCAAAGGTCTGCCATTCTTTATTTTGAATGGCATTTTCAAAGGTCTGTCATTCTTTATTTTGAATGGCATTTTCAAAGGTCTGTCATTCTTAATTTTGAATGGCATTTTCAAAGGTCTGTCATTCTTAATTTTGAATGGCATTTTCAAAGGTCTGTCATTCTTAATTTTGAATGGCATTTTCAAAGGTCTGTCATTCTTAATTTTGAATGGCATTTTCAAAGGTCTGTCATTCTTAATTTTGAATGGCATTTTCAAAGGTCTGTCATTCTAAATTTTGAATGGCATTTTCAAAGGTCTGTCATTCTTAATTTTGAATGGCATTTTCAAAGGTCTGTCATTCTTAATTTTGAATGGCATTTTCAAAGGTCTGTCATTCTTAATTTTGAATGGCATTTTCAAAGGTCTGTCATTCTTAATTTTGAATGGCATTTTCAAATGTCTGTCATTCTTAATTTTGAATGGCATTTTCAAAGGTCTGTCATTCTTAATTTTGAATGGCATTTTCAAAGGTCTGCCATTCTTTATTTTGAATGGCATTTTCAAAGGTCTGCCATTCTTAATTTTGAATGGCATTTTCAAAGGTCTGCCATTCTTTATTTTGAATGGCATTTTCAAAGGTCTGTCATTCTTTATTTTGAATGGCATTTTCAAAGGTCTGCCATTCTTTATTTTGAATGGCATTTTCAAAGGTCTGTCATTCTTTATTTTGAATGGCATTTTCAAAGGTCTGTCATTCTTAATTTTGAATGGCATTTTCAAAGGTCTGCCATTCTTTATTTTGAATGGCATTTTCAAAGGTCTGCCATTCTTTATTTTGAATGGCATTTTCAAAGGTCTGTCATTCTTTATTTTGAATGGCATTTTCAAAGGTCTGCCATTCTTTATTTTGAATGGCATTTTCAAAGGTCTGTCATTCTTAATTTTGAATGGCATTTTCAAAGGTCTGTCATTCTTAATTTTGAATGGCATTTTCAAAGGTCTGTCATTCTTAATTTTGAATGGCATTTTCAAAGGTCTGTCATTCTTAATTTTGTAATGGCATTTTCAAAGGTCTGTCATTCTTAATTTTGAATGGCATTTTCAAAGGTCTGTCATTCTTAATTTTGAATGGCATTTTCAAAGGTCTGTCATTCTTAATTTTGAATGGCATTTTAAAAGGTCTGTCATTCTTAATTTTGAATGGCATTTTCAAAGGTCTGTCATTCTTAATTTTGAATGGCATTTTCAAAGGTCTGTCATTCTTAATTTTGAATGGCATTTTCAAAGGTCTGTCATTCTTAATTTTGAATGGCATTTTCAAAGGTCTGTCATTCTTAATTTTGAATGGCATTTTCAAAGGTCTGTCATTCTTAATTTTGAATGGCATTTTAAAAGGTCTGTCATTCTTAATTTTGAATGGCATTTTCAAAGGTCTGTCATTCTTAATTTTGAATGGCATTTTCAAAGGTCTGTCATTCTTTGTTTCTAAATAGCACTTCCGTAGATTTGTTTCGTTTAGAATCTAAACAGCATTTTTGTCGGTCTGTAGCTTAGGATTTTAATAAGATTTGCGTTGGTCTGTCATTATTTTTATTTGCAGGTCAGGCGCCAGTTTGTAATAGGATATTCGTTAGTCTGCCACGATAAAGTGTGCGATCGTATTTTCATCGCTAAACGCTTAGTTTTAATACAGGTATGTAAGTATACGCGTTTCGTTAAGAATGGGCGTACACTTGAAGATGGTATTCATTTTTATAATTGTTGTTTTTCATACGAGAGAAAAATTAAAGTCTTAGTCGCCTCGAGTCACGTATTTGTGAACAACACGAGAGTAAAACATCTTTTCGTAGATATAATTTTTTTTAAATTGTATATTAGTTATTCGCTTTGTGTTCGTCACGTTAGTTTTGTTTAGTGTGAAAATCTTTTCTTTCTTTTTTAAATGGAAAAATTAGCAGGCAACGCCCCGTTCTTATTAAAAAAAAACGCGTCACGTGTGAGAACAGAGAAGACAACTGAACTTATTGAAAATAAAAATAAATAAATGATTTTTTTCAAAAATAATTACAGAAAAAAATCAAAAAGGTGGTTTCATCTTCATTATATTTTTAAAAACTAGCATGGCTACACGGCGTTGCCCGGTTGAGTATTGATTTACTCCTCTCCATGAGTTAGGCACAAGGCCAGTTTTTATCTTACTCCCGCAAGTAAGATGTGACCCAAGGTCGGGTCGGGAAAGTGGGGTTTAAAAATTGCCTAGGCAGCCCCGTCGGCATTCCCCGGTAGGGGCACCTCAGGCAGCAAGCAACAAACTTACTCCTCCCCAAAGAGGGGAGGCGAAGCCTGGGAGGATGGACCTCCTAGAACTGCACAGGACATACCCATAGACAGGCGTAAATCAAGCCCTGAAGGCCAAGACAATACCAGTCTATGGGGTGCAGTATCCATCGGAACAGATACTACACTTTGATCTTAGCCAAAAGGCCTTGAGTTGAGTAGTAAGTAATTCATTTTTACAAGGGTATGGTAGGTTTTTTAAGCATTGCTGGTAAATAAACGTGTCAGTATTTAATAAGGCTGTATGCAATGCGGAAAAAAAAACAACAGAACGGTCAAAGAAGAAATGAAGTAAAAATTAAAATCCCACATGACAATAATAAAAAGATAAAACATCAATAAATTAATAAATAAAACATTTTATTATCAATACTCTGCTGAACCTACTATTTGATGCGAACCTAACATCTTTTATATTAAACTATGTCATACCAGTGGTTTTTTTAATAGAAATCGCTCCAGACAATGTGCGGAGCTAAGAAAATACTACTTCAAGATACAAAAACTAGCCAACGATAAGTGTTAGATGGATTCCGACCCAGGAAACTTATCAATGACGCATCAACTTCGCGTTCGAAATGTTACTTATTTCACTATCGAATATGTAAAAATGTTATGTAATAAATATATAGAGAGAGAGCAATAGATAGGTAGATAAGTAAATAGGTAGTTAGGTAGGTAGGTGGATAGGTGGGTAGGTAGATAGATAGATGGATAGATAGATAGATAGATAGATAGATAGATAGATAGATAGATAGGTATTATATAAATAGGTACATAAATAGGTACGTAGGCAAATAGATATATAGGTAGGTAGAAAGGTATTACGTGGGCAGGTAGATAGGTAGATATATAGATAGATAAGTAGGTAAGAAGGTATGTAGGTAGGTAGATAGATAGACAGACAGACAGACAGACAGACAGACAGACAGACAGATAGATAGATAGATAGATAGATAGATAGATAGATAAATAGATGGATAGATAGATAGATAGACATATATATGTATGTATATATATATATATATATATATATGTATGTATATATATATATATATATATATAGATAGATAGATAGATAGATAGATATATAGATAGATAGATAGATAGATAGATAGATAGATAGATTGATAGATATATAGATAGATAGATAGACGTATAAATATACAGAAAGATGGATAGATAGACAGATATATAGATAGACAGACAGACAGACAGACAGACAGATAGATAGATAGATAGATAGATAGATAGATAGATAGATAGATAGATAGATAGATAGATAGATAGATAGATAGGTATTATATAAATAGGTACATAAATAGGTACGTAGGCAAATAGATATATAGGTAGGTAGAAAGGTATTATGTGGGCAGGTAGATAGGTAGATATATAGATAGATAAGTAGGTAAGAAGGTATGTAGGTAGGTAGATAGATAGACAGACAGACAGACAGACAGACAGACAGATAGATAGATAGATAGATAGATAGATAGATAGATAGATGGATAGATAGATAGATAGACATATATATGTATGTATATATATATATATATATGTATGTATATATATATATATATAGATAGATAGATAGATAGATAGATAGATAGATAGATAGATAGATAGATAGATAGATAGATAGATATATGTATAGATAGATAGATAGACATATCTATGCATAGATAGATAGATAGATAGATAGATAGATAGTCAGAAAAAATAAAGAAATATAGTTAGACAGCTTAATATATAGATAGATAAATAGATGGATAGAAATAAATATCTATAGATAGATATATAGATAGATAGATAGATAGACAGCTTAATAGATAGATAGATAGATAGATAGATAGATAGATAGATAGATAGATAGATAGATAGACAGCTTAATAGATATATAGACAAATAGATAGATAGATAGATAGATAGATAGATAGATAGATAGATAGATAGATAGATTTGAACAGACTAGGGTAGATAGATAGATAGAAAATATATATATATATATATATATATATATAGATAGATAGATAGATAAATAGATAGATAGATAGAAAAATATATATATATATATATATATATATATATATATATATATATATATATATATATAGATAGATAGATAGATAGATAGATAGGTTAGTAATATGTGTAAGCAAAAAGCAGATCCTCTTAATTCATGCAAATCTTTATTGAAAATGTGTTTCATGTCACGTTATTGACGGTACCATATGTGTTAAATGTTACAATACGAAGCTATTGTTTGGACAATTATAGTTTTGTCAATAATCAAAAGTTTTAAAATATGCCAACAAAATAATAATAATAATAATAATAATAATACATCTGACATCATTTATTTAAGAAAATGTGAAACTCTGAATGGCAGATAATTTTATTACAAATCGATAGTTTATGTGCGAGTTAAATAGCCTCATTTTAACGAGACAGAATATGCAATTATGTACAGACGCCAGAAAGTAAGATTCTTACAGCTGGTCAGTTGTTGGGCTGTTACGGCATGTCAACCGCCGTTTGGTCATTTTATGACGAAAACGAAAGTCGATAATGGTAGAGAAGAAGATTAGTTGGAAAGAGATGTGGGATGTAGCGACTTTATCATTCTTGATGAAAAAAAAAAGGGTCATGGTGTACTACCTCCACTAGTAGATTTAACACGAGGGGAGCAGAGCTAGGATGATAAATGTACAAATAGACAGACAGTTGTAGCAGCAAGAAATCATTGTAAATGTGTTATGAGTTCGAATCACGGCGTCGGCGCCGAAATTATTTATTGTTTATTTAGTCATTTCTCTTTTTTTTATTTTTCTTTTCATTCATTTGCTGGGGACGGGGCATTCTTCCAAATGCCATACGATCACCTGCTATTTACAGACTCCAACCGAGAGCTCTTTTCAGGATTCTGGCTGTTCCCTTGAGTGCAGTTGTTTGGATTTCTCTTGCACTTGGTTCACCAGGTATACTTGTTAAATACTTTTTCAAGTTCTTCTTCATGAGTCCAGTGGCTCCTATGATAACTGGAATGATAGAGATCTCTTTGAGGTTCCAGTTTCTTTTCATATCATACATTAGACACTGATATTTGGTTATTTTCTCCCTTTCAGCTCTATTTAGGCCCCCATCATTAGGGACACTGACCTCAACCAAAGTTGCCACTCTCTCTCTCTCTTGTTCCATATTACAATGTCAGGTTTTACAGCTGCGTTTTCCAGATAGGTAGCTGTGGGGATTTCATGGTCATAATGGATGGTGTATGTCTCATTCCCCACAGTTCTCTCAGGTAGATGTTCCCAGTGCCTGCTGCTACATCTGATATTCAGTTTCTTACAGATGGTCCAGTGGAGGTATCTGCAGACTACATTATGTGTGCAGATACATTAATATGTGTCCTAATGTATTTGTTTATGTTTCTGACTTTGAAATTAATTAAATAGTAATTACCTCCCCCTCCCCCTCTCCCGTTTACAAAAATTCTCCAGGACGGACAGACAGACAGACAGACAGACAGATGAAGCAAAGAGAAGGTATATCGAGATGACCAGAAAACGCATTGAGTTAGAGAAATTGGGGACTCGCGAGTTTTGATAAATCTATAATAGTGTGGTGAATAATGAACAATCAACAATTCCCCCGCTATCAATTCACAGTGATGTCGTTACTACGGTAACTTATAAGGCTGAACTCCTTGTTCAACGGTTCGCCGTGAACTCCATCTTGGACTCTGCAAACAACTCCCTCCCAAATTTCCCATTGCGAACTTAAGCCGCACTTTATGACCATATGATCACTCCTTCTCATGTCCTGGATATCATAAAAACTTTGACACTTGAAAAGCACGTTGGCCTGATTTCATCCCTGTTATAGTAATAAAAAATTGCTCTGTTGAGCTGCCCTCTCCAAACTCTATAACAAATGCATTGCTTAACCTTACTTCCCTGATAGATGGAAAAGTGCCTCTGTGGTACCAGTGTTCAAGAATTCTGGTGAAATCAGTGACCCTCAAAATTATCGCCTTCTTCTATCGTGCGAATCAGGTGATTCTGGTGTTGGCATTAGTTTCTCCGATGTTTTTCTAGTTAGAAATCTTTCTTGAAAGACATCGGTTACTTACGGGAAGGACCACGGGAAGGTTGCCAACATCCCTTATAAGTCTACTTTCGTTCTTGACTAAAATCTTTGAGCCTTTAATCAAACTAGCGATAGTCTGCCACGTCGTTAATGCTGAACTTCTTTCTGACAATCAGTATGGATTTAGGCAAGCACGTTCTGCTGCGGATATCCTAACGGTCATCCCTAGACCCATAAACCATGCATATAATTTGTGATTTTCAGCTTAATCAGAAGGAAGAGAAAAGAGGAGAGAGAAGAGCAAACAAAAAGCTGCGGCGCTGGAAATTTTTTTGAAAGTTAAATTGTCTTAGAAACCTTTTATTCTTACGGTTAAATTACAAGCTATTTCGGCATAAAATGTCTAGCCGTTTCCACTTAAAGAGAGTGAGGGAGTGGTTGGACCTACTTTGGTTTAGTATGCGTTATTCCAGTACCAATTCAGATTCTGGTACATTTGACGCTTCGGTCAGAAAACAAGAAATATATGTTCCAATACGGGGAAGTACGAGGGTAAAACGACAAGTCACTCACTATCACTTGTGTTATCATACGATCAGGAAAAAGAGTGAAAGTAAAGAGGAACACTTACCAGCTGAAAAGAGAATGACATGCTTCGCATGTCGTGCATGCCCATCTGCCAGATTAAAAAATGGTTCTCTTCACAATTGTAGACTTTTATATTTGGGACTGATGTGAATAATTAATTTGCATGTGTTGAGTGAGACCAACTGACTCAAATGAAGCAGTGAGTCGATTTTAAGAAATAAAGAGAGAGAAGAGAAGACAAAAAAATGTTGGTGCTGGAAATCTGGTTGAAAGTTGGATTTCCTTTGTAACCTTTTATTCTTACGGTTAAACTACAAGCTATTTCGGCATAAAATGGATAACCGTTTCGCCTTAAAGGTCTTTCCTGAGTTTGATGAGACTGGATCAGTTGTTTAATGGATTAAGAAATCGGAATTAGTGTGGAATGAAGCGGCTTGATAATGTTTGTCTAACTGGGAGGAACGTTGGCAGTTCACCAACAATTAATTAAAAGAGAGAAATCGGATGCAACGGATTAAATAAGCACTATTTACTGCATTTGCCGATGACAGATTTACGGCATATGAGAAGTTTGATGCATGTGTGTTGCGTCCGGGTTAGATTGCAGATGTGCTTTTGCCCGATTTGCGGAATCTGTCAGCCCTATTTGGAGGAATAGGATCAAGAAGGATAGTGAAAATAAAGAGGAACACTTACCAGCTAAAATTAGAATGAAATGCTTCGCATGTCGTGCGTGCCCATCCGCCACAGTAAAAAGAGAGTCTCTTCACAATTATAGACTTTTATACTTGGGACTGATCTACATATGTGAATAACTAATTTGCATGTGCGGAGACCAACTGGCTCAAATTAAAGTGCGAATAGAAAGCAGGGAGCCGATTTTCAGAGAGCAGACGGAAGTGGTGGTGTTGGATATCTGTTTGAGAGTTGGATGTGTTTTTAACCTTTTTATACGGTTTAATTACAATCCTGATTTGTGTAAACACCTACTTAAGATATACTAGATAAGTATAAAGTGTACGAATGTCTAAACGACAGGAGAAATTCGATTAAAACTGAAAAAAAATGATCCACAATCGTAAAAAGAAAAGTAAATGAGACTTTTACAAAGAAACATTAAAAAATACGATAAATAATTGTGAAATTCCCGTTTTATTTTGTTCTTTTTTATTCTATTTTTATTTTGATTTCATAATTTGTTTTCGTCTTCTTTTCAAGAAAACAAAATGAACTACCTCTTCTTTAGAGTCCCCCACTTTTATTTGTTCACGTTGACTGGGCAGGAATTATCCTAATTTTTAAATCCAAGAAAAAGAAATGAAGATGTTAAAAATAATTGAGACGGCGTTTTAAACACACAACAGTCCAAGTTGTCAGTCTCTACTGGTATCATTTCCACCCTTACTGTATGAATCGCTACATGACGAGAAAAAATCCGATTCAAACTTCCTTTGCATGCTGCAAATGAAGATCCACAGTGTTAAAATTGTAAAAACCTTTATCAATAACACGAATAAAAACGAGAAAGAGGATTTTGATTGGTACTGGTATCGATCCTGAACCAGTTTTCGTGAGGTTCGACTCGGAAGCGTTCGGCTGTCCTACGCAAACGCCCGAGTGTTTACGAGCCGATTTGTACCAGACGACAATTTTGATACGGTGCTGCGTCCTGTGATTATAAGTTATATTTTCAAGAAATTTTCTAAAAGAAACAACAAACAAAAAAAACAAGCAAAACATAGCGAAGTTACTGTTATCAAATAAATATTTTTTGTTATTTTGATACGTTGCTGCGTCCTATAATTTTTAGTTATAGTTGCAAGACATTTTTTAAAAAACAAAACAAATAAAAAAAGCAAAACAGAGCGAAGTTACTGTTATCAAATAAATATTTTTAACCCTAAACCTAACCCTAAACCTTAAACCTAACCCTAAACCCTAACCCTAACCCTAAACCCTAAACCCTAACCCTAACCCTAACCCTAACCCTAACCCTAACCCTAACCCTAACCCTAAACCTTAAACCTAACCTTAACCTTAACCCTAACCCTAAACCCTACCCCTAACAACAACAAAAAAACAAGCAAAACATTATCATCATAGGACGCAGCACCGTATTGTCGTCTGGTACAAATCGGCTCGTCAACTCTCGGGCGTTTGCGTAGGACAGCCGAACGCTTCCGAGTCGAACCTCACGAAAACTGGGCCAGGATCGATATCAGGACCAATTTTTTTCATATCTATTCATCTATTTTTTTAGTGTTGAGAAAGCAGAATGAACTTTCCTCCTCCTTAGAGTCCCCTAGTTTTATTTGGTTACGTCAACCGAGGAGGAAGTCACCTAATTTTAAAATCCAAAAGTAAAGAAAACGATGAATATATTTACAAATAATTAAGATGGCGTTTTTAATCAAAACCGATTTTGTTTGCGATTTCGTAATTACCCAAAACCAAACGGATTGACCATTGAAGTGAATCAACTTCTCTTAACTAAAGAAAAAAGACAAAAAAATATTTTTAAAAGAAGAATCGACTCGTTTTAGAAAACAGAGTTAGAACTGTTTTTGACCACGTTCAAAATTCTAGAGCGCAGGGTGTGAATTATTTCCAGTTCTACTCCACAAAGAGTGAACTTTTCGGTAAAAGAGGTTCCAATGGCAGTTTTGGAAAATTTGTCTTTGATCATTCTCCCGGATTTATTCCAATTCCATTTCTTTTGATCAGATTTACACTCGGAATGCCGCATCTCGTTTTCCGTTCGGTTTACTTGTGTGTGTGTTTTTTTTATTGCATGGTGTGTTTTCTCTTTTTCAAATCTTTCAATGTTATATCATCGATTTTTATGAATTTATTTTATTTCTTGAATTAAATATTCTTTATTTTATCCATGCTAGTGAGAAAATAGGAGGATAGAATTAAAATAATACTTTTATATAAGCGGGACCCGTGTAAATTACACGAAATGATGTTTTTAATACTAATTATCTTATTCCTAACCTATACATGTTTCAATAAAATATGATAAGATTTGGACTTGTATATTTATTTTTTTAAAATGAACAATACATGAAAAAATTAACAAAACTTCTTTATATACAATATTTCTAGTGAAGGTAATATTTCGACGACTAAACCTTACTTTGTATATGTTTTCGATTAAATTAAATTTTGCTCCAATTCATGAATATTTATTAACTTCTCTCCAGGAGGTTAGGCACAAGGCCAGTTTTATCTTACTCCCACAAGTAAGATGTGACCCAAGGTCGGGTCGGGAAAGTGGGGTTCGAAAAGCCAGCGCTCGAGAAGGTGAGCACTCTGGCCATTAAAAATTGCCTGGGCAGCCCCGTTGGCATTCCCCGGAAGGGGCGCCCCAGACAGTAAGCAATAAACTTACTCCTCCCCAAAGAGGGGAGGGGAAGCCTGGGAGAATGGACCTCCTAGAACTGCACAGGACAGACACATAGACCGGCGTAAGTCAAGCCTCGAAGGCCAAGACAATACCAGTTTATGGGGTGCAGTATCCATCGGAACAGATACTACACTTTGATCTCAGCCAAAAGGCCAAGCCAATTCATGAGTAGCATACAAAGATTCGGAAGGTCGTTGCTCTTGATGTAAGCATGACACACAAAATCACACACGCTATTGTATTAATATGTGTCTTCCCGGTCGTCCCCTCCCTACCTCTCTTCTCTTTCCCCTCGAAATGTAGAAAAAAATCTTAGAGGTTGGTTGGGATCGAACTATAAACCAGTCGGACCGAAGTCAAAAATACTACGTCGCTAACCGTTGCGCCAAAGGGAATTACTTGAAAATGTTTGGAAAATTAGGCGACTTGAATGTTTTTCAAAATCCAGGTGCGGCACACGAACACACACGCTATCGTATTTATATATAGATTATCACTAGTGTACATAAAAAATAACGGGTTTCTAGATACTAGTGTATGGATTTGCTCTGTAGAACATTCACAACAAAAAACTCGTCCCTCTACAACCACTGTAAATAATTTCCCGGTCCTCTTCCGTGTACCTAAAACTAAACGGTATTTGCACGATCATAGTTTCTACCATCTAACTATAGCATAGCATAGTCGTCTTCAAGTCCAATGTTAACAACCTTCTCTCTTTCTCTCTCTCCCTCCCCCTCTCTCTCTCTCTCTCTCTCTCGATATATATATATATATATATATATATATATATATATATATATATATATATATATATATATATATGATTTTTTTTATTTACACAGACATGTACAAAATCTGCGACACTGGCATGTCGATGTTATTGATCAACAGCTAGTATAAACTGAGATCTCATCAGGTAGAGTTAGAATCCGATATTAACCATAGATCACATTTGGAAAAACTCTTTCTAAATATGATCTAAGGTTAAGATCGGATTCTAACTCTGCCTGATGAGATCTCAGTTTATAATAGCTGTTGATTGATAACATCAACATGCCAGTATCGCAGATTTTGTACATGTCTGTGTAAATAAAAATGATCATATATAAAAGCTCTATTTGATATTGAGCATTTTTATAAACCCAGTTTAAATTCTTTGGATTACTACCCTATGTATGTTTTACCTGGATTATTATTATTTTTATTATATATATATATATATATATATATATATATATATATATATATATATATACTCAAAGTTTAGACAATATTTCTCGTGGGTAGCTCATCAGAAAGTTAAATTCATGTCGATGGTTTTCTTAATGGCTTAAATAAGTTGGGTATATAAGTTACTTAAAGCTCGTATAAGTTATAGCGTCATAACTTATAAAAAAAACAGTCAGACGTTTTTTAGCGTCCTCTCGTTTCCGTTGAAATACGTGACAATACTACAAACAAACGTGCTTCAATTGATATCTCAGTGATATTAAGTAGATACTCAGGAAAACGTGAAATCGTTTGTATTTTTTTTTTTGCTGTATATAAACTGTGATTTATAATATTCGAATTCGAATGTTTAACACAACGCGAGCCCCAACGTCGCTTGGGTCAAAGGCAAAAGAAAAAGAAGAATGTTCAAGAATATATTATATTTTTTAGAAATAGTCATTGCTTATTATCTTCACGCTAAGATACAATAATTGACACTAGTCTGTATTAGTGATTTTCGGCCCTTCTCTCTCTTTTTCTCTTTCTTTCTCCTTCTCTCTCTTTCTCTCTCTCTCTCTCTTTCTCTCTTTCAGTCTCTCTCTCTCAGGGAAGATACATTTTCAGTCTCTCTCTGCTCTATCGTTATTTCCATAGAAAGTGCTCGACTGAGCTCCAAATGATGGTTCTTGTAATCAGGAAAGATGATTTTCGCAAAGACAGAAGCTGCCTATTGGCCTTAGTCTTCAAAACGCCAAGATTATAGGTAGGAGGTAGGAGGAAAACAGTCAGCAGGAAGAGAGTTCCACAAGCCTGCAGTTCTTGGAAAGAAGCTACTGGAATAGGAAGCTGTATTACAATGAGGTATCAAAACAGCAAATTGATGGAGACCACTAGACCAACGAGTCAAATGAGCTGGAGCAAAGGAAGCCGGGAATATGATAGTACTTACAGAAAAGACTGAGACTAACAACATTACGTCTGTGAGAGAGAGGGTGCTGTGAAGAAAGAAAAGGTGGCGCCAATCAACTTACAAATACGTTTCTGCACCTTATCAAGAACCCTCAAATGGGACAGAAATTCACCAGCCCAAATATGACAACAGTACCCCATACATAATTTGATAGTAGAGATGGAAAATAGTCTTAAGAAGTGTTTGGAGCGATAGAGAGAACCGAATTCATGAGAAGCAGAAAGAGAAATGGACGTGATGTACGAACTCCAATGTAATTCAAAAGGTCATATTTTTTGTAATTGAGTGACAACCAAACCTAGGTTTTGATTATCAATAACAAAAGTTGAAAAGAAGGTCATTATCAAAACACACATGCCATGATAGTATTTATAGAAACGACTGAGACTAGCAACATTACGTCTGTGAGAGAACGGATGCTGTGAAGAAAGAAAGGGTGGGGCTAATCACCTTACAGATACGTTTCTGCACCTTATCAAGGACTCTCAAATAGGACAGAGATTCAAAAGCACAAATATGACAACAGTATTCCATATGTAGAAATGATGGAAGATTTGTAGAAATAGAGAATAGACTCCGGTGTGAGAAAGTGTTTGGAGCGATACAGAGAACCGACTGAGTAATGCGTCTAATATTTATATACAGTGCTCGATGTCTTCTTAGACAGAGTAGTATACTAATTAAGTAAGTTGTGTGTTCTTTAATCGTTGAAGGACAGTTTTTCTCAGTTTGAGCGAGTCAAAACTGAATGTAAACTTCTATACATATACAAAGAATAAACGAGGGGCACTCATCGCAAGCGCGAAGACAATCTTTCTCACTTTGGGCGAGTCAAAACTGAATGTAAACTTCTATACATATACAAAGAATAAACGAGGGACACTCATCGCAAGCGCGAAGACAATCTTTCTCACTTTGAGCGAGTCAAAACTGAATGTAAACTTCTATACATATACAAAGAATAAACGAGGGACACTCATCGCAAGCGCGAAGACAATCTTTCTCACTTTGGGCGAGTCAAAACTGAATGTAAACTTCTATACATATACAAAGAATAAACGAGGGGCACTCATCGCAACCGCGAAGACAATCTTTCTCACTTTGAGCGAGTCAAAACTGAATGTAAACTTCTATACATATACAAAGAATAAACGAGGGACACTCATCGCAAGCGCGAAGACAATCCTTCTCACTTTGAGCGAGTCAAAACTGAATGTAAACTTCTATACATATACAAAGAATAAACGAGGGGCACTCATCGCAACCGCGAAGACAATCTTTCTCACTTTGAGCGAGTCAAAACTGAATGTAAACTTCTATACATATACAAAGAATAAACGAGGGACACTCATCGCAACCGCGAAGACAATCTTTCTCACTTTGAGCGAGTCAAAACTGAATGTAAACTTCTATACATATACAAAGAATAAACGAGGGACACTCATCGCAACCGCGAAGACAATCCTTCTCACTTTGAGCGAGTCAAAACTGAATGTAAACTTCTATACATATACAAAGAATAAACGAGGGACACTCATCGCAACCGCGAAGACAATCTTTCTCACTTTGAGCGAGTCAAAACTGAATGCAAACATCTATACATATACAAAGAATAAACGAGGGACACTCATCGCAACCGCGAAGACAATCTTTCTCACTTTGAGCGAGTCAAAACTGAATGCAAACTTCTATACATATACAAAGAATAAACGAGGGACACTCATCGCAACCGCGAAGTCAATCTTTCTCGCTTTGAGCGAGTCAAAACTGAATGCAAACTTCTATACATATACAAAGAATAAACGAGGGGCACTCATCGCAACCGCGAAGACAATCTTTCTCACTTTGAGCGAGTCAAAACTGAATGCAAACTTCTATACATATACAAAGAATAAACGAGGGACACTCATCGCAACCGCGAAGACAATCTTTCTCACTTTGATCGAGTCAAAACTGAATGCAAACTTCTATACATATACAATGAATAAACGAGGGACACTTATCGCAACCGCGACGACCAGCTTTCTCACTTTGAGCGAGTCAAAACTGAATGTAAACTTCTATACATATACAAAGAATAAACGAGGGACACTCATCGCAACCGCGACGACAATCTTTCTCACTTTGAGCGAGTCAAAACTGAATGTAAACTTCTATACATATACAAAGAATAAACGAGGGACACTCATCGCAACCGCGAAGACAATCTTTCTCACTTTGAGCGAGTCAAAACTGAATGCAAACTTCTATACATATACAAAGAATAAACGAGGGACACTCATCGCAACCGCGACGACAATCTTTCTCACTTTGGGCGAGTAAAAACTGAATGTAAACTTCTATACATATACAAAGAATAAACGAGGGGCACTCATCGCAACCGCGAAGACAATCTTTCTCACTTTGAGCGTGTCAAAACTGAATGCAAACTTCTATACATATACAAAGAATAAACGAGGGGCACTCATCGCAACCGCGACGACCAGCTTTCTCACTTTGAGCGAGTCAAAACTGAATGTAAACTTCTATACATATACAAAGAATAAACGAGGGACACTCATCGCAACCGCGACGACAATCTTTCTCACTTTGAGCGAGTCAAAACTGAATGTAAACTTCTATACATATACAAAGAATAAACGAGGGACACTCATCGCAACCGCGAAGACAATCTTTCTCACTTTGAGCGAGTCAAAACTGAATGTAAACTTCTATACATATACAAAGAATAAACGAGGGACACTCATCGCAACCGCGAAGACAATCTTTCTCACTTTGAGCGAGTCAAAACTGAATGTAAACTTCTATACTTATACAAAGAATAAACGAGGGACACTCATCGCAACTGCGAAGACAATCTTTCTCACTTTGAGCGAGTCAAAACTGAATGTAAACTTCTATACATATACAAAGAATAAACGAGGGACACTCATCGCAACCCCGACGACAATCTTTCTCACTTTGAGCGAGTCAAAACTGAATGTAAACTTCTATACATATACAAAGAATAAACGAGGGACACTCATCGCAACCGCGAAGACAATCTTTCTCACTTTGAGCGAGTCAAAACTGAATGCAAACTTCTATACATATACAAAGAATAAACGAGGGACACTCATCGCAACCGCGAAGACAATCAACACACACAAAAGTAACTACATCTTAATATTATTTATAGGAATTCTTCCGCCTCTGTTAGTTCCTCCAAACTTTAGACACCACAATGACAGGCTTATTAAACTTCTTCGCGAATAATTCCAGTTTTTTTTTTTGGGGGGGGGGGGGAGGGTGGAATCAAATTATTCGTCTGATTTGTTCGTTTCGTTAATCACATTGTTTTTATTTGAACTCAGTGTATTGTTTATTGCCGTGAATGTTGAAGCCTTACACGTCCTCGCCACTCTTCCTTATTTACTTAACGAGTTCTACCTCCTCCCCCCCCCAATCATTATAAATGTATAAAATAAATTTAATTGTATGAATTGAATGAATTAAACAGATGTAGAAAAAAAAAAGAACAGAAAAAAAAAAAATGATAAAAAAATATATAAAATCTAGGGATTGATTGAATCGTTGATTTTATGGCGAGAAACAATGGCGTCGTCTATGAACTTAAACAGAAGCAGCGCGAAAAGTGAACTGGCTGATGATAAGGAATTGACGGAGCGGAGAAAGAATCGAGACATTTTGTTCTCAGTAAAAACACGTGTTCTTTGATTGCAGTGAAAGTGAATAAGTAAAAGAAAAAGAAAAGTAAACATTACTTTTTTTTCACCGCAAGAATAACAAGATTTAGCAAGAAAAAAGAAATTTGCATAATGTGTAATTTATTTATTAGGAATCTAAATTCCGTCGAATTTCGTATATATTAGAAGAAAAGTTTGGCCTGATTAGAAAACGAACTCGTTATATATATATATATATATATATATATATATATATATAGAGAGAGAGAGAGAGAGAGAGAGAGAGAGAGAGAGTTCGAATGCTAAACGCGATACACGCCATTTTCAAACTCACGAAACTGTCCCTACAAAAAAGTGTTGCGGTTCAACAGTCGAAGACATCCCAAAACTATGTGTTACATAATCTGGTACCGAAATAACTTATCTTTAATTTCAATCAAAATCAGTTTTCATTCGAAGTCTAGATTTAATATATTCGTGTTTTTAGTGTTTACGGTCTCAATTTAAACGAATTTGGATTTATCGCGTTTTGCGATAAAACTCTTTATAATATATATATATATATATATATATATATATATATATATATATATATATATATATATATATATATATATATATATATATCAACTCTGCTGGGAAGCCATGAAATTAAATACTATTTTGTTTTTAAATTCCCGAAACAGTTTTTCTATGGTAAAGAACTGATGATTCCTTAAAATAGTGTTAAGAAACTAACTAATATAATAACTGTGAAAAATAAATTGACTTACATGAGTGATTTTCCACTGAAAGACTTGGGACTAAAAGTTGTTTTTTTATATATAATTTTTTTTATTCATTATTATTATTTTTTTTAATATAGTTTTAATTGTTGAGAAACATCCGAGACTATATATATATATATATATATATATATATATATATATATATATATATATATATATATATATATATATAGTCTCGGAAGTTTCTCAACCATTAAAACTATATAAAAAAAAAAAAAATTATATAAAAAAAAAAATTTTTTTTTTAAACTTATAGTCTCAAGTCTTCCAGTGGAAAATCACTCATGTAAGTCAATTTATTTTTTACAGTTATTATATTAGTTTTTTTCTAACACTATTTTAAGGGATCATCAGTTGTTTACCATGAAAAACTGTTTCGGGAATTTAATATATATATATATATATATATATATATATATATATATATATATATATATATATATAAACATAGTTTGAGTATCCGACAATTGTTTCAGAACCTCTTCGGCTCCTCCTAAGGGATATACTGGTGAGCAAAGATTAGATCCGCCAGTACACAATCATAAAAAAAACAAAAAACAAAAGACAAACAGACAAATTACATTTCAAAATTTTCAGACGAGAAACCTTTTTGCATAAGATGACACATTGGCACCTACCTATCGACGCATAAGAAAGTCGATCAGCTAAAAGGTTTCTAGTCTGAAAATTTTGAAATGTAATTTGTCTGTTTTTTGTTTTTCGTTTTTTGTTTTTTTTCTATGATTGTGTACTGGCGGATCTAATCTTTGCTAATCAGTATATCCCTTAGGAGGAGCCGAAGATGTTCTGAAACAATTGTCGGATACTCAAACTATGTTTTAGTTTCTCATTTTCATTATTTTCGTGCGCTGAAATTTTTTTTGAAATTATCAGCAGTTTATTGTATGTTTCTTCTTTCGAATGTTAAAAACAGTTATGATAATAATATAAACATTAAAGTCACATCGTGTTACTATCGGGGTGGGTGGTAAATTCTATGGTTAGCTTTGAAAGTCCCAAATAAACAATAAAATGAGATGATAGGAAAGCATTTGATTACTTAAGAGAACGGATCAACTAGAATGTGTTCACATTAAAATTAAAGACAACCATGTTGTAGTCAGCAGGGAAGCGGTCCCGAAGTTTTGTGTTCTACATGTGGAAAGTTCTTGGACAGAAACTCTGTTCATGGAATAAACTGGGAGAACCATGTCGCTGATCCCACTGCCAGGTGTAATAGTATTTTGGGAATACGGTAATTGAAAGATAATATGTATAATAACAATACACTAAGGTATTTTCCGTTCGTGCGTACGTTATCACCTTTCACACACATTTTTTTAAAAAGTTAGATCGTTCGATCAGTGTTTTTGGTGAATAATCTGATGTCGCGACGGTGAAACCATTCCGAGTTTATTCATTTTAAAATGAATTGTTCCGAAATAAAATTATGTTCTACCGTCGACTAAACCAGTACAAGTTTAAATAAATACATTTCATAAAGTGGCATTCGTTTTATTAATTTGAAGAATAATACTGACAATTATTTTGATTGTAAGGAGATTGTTTTAATTGTTTTAAAAAGAATTAAATTTAACAATTGTAAGTAAATAAATAAATAAATAAATAAATAAAGAAGAAACATATTTGTTTCATTTATTTCAAGAATATTTTGCTGACAATGATAATTACTTTTACGGAAGAAGAAAAAGTAATCTCTGTTTCTGACTAGTATTGCCTCTGAGAGATATTTATTATTCCAAAATGAATATTATTAGTAATGTGAGACAGGACGTAAGCAGCCAAGTAGAGATCGCAAAGAATATCAGTGATGAACGCAATCTCCTTCATGCACGTGAACCAACGGTCGAACGACTGAAGTCAATGAGAAGCTTCCTCAGCTAGGTTGAACTTCTAACAAAATCTCAGGAAGAGACAAGACTACAGCTGTGGACCAGACGGCTAGAGAATAAGCCCCTTCTACTGACATGGGGATTCCTCCTTCTTAGGCCCTTCCGGTGCAGAGGCAGCCTGGCTCTGGTAGAAAACACTCAACTGCCTGAGAACGGGGATAGGGCGATCTAAAGTCGCTATGAGTAGATGGGGCTACAAACCTGACCCAAACATATGTGAATGTGAAGAAGAGGGCCATGCGATGCAACACTGTCCTCTCTGTCCCCTACTGCCCAACCGGTGCAGCTTAGAAGGATCTTGCAGAGTACAACACTATTGCAAAGGACTGAATACAAAAAATGGGAAACTGTCGTATGACCACATACTTGAAAGACACGTAAAGAAGAAGAAGAAGAAGAAGAAGAAGAAGAAGAAGAAGAAGAAGAAGAAGAAGAAGAAGAAGAAGAAGAAGAAGAAGAAGAATGAGGAGGAGAAGGAGGAAGAAGAGGAGGAGGAGAAAAACAAGAAGAAGAAGGAGGCGGAGGGGAAGAAAAAGAAGAAGAAGAAGATAAAGAAGGAAGAAGGGGGGAAGAGGAACAATAAGAAGAACAAAAAAAAGAATGAAGAGAAGAAGAAGAAGAAGAAGAAGAAGAAGAAGAAGAAGAAGAAGAAGAAGAAAGAGAAAAAGAAGAAGAAGATAAAGAAGAAGATAAAGAATAAAATGAAGAAGAAGAAGAAAAGGAAGAATAAGAAGAAGAAGAAGAAGAAGAAGAAAAGGAAGAAAAAGAAGAAGAAAAAGAAGAAGAAAAGAAGAAGAAAAACAAGAAGAAAAAGAAGAAGAAGAAGAAGAAGAAGAAAAACAAGAAGAAAAAGAAGAAGAAGAAGAAGAAGAAGAAGAAAAACAAGAAGAAGAAAAAGAAGAAGAAGAAGAAGAAGAAGAAGAAAAACAAGAAGAAGAAAAGGAAGAAAAAGAAGACGAAAAAAAGAAGAAAAAAAAAGAAAAAGAAGAAGAAGAGGAAGAAGTAGATAAATAATAAAATGAAGAAGAAGAAAAAGAAGAAGAAAAAGAAGAAGAAGAAGAAGAAGAAGGCGAAGAAGTAACAGTAAATTATACAGATTGATATATAAAACACCGTGGAATTTCCACGAGATGCCGTTAATCATGAATATTTTGATTTCGCAACCAATCCGCTGCACAACATTTATGGTCGAAACAATTGATGTCGAATAAGATGAGACACTGTTGATTATTGATTCCCTGATTGGTCTGCTATTCGCAGAGTTTCGACCGACTAATTTGAGATCTTAAGGATTTAATGACTCATGTGCACTGTTATAAATGTCGACGAAACAGAATGGTAATCTTTAGAAACTATGAATATACCATGAGGCGAGGTAGTTTTGTTCACCCCTTGCCAAGGCCGGACCCTTCATGATGTTCGTAAATTCGGACATGTATTGATACGGCATCGAATTTTGTCTGCCTTTGATCAAATACAATCAAATAACGCAATTGTGAAAGGCGTCATTTTTCATGCTAAACTGCTTTATTTGTCCGGGCTATTAGAATCATTTTGGGTTTACTTACTCATTTGTAAATTCGGAAATTAGAAGACGGCTCATTGCCCGCCATTTTGGCTGAGAAACGACTAAATCGCCATCCTTTTTTAGTGTTTGATAATCGTGGGATTATTCGGATTATTCGGACTACTGTTCTCAACGTAGATGTTATTCTCACAACGTTTCGTGTTGCATGGCCCTGCTCTTGGGTCGGGTTAGGGTTACTCATTTCGTACACACTTCCCGTGGCTTTACTCATTTCGTATACTAGTCCCTGAAAGGACCGTGACAGTTCACATGTAATACTCGTCATTTTTACAACATCATAATTCATATATTGTTTGCATAACTTTAGTTTTCTCCCTCACCGTGTAGAGGGTCGTGTCGTCTAGTGGATGAATTCTTTCTTCCTTCCTTCCTGCCGTGAACCACGCCGTCCGTTGTCTGCCACAAAAGCCCCATGATCGGGTCGGACTCCGAAGACAAACAATCCCTTTAAGTTTAATCTTCAGATTTTATTTCAAGCGTTAGTTATCAAATCAAATGGGAGATATTCACTACGTCGAAAGAGAGAGCAAATTACTACTTTATCGTAGTTAGTTAACACTTATTTTCTTAACCATTCATAGAGGGGGGAAATATATCTCCTGCTTGTGTTTTCTTAGGGAAATATTTCCCTTAAATCAAATTGCTGACTACACAAAAATCATATCTGATAGGTTCGCCTCCAAAACCCAGACTGACGAAACTCGCTTGTCACGAAGAACGAGTGACGTCACTGATCCCTCTGTTTCCCACGCAAGGGCCCGTGACGTCACAGTCTCTCGCAGGTGCACACTGACCCTTGATCTGGGGTCACGTCACACGGTGAACTTGTCACGTCTGTGATTTCTGACTGTGGGAACAGGCCCTATAACTCTTTAATTTGAATATATATGATAAATAAATAATCTTTCAAAGAAAAAGTATGTTGTGGTGATGATTGGTCTCCTGAACGGAATACTTTGGTAAGCCTTCAAAACATCACACACACACACATACATATATATATATATATATATATATATATATATATATATATATATATATATATATATATATATACATACATATATATATATACATACATATATATACAGGGTGTTTCAAAAGTCTTGGGAACATTACAAATGCGTATATCTCATGAACTATTCCAGGTAGAAAAATGAAACTGGTGCCATTTTAAAGCTTGCTTAATCAAGTTTTTGGTCATACTAATGATTTTCGTGTTATCTTTCCAGGTGCAGTAATGGCGTTCTCTAAACAAGACAAGGCATTTTACGTCCTCCAATTTGCAAAGACTGAATCGTGGACATGTGTTCAGCGTGCATTTCGCAGGAAATTTAAAAAAGAAGCCCCTGAAAGGAAATCCATTGTCAGATGGCATGCTAAATTTGTGAAAGATGGGTGTTTGTGCCCAAGTAAGCGAACAGGTCGCCCTTCAACTTCAGAAGATGCAGTTGAGCAAGTTCGGACAGCCTTTCAGCGGAGCCCCCGTAAATCAGTGAGAAGAGCCAGCAGGGACCTTCAGCTTGCTCCAGCAACTGTCTGGCGTGTCTTAAGGAAACGACTGCAAATGATACCTTACAAGCTCAAGTTGGTCCAAAAGTTGAAGGACACTGATAAGCCACTTCGCCGTGACTTTTGCATTGCAATGCAAGAGAAGTTGGAAGATAACGGCTTTGATGACCGGCTTGTTTTTAGCGATGAGGCGACCTTCCATCTGAATGGCAAAGTTAACAAGCATAACACTCGCATATGGGGTACTGAGAATCCTCATGAACTTCTTGAGCACGAGCGAGATTCAGCAAAAGTGAACGTGTTTTGTGCAATTTCCAAGAAAGGTGTCTATGGACCGTTCTTCTTTGAAGAGGCAACTATTACTGGTGAATCCTATCTCAACATGCTGGAAGACTGGTTAATGGCTCAGTTGGAACAAACAGAATCTGATGACTTCATTTTTCAACAAGATGGTGCACCACCACACTAGAGTCTTAGAGTAAGGCAGTTTCTTAACACAAGGCTGCCTGGTAGATGGATTGGGAGATCTGGGCGAGGTGATGACGTTCTCATGCCCTGGCCTCCTAGGTCTCCAGATCTTACCCCGTGTGACTTTTTCCTTTGGGGCTTTGTCAAGCAACAAGTCTATGTGCCGCCCCTTCCAAAAGATATTGACGAACTAAAGGCTCGAGTAACGGCAGTTGTGGGAACCATTGACGTCAAGATGCTGGAACGCGTTTGGCAGGAAATGGACTATCGACTAGATGTCTGCCGTGTGACGAATGGTGCTCATATTGAGCAACTTTGAAGATTCCCCACAAAACTTGAAACTTTAACCTTTCCAACGGTACCAATTTCATTTTTCAACTCCTAATAGTTTTTGAATTATTAAAAATCGTTATGTTCCCAAGACTTTTGAAACACCCTGTATATATATATGTTATATATATATACATACATATATATATATATATATATATATATATATATATATATATATATATATATATATATATATTATCTATGTAACTCGCCATCGAAACATGTTTTCAAGACTATAATTAATCTTGTCCGAGAATCTGTAAAGATGGCGCCAAGTGACTGTAACCCTCTTGCACTTCTGCAGCGACTTCACTATTTCCATCCATTCGCTTCCCGAATAAATGCATTTTGATGGATCCAAAACAGATAATCGTTTAAAATAGCCAAGTCGAGAGTATACGCTGTAAAATGCCCAGGTCTTATCGTAGTGGACATTATTTAGTCGCATTGGCCTCGCGTGACCTCTCCCAGGCACAAGAATCTCGTTCTTTTCAGCCATCAAAATCCTTCCTATAATTTGAAGAAGATGTGTTTGCAAAACTACGCTATCATCTTTTATTCGATGCAAATTCTTCCAATTTTAAAACTAAATGGAAAAACTCGTGAATATGAATGATGTACTTGCATAAGACGATCGTATTAAATGTAGGTAGCTGACCATTAGAATGTTTAAACAACCAACACAGATATAAGACCTTCTATATCTCTCTTCCGCTCTCTCGCTCATATTCTCTCTCGAATTCATTATATAGATATTAGTGATGGGACGATTTAAATTTTTTTTAATGTGAGTGGTTGACCATGAGAAGGTCTAAAACCCAACACAGATAGAAGACCTTATTTCTTCTCTCTCTTTCACTATATATATATATATATATATATATATATATATATATATATATATATATATATATATATATATATGGGAAGAGAAGAATGAAGGTAATCCGACGTGATGGGAAAATGAAAAAGGAAAACCAAAAAATGGATGTTTTTTATGTGTACATCAACGTTTCGTCTTTATTTATAAGACTTCATCAGGATGATAATATAGAGAAAGAAATGTCATGCAAGTACAGATACATGTAGGGTAGACATATTGGGAGGAAAAATAAAATGAAATAATGGCCACTACTGGGTGTACGTCCGTACTTGTTGGAGAATAAAAATGAATGTTGAAGAAAATGAGTGGGGAAGAAATGGAAAGATGGGGTGAGCAAGGACTACTGTGGCTGGTGGTAAGAGAAAGAGATGGGGGATGAGCAGGGGTAAAGTGGATGGCAGAGAGGGAGTGGAGGAGAGTGAGGAGGGAGGTGTTTGACCAGATGGCTGCGGTCAAGATTGAAGGGGAAAAAGTAAGTTAGAATGTTTGTGTGTGGGGGGTGTATGAAGGGAAAGGAGGATGGGTAGAGAAGGAGGGGGGCTGTGATTTTGGTGGATGGGTGAAAGTTATGGTCTTAGAGAGCGTTTGGAGAAAATGAGGGAATTTAATATATATATATATATATATATATATATATATATATATATATATATATATATATATATATATATATATATAATAGAATCGGAATCAGTAATTGTATCGGAATCGGAAATGTTAAAAAAGAATCAGTAATGTATCGGAATTGGGAAAAATATTGGAATCGTCACATCACTCATATATATATATATTGAGACATTATTTTATTTGAAATTTAGTGCGAACGCTGGCGAAGCATTGTTTCCGTCATTTTTTGGCGGAGGGTGAACTCTTGTTTGATAAATACTTCTGCTAGTTGACGAATGTGTAAGTTCGTTACGTTTGCATAATTTGTGATTCCGATTCGGCTGACAGATAGATATCATTATTGACATAGCTTTCCGGTCCGGGGATACTCTCTTCTGAATCAGGAATATCCCGCACGCCTTAGTTAGACAATCATAAGGAACATTTACGTAGCGGAAGTGCCTGGTCAGCATAGACACGGACAATTTTTACAATGACCCGGAAGGCTTCGTGTCCGACTGTGAAATTTAAAATCAAGCAGAATGCAATGAATCATCTATACAGGAAGGATAACATATTAATTGATCTTGTGTCAGACTAGACTCGGCCGACAATAGAATATTTTAGATGAAATGAATATGTTCGATGAGCAGAAGTAGTAATGCAAAAACTTTAGAGGTCGAAAGTTTTCGTTATAAAAAGAAATTATGTTCTAAACTTAAGTCAAACAGAAACGAAAATTGTATTCGAAAATAGCGTTTGACATGGATGCGTAATTTTGACGGTTTTCGAAGCAAGAATATTTTACAGTTCATATTTTATTTTGTAGTTTTTGAATTCCCCATAATCACTATCGTGTTTTAAACAGTTATCTTAATTGTTATTGTTTGTCCTAGCTTAGAACGATGCAAGCCTTTATCACCCATTTTACAGCTGAACCAATACCAATATCTGTATGTTGCGACCTACATAACGCTGAACACTAGTACTTACTTAGACTTAGCTACTTTGGCCTTTTGGCTAAGATCAAAGTGTAGTATCTCGTCCGATGGATACTGCACCCCATAGACTGGTATTGTCTTGGGCTTCGGGGCTTGATTTACGCCGGTCTATGGGTCTGTCATGTGCAGTTCTAGGAGGTCCACCCTCCCAGGCTTCGCCTCCCCTCTTTGGGGAGGAGTAAGTTTATCGCTTACTGCCTGAGGCGCCCCTACCGGGAATGTCGACGGGGCAGCCCAGGCAATTTTTAAACCCCACTTTCCCGACCCGACCTTGGGTCACATCTTACTTGTGGGAGTAAGATAAAAACTGGCCTTGTGCCTAACTCCTGGAGAGGAGTAAATCAAGACTTAGCTACTTTGGCCTTTTGGCTAAGATCAAAGTGTAGTATCTGTTCCGATAGATACTGCACCCCATAGACTGGTATTCTCTTGCCATTCGGGGCTTGACTTACGCCGGTCTATGTGTCTGTCCTGTGCAGTTCTAGGAGGTCCACCCTCCCAGGCTTCGCCTCCACTCTTTGGGGAGGAGTAAGTTTATTGCTTACTGCCTGAGGCGCCCTTACCGGGGAATGCCGACGGGGCTGCCCAGGCAATTTTTTAAACCTCACTTTCTCGACCCGACCTTGGGTCACATCTTACTTGTGGGAGTAAGATAAAAACTGGCCTGGCGCCTAACTCCTGGAAATGAGTAAATCAATACTCCCATACTCTGAGATACATGAAGCAGTCAAATTGATCTATCTTATTCATAAGAATTTTAATGTGGCATACTTTTGACTGTTTTCCTAGTAAGAATATTTTACAGGGACAGGTCGCCAAACCACTAACATTTATAAAGAAAACTGTAAGTGGCGAAGTCTCCGGTAGATATTTACTACCTTTTTTTCAAAGTGGTACGAAAATTTAAAATATGTTGTTGTTGTTGTTGTTGCTGCTGCTTCTGTTGCTGCTGTTGTTCTGTTTTTGATTTTGATAATTATTATTTATAATAACACACATTGTTATTTATATTATTATTACTATTATTAATGTTATTATTAATAATATTGTTATTCATTTAAAAAATCAGACACAATTTTGCTGGATACGTGACCTTGTTTTTTGGGGGAAATATCTCAATTTCTCTCTCTCTCTCTCTCTCTCTCTATATATATATATATATATATATATATATATATATATATATATATATATATATATATATAGCTAGCTACCATATTGCAGAGTGGTTCTTGGATATAGTGTTTAGATAGTATTATTATTTTTTTATTTTTTTATTATTGTTTTAATCAATGTTATTTGATATGCAAATTACTATATCATACGGTAGTCTTAAGGGTAATATATTATTATTATTATTATTTTATCATTATTATATTTTTTTATGTATATATTAGTGATATTTTAAACTGAATTATTTCGACACTTGATTATTGAGGAAATGGTCGTATAATCAGTACCATTGGAGAGCCATGAATATTATAACTGTCCTGTTTTTAAATCTCCGAAACAGTTACATGGTAAACAGCTGATGATCCCCGTGTTAATATTAGACGCTTAAGGTCTCCTGTTTTTGTTTCACTCTTAGATAATTAACCCCCCCTTTTTTATTTTTTTATTTTTTTATTTTACTTATATTTTTTCATGTATTAATTTTCCAACGAATGTTAAGTCTGCAATATCTTGGATTTAGTTAGTTTGTCTGGGAATTTAAACTGCATTTTACATTTTTTTTTTAATGACTCAAAGCTTCTTTAGACTATATATATATATATATATATATATATATATATATATATATATATATATATATATATATGACGCCCTATTCTAGGCTGATTGTTCTTTAAATAACCTTTTCAAACAAATGATGCCCTTGATTATCGGTACGTGTCATATCTTATCAATAAACTCTATTATCTCATATCTTAATCTTAAGTTATGTTTTATGGGTGTCATAAATGGGCCATCATTCTAATACTCGTTTATTTTTAAATCAATAATATATATATATATATATATATATATATATATATATATATATATAGAGAGAGAGAGAGAGAGAGAGAGAGAGAGAGAGAGAGAGAGAGAAAGAGAAAGAGAGAGATGGGGGGAGCACAGTAAAGCGGTAATCAATATTTATATCAAAAGATACTATAGATATTATTTTCTCTTAGAGCCTAGTGGTACAAGCTGCCGACTATCAACTAGATGGTTGTAGGTTCGACCCCTGACTTAGGAGTTGTGATAGCCTATACGCATCGAAGAGCTGTGTTACGGCGAAACAGTCTGTATTTGGATGGCTATATTAACCCTCTTTCTAAGGTCACACATTTTCGTTTAGTGATGTCGCCTGCTATTTCTTAACTTTGTTCTAAATAGACAAATTGAGCACTGTAAAGTGGCGGTCAATGTTTTTATTAAAATACATTGTAAATATCATTTACGAGCTATTATCTTGTAGTGTAGAAGTAAGAGGTACATACTATCAACTTATTGGTTGTAGGTTCGATCCCTAGATGTGAGTGGTGCTAGTCTAGGCGCAGTGAAATAGTCCGTCTGTACATATATATATATATATATATATATATATATATATATATATATATATATATATAGTAGTATGTTTTTAAAGGCTGTGGGCTATGCAAATTCCGGGTAAGATGCAAGTTGTAAGGAACAAAAACAACAAATCGAATACAAAATATTACTTACTATTTATTTTTCCTAAAATCTTACATAACAGCAAGAGTGTTGTTAGCTGTTTGTGTGATTTCCGGATAATTAAAAAATCATTATTTAATATTTCGGGAAAAGAAACTTCCCTTTGTCAAAATATATATATATATATATATATATATATATATAAATATATATATATATATATATATATATATTATTTCTATGTATACACTATATATATATAGTCTCGGAAGTTCTTTTAACCTTCAAAACTGAGAAAAAAAAAAAAAAAAAAAAAAAAAAAAAAAAAAAAAAAAATTTTGTTGAAAGATTTTAGTCTAGTAAGTCAATCCATCTACTGCAATCACTATTTTAGTTTACTTCCAAGAATATACTCTAATATAAATATATTTTTATATATGTTTTTATATATAAGGGATCGTCAGTTGTTTACCATGAAAACTGTTTCGGGATTTTAAAAACAAAACAGTATTTCTTTATCATGGCATCCCAGCAGTGTTGATCAGACACCACCTCCCTATTTAATAATTATTTTTTAATTTAAAAAGTTTACAAATATTTAATTTAGTTTTGCCTCCAGATTTGTTTTTCTAAAGTATTAAAATATAGTTTCCTTACCTGTGTTGTTCCTTTCAAAGTGGGTACTTTCTATTTTACAAAACATCTATTTTATAGAGTTAGATGATTCCATTATAATAACCCCCCTTTTTCCCATTGGTTATTTTCTTTGTCTACAAATGTTTTAAAATTAAAAATATATATTTATAAAAATATATATAGATAGAGAGAGAGAGAGAGAGAGAGAGAGTGAAAAGGAGTAAGTTGAGATCAACAAAATTGTAACATTGTTCAAAGAATTATAAACCAACTAATTATATGGCGTACGATCGTTTCCAAGATGCATGGAAAAATGTATTTGTTTATTATTGTTCAGAATACACCAAACCTAATATTTTCAGCGCCCTTTACAACGTCATAAGTAAAAGTTCCTTAATAAAACATCTGAAAAAAAAACACATATATTCCGACAATACTGAAGACATAACCTTTCATCATGTAACCACATATTTTTCCATCAGTCAGCTTAAAAGTATATATATATATATATATATATATATATATATATATATATATATATATATATATATATATATGTATATATATATATATGTATATATATATATATATATATATATATATATATATATATATATATATATATATGATGAGAAAGTAATCGTGGTTAAACCTCATTTAGAACGCCGACGATTCCACTGGGCATAGAGATTTTTATTAATTGTAAAAAGTCAGCCAATCTGGATGTAACCACTGTACTTTTCTGAAATATGTAACATGCAGTTTTCAAATAAATTATCTATATATATATATATATATATATATATACGTATAAATGTATATATATATATATATATATTAATTGCATAAGTTCAAAAAGTAAACCTATAGACACATGCTTCTGGCTATCAGTCGTCATCAGTATAGCTAACAAGGACGAGGATCGAACTTTCGATTGCATTGTCTATAGTCTAGAACTTTACGACCGGACCAAAACGCCTTGCCCGGAAATATGTACGAATTTTATCTCCTAAATATTTAAGTTAAGTATTTTTGAAATGTTCTTATTAGTGATAGAAGCGTCCAGCTTTATAAATAAAACTGAACGCGACTATCACCAATAGAAAATGTACAAAAATACATAAGTTTCACCCAATTTTCGAAACATATTCACGTATTTCCCTTTGGCGCAACGGTTAGCGACGTAGTATTTTTGACTTCGGCCCGACTGGTTTATAGTTCGATCCCAACCAACTAAGATTTTTTTTCTACATTTCGAGGGGAAGGGGAAGAGAGGTAGGGAGGGGACGACCGGGAAGACACATATTAATACGATAGCGTGTGTGTTATTTTGTGTGTCACGCTTACATCAAAAGCAACGACCTACCGAATCTTTGTATGCTACTCATGAATTGGAGTCAAATTTTATTTAATCTAAAGCATTTGCAAAGTAAGGTTTAGTCGTTGAAATATTACCTTCACTAGAAATAGTGTATATAAAGAAGTTTTGTAAATTGTTTCACGTATTGTTCATTTTTTAAATAAATATACAAGTCAAATCTTATCATATTTTATTCAAACATGTATAGGTTAGGAACAAGATCATTAGTATTGAAAACATCATTTCGTTTAATTTACACGGGTCCCGCTAGTATATATTATTTGAACATTGTTCCAAGAATTCAATATTATTTCTCCGCGGAGGGCTAAGGAAAAAAATTGTTTACATATGTATTACAGAAGATCAGAAAAACTGTGATACCGTCGGTTTCAAATCCAAGCAAAGGGGATCTATAATTGGTCTCTTTTACACGACTCTCTTCAGCCTCTGTTTATGGCTGCTTCACTGGAAAATGTGCCTATATTTATATATATATATATATATATATATATATATATATATATATATATATATTTATATATATATATATACGAAGATAGTTGACGTAAATATGATTTGAAAGAGAGAGAGATAGAGAAAGAAAAAATTCACATACACATTGCAACTGTCAGCATTTATAATTAATTTCGACTGCCTAGTCTCTTCAGAATGCTAACGAGATAGCAACATATTAGGAATATATATATATATATATATATATATATATATATAGAGAGAGAGAGAGAGAGAGAGAGAGAGAGAGAGAGAGAGAGAGAGAGAGATGGAGAAACTTTACTGTTTGTTCATATCATAGTGTTCAATAATTAATTGAACTATTTGTATATAATAAAAACATTTTTATACAAACATAGCATGAGTACATATCCAGAACATGTTTCAAGCCCCAAATTGTGTGTCCGTTTTTTTATGTTTTCATACTGAATTTTCTTCCGTTTGATATGAAAACACTTGAACTTAGCAAAGCTAAGCTATAAACATCTTTTAAATATGTAGACATGATATGTTTATATAAATAAAACTTGTATTATCTCTCTCTTTAGGGGTTAGCATCGCCGACTGTCAGCTCGACGGTTGCGTTTCGATCCCGGCTTGAGACACTAACTGGTCTAGCCGCACTGATGAGCTGTGAAACAGCGAAACAGTCTGTATGTTGATGACTATAAAAAGCTCCCCCGGGTAGAGCTTATTTTTGTAAGGGTATCGTCAACGGCCATTAGCTTTAAGGCAATGCTCATTAGGTAAAACTAATTTCGAGCTCAGGCATTTGCAATGTTTACATTTCGTTACATTGAGATATCTCTTACATTCAGTCAGTGTCGCATGATGGCGTAGGGGTTAGCATCGCCGACTGTCAGCTCGACGGTTGCGTTTCGATCCCGGCTTGAGACACTAACTGGTCTAGCCGCACTGATGAGCTGCGAAACAGTCTGTATGTGGATGACTATATATATATATATATATATATATATATATATATATATATATATGAGAAAGGAAAGATGAGAGTAACCCGACGTAATGGGAAATAAAAAGGGAAAAACCAAGAGATATCTTGTTATATATTCATTAACGTTTGGTCTTGATGGGTAAGACTTCCACAAAATGATAATGCAAATACATCGAAATATTGGGTTGACATGATGGGTTGATGAGAAAAAGTAGTATATTTGGTATAATTGTTGAATGGGCATTTATGGCCGGTGTATCTTTCATTGAAAGCATTACCAGCGACGCCAACATAGTATTTTTTCTGGGTTGGATTTTCGTTTTTTGAAATGTTGGCCTAATAAACTGTTTGGGTTGTGAGGCAATTTTGCTGCAGAGGGCATTCTGTTTTAGTTATGCAGTTGCAAGTCTTAATTTTTGTTGTTTTTTATCATTTGATTTAAGTACTTTTTATTGCTTTTTAATTGTTTATAGTTATGTTTTAAAAATTATTTTTTCTAATTTGAACCACAACTGCAGCTTAATTTAAGGGTGTTTTTATTAAAGATGTTATGTAGTATAATATTAGGAGGGAAGTGTAGGTTAATTAAATCTAATAATCTTTTACCAAGTTTAGTTTTAACTATGTAATTAAATGGGGGAGTAAACCAAATAATCTTCCTTCTTCTTTTTCATGTTGGGCGTTGTAGGTTTATTATATTTAATTTAGGTGTTTTTGTATCCGCTCTCTTTTAGTGTTTTATTGTAAAAAGCTTTATGTTCGTTATAAACTGCCTTATTAGAAGGGTTGTTGGTAATTCTCTTTTTCAATTGATTTGGGAATGTGTTTAATTATAGTTTTAAGGTGTTTTATTAAAGATTTTATGTAGTATAATATTAGGAGGGAAGTATAGATTAATTAAATCTAATAATCTTTTACCAAGTATAGTACTAACTATGTAATTAAATGGGGGTGTAAACCAAATAATCTTCCTACTTCGTTTTTTTATGTTGGGCGTTGTAGGTTTATTATATTTAATTTATTTTTTTTTGTATCCGCTCTCTTTTAGTGTTTTATATGTTCGTTATAAACTACCTCATTAGAAGGGTTGTTGGTAATTCTCTTTTTCAATTGATTTGGGAATGTGTTTAATTATAGTTTTAGGGTGATTAGAGAGTGGATGGACATGAATTGAATTAGCATTATCTACGGAAATACAGTAATTTACACACATTGTTACTGTTCCAAAATTTTACATGAAGAAAGTATATACTTGTAAGTAGATAACATTAAAGTCTATTTTATTCGTAAATCTACAATACCGGTAACATGAAGATGATTGATTATAGCGCACAGTGGTCCACTACACTGAATAAATATGGAAGCACATAAGGACATAATTATACAAACGACTTTGATAAATCAGCCGACAGACTAACAAATTATGCCATTTGAGAAGAAATAATATTCTCCCTTTGAAGCAATATCGTACATTATAAGATAAATGGGCTGATATGTCAGAAAATCAAATAAAGTAAAAATAAATTGATCGATAGATCGATCGATAATCTGATGAATCGAATTTTATATTCGAAATAAAATGATATTCTTTCATTTGATAGGAGAAATAAGAAAATAAATTGAGAGCAAGCTAGATTGATGATTAGACTGAGAAACGTACGTATAAAATGAGATATTAATTAAAGAAAAGAAACTGCCTATGTAGTGGATATGTGTGATTGGTATAATAGGTACGATCACTGAATATGAAATCGGTGATGCCTGGATCAAATCCTATCGGACCTACTTCGGTTATTTCTACACAAAAAGTATTGATTTACTCCTCTCCAGGTGTTAGGCACAAGGCCAGTTTTTATCTTACTCCCACAAGTAAGATGTGACCCAAAGTCGGGTCGGGAAAGTGGGGTTTAAAAATTGCCTGGGAAGCCCAGTCGGCATTCCCCGGTAGGGGCGCCTCAGACAGTAAGCAATAAACTTACTCCTCCCCAAAGGGGGAGGCGAAGCCTGGGAGGGTGGACCTCCTAGAAATGCACAGGACAGACCCATAGACCGGCGTAAACCAAGTCCCGAAGGCCAACACAATACCAGTCTATGACGTGCAGTATCCATCGGAACAGATACTACACTTTGATCTTAGCCAAAAGGCCAAAAAGTAATTCAACTAGTTGTAAGTTAATCTTTTAAAATATTTATTGTATTTCGGCAATAAGTTAAGACAAAAATGGTGATTTGATGTACAGTTGAAATTCTTTTATTCAGGTTTCTTTGAGAAAATCTAACAGGGAAATGACTAAGAAAATGAACTAAAGTTTTGGAGAAAAAAATTATACTGATAATATCTTTCAAATATAAAGTATCTTTTTTCCTGACTGTACCTTGAAGGGGGCTGAGAGAGCAGTCGATAGGAAAAAGGTTGCTAAAAATAAATGCTCTTTAGCGACCCACCCAACAGGGTCTGGTAGCAATGGAGAACGAATGCCGAGAACGGCATTCTCTGGCTGGAGCAAAGTCGCACAATCCGCGTGACTCGATGTTCTGTTTGTCGATACCGAACAAAGTCTGGGTGTTTCTGAGTCCAACTCATGAGTGTCGAAATTCTTTCAGCGTCGTCAGTTCATGGATTGGAGGTGACGGTGGTTAAGTGGATATCAACACGGACTGAAGACCTGGGTGTTCCAAGTTCGAATCCAATCGGTTCCACAGTATCACTTTCACTTAGGGATATTGGCAACCTTCTCGTGGTCCTTCCCGTAAGTACCCGATGTCTTTCTAGAAAGATGCCTAACTAGAAACACATCGGAGAAACTAATTCTACCACCAGAATCATCTGATTCACACGAAAGAAAAAGTTCGTGGATACGACTCAAACTGAGTCTGTCGATTTACTGTAAGTGGACGCCGACTCGTAAGAGAGTTTGTCGATGTCATGTAAATGGAACCTGAATATGAATCGCCCGTAAGAGAATGGTAGAACGTAATATAGGTTTTTTAACTACCTCTCCCACCCGACCACAAATGAACTCGTCCGACTTTGCTCCTGTTGAGTCACATTCCCCCTCTCTCGAAGGCCCCACGTAACAAGTAGGCACAACAATCTATTTTTTACACACTCCAAACTAACAAAGAAAAATAACAAAGAAAAAGAAAAAAAACTGTCCGAAATCCGCGATAGTTTTTAATGATATTTCACCCCAAACCAGGCAGGACCCCACTGTAGACGTAAGCGGCTACTGAGAATTAGGGAGCAGGTTTAGCGTGTCATTCTAAGTTGGGAGCAGTGTAGCGAGATGTCTGTTTACATTAGTTTTAAACCTCTGCATGTCGGTAGCGTCGGGGAAACAGGGAGCAGGGAGGGAGTTCCAGGGGTCATCAGCACGAGGAAAGAAGCTATTGGAGTAGAAGGCTCTCCGGCATCTGGGGACCTCCACAGTGAATGGATGGGATTTGACGGATTGTCGGGTTGAGATTATAGTGAATTATGATAAATGATTATAGTGAATTTACGTCAGATTATCAAGTCCGTTTCACGTATGAATGTACCAAACAATCTCTTATCTATTCCAATACAAAAATGAACGTTAATATACGTTGTAGGAAGAGAAAATATATTCTTTTTACACAGTTATTCAAAAGAATTAACTTTTTTCTTACAAACGTGACACAATGAATAATTAAATTGGAATGTATTCCTGGAATCATTAATGAATTTCAATTTCTTTAAATATCACCAAAATTCTCTCCAAATGAATTAAATGTATCGTTTAGTCAAAACACTTGGTATATGTTTTAAAATAACTCGAGAGAGCCACGGGTTGACAGTTGACATTCAAAGTTTAACCAACCTTGTTCGCGTGTTCGGATGGTGACAGGGAATGGTTTTGAGTGACAGTTCATCTCTGCATTGACATTCAGTGTTGCTAGTTGGCCTTCGACACGGAATAACACGCGTCGAAAACTATGGGTTTCGTAGCAACCAGCTATAATGAAACCCCGGCGTTAGTTGAAATAAAATAAATTATATATTTGAAAGGCAAATATGTCTTGTGCATTGTATATGCATTCATTTCATTCAGCTCGGAAGCTTAGTCCCTGTCGCGCCAAGGAAAATTAAGGGTTATTACGAAATTCTACTAGAGCTAATAATGAATATTTTATTTAAGATACGTGCATTACAGTGTTTGCTGGGTGTGCCGGGGTTTCATCGGTCTGGACATAAGATTGTTCATGTATAAACCCACTTATTATTATCCAATCACTAGTTTCACCTCGACGTAAATATCTCCGACAATCAGCAAAATCCCACCTCTTCAATGTTAAGGTCCCTAGATGCATGAATGATTTCTACTCTAATAATTTATTTTCTCTAACTGCTAGACTTTGGAAGTCGTTCCTTTCTACCTTTCTGACTGTACCGACATGCAGAAATTTAAATCTAATTTGAACAAATATCTCGCTGCAAAACTCCCTACTTAGGATGTCCCTGTAAGTATTGTTCTTAATGCATATTCCCCCATTACGTATCAGTGCAATTTCTTTTGTTTAGGGTGAACAATATTTTTAAAAAATGATCGACCCATCAGCAAATTTCAGCTGTCGAAAACTTCGAGAAAAATGGTGGGAAAATAGAAAAGTGACAATCAATTTATATTTATTCCCGATTTTTTCCGAAGTTTTCGACTCCTGGACATTGTATCATCGAAATTGGATATTTCAAAACGTCTGATTCCATAAGTTGTGATAGAAAAGGGAACGCTAGCGTCGTACCTAAACTTCATAAATACTGTTCTTCTTCTTCTTCAGGTATCAGGTCTGTTTGCAGACATCGATGATCATGGCTCTCCATCCATTTGAATATTTTGTTTCACCATCATGTTCTTTGCAAAAAGGTTACCTATAGTGGGTTGCAATTGCTTTATATAGGGGCAGTGCTCTCACAGAGCAGGAAGTCTTAGCCATTGTACAAAATCAGTACTATCTGCCTAACACTTAACGAAGGGTTGACCAGTTTCTAAAATCCATTAGGATGCTCAACCCTCCATCCATCAGCTGCCTGATATGACTTCACGTACCTAGATACGGGGGCTATATCATGGTCACCGAGAGTTAACAAGGCCAAGGAACTAACTTCTTGCCCCCCTCTGACGTCACTGCATTGCGTGTCAAAACAATGGCCGTCGTAATAACAATAAGAAGGCATTTCGACTTCTCCATTCACTAAATAATCCATCAAAATTCGGGAAATGAACCAATTTTAATGAAATTTTTAGTATTTATTAATTAATGATCACGGAATATAATAAATCCATTACTTCATTATAAAGCTTGGTGAAAATGTATTATTTCTTGTAAACAAAAAACACCTTTACTAAAGTTATCCAAAATATCAAAACATGTTGACCATACGATATTGTAAATATTTAAAACAAAGCATTAGAAAACTTTAAAAATTGCATGTAAAAAAAAGAAAAGAAAGGAACACGATTCGATTTATCCTGAAACTGATCTGTATTCAATATAAATTTAAAGAAAATAATAATTCACGATCAAAAACTGGATTATGAATTACCATTATTTAAACTTTTAACCCAATCAACTGTAAGTAATTCAGACTTTTCTAGCCAACCAGCCTGTAGTAACTCTCGGTGGCCATGGCTAAGTGGGTACTTAACCTTGCCCAGGGGTCTCTCACGGGCTAGCTGAGGGAAGAAGGCGCCTTACTGCTCCTGTTGGTGGAAAGGTTTCCACCCACCTAACAGACTGTTACTTTCTTATTACTTGAACTAAGTACTGCGGTAATGTGAAGATGTCCACACTGACAATCGGATATATAAAGATTATTCCAACTCACTACCATAGACATATTTTCTAAACAGACTTACCTGAGAAAAAAAAAACATGGCTTCCTCTGACAAAAATAAAGAGGAAATACCGACCAAACACTTATACAAAGTCCAGACAAGCGGCAATATCAGAATTTTCGCGAATCTAAATACACAGCGTGAGGTCATCGCTGATGATAAATAGATTCAGTAATCATACGCCCTCGTCGCTCCTGACGTGTAACCAAACTAAAGTTAGTACCAGAATACGACAATGATTTACTCCCCAGTTTACGATCGTGATACACGAAGGGGTCACCACTTATCAAGACCAAAAGCACATGTTTTTTTAAAACTTTTACTCACCCAAAACAAGACGAATTGCTACTGAGGCGCAAAAGACTCCTGTCAGGTAGTGGGCATATCTACAGCGGCATTCTAAGTGGGTAGTTCTGCAGCGAGGTACTTTCTGACGCGATAGTATGATCTAAATATTTTTGTCAAAGACCGTAGCAACAAATTTGATGCACTTACATTTCAGGTATGAAGTGAAAATCAGTGTTATAAGCTTATCAAGGTAGGGGGTTTGGGTGAGGGTGAGCGTTAGGGTAAGAGTTAGGGTTAGGGTTATAGTGAAGGTTAGAGTTAGCGTTAGAGTTAGCGTTAGGGTGAGGGTTAGGGTAAGGGTTAGCGTTAGGGTAAGCATTTGGGTTAGCGTTAGTGTTAGGGTTAGGGTCAGAGTTAGGATAAGGGTTAGGGTTATGGTGAGGGTTAGAGTTAGCATTAGGGTAAGGGTTAGCGTTAGGGTTGGATTTAAGGTTAGCCTTAGGGGTAGGGTTAGGGTAAGAGTTATGGTTAGGGTTAGGGTTAGGGTTAGGGTAAGAGTTAGGGTTAGGGTTATGGTGAGGGTTAGAGTTAGCGTTAGGGTGAGGGTTAGGGTAAGGGTTAGCGTTAGTGTTAGCGTTCGGGTTAAGGTTTGCGTTAGGGTGAGTGTTAGTGCTGAGGTCTGGTGGCACCTTTTATATTTTCTATAATTTACCGATTCTGTTCTAAATATTGGAATAAGGGACCGATTTTATGATTTCCAAATTAATATAAAAAGAATATATATATATATATATATATATATATATATATATATATGATAAGTCGATTAAAAATTATTAGACCTGCAACTGGGAGCAAATCATAATCATCGGTTGTTAAAAACAAAAACATATAGTGAATAATAATATTTATTTTTCTTCTCTTTCATTCCTTAAGCTAGGCTTTTCAAAGATTAAAATCTTATCATCAGAGGAACTTAATGATGGATAAGTTGACAGATGAGGACAGTCAATATTCGAAATTTGAAAAAGTTTTTAAAAAGTTTTTTAAAAGTTTTTAAATTCAAACGGGTATGTTCCAGTGTAAAAGAGTGTCACTAAAAACGGAAATCCAAGTGGAATGGGGTTCATATGTATTGGTAAATCCAGAAGAATCCGTGCAAAGATCCAACGACGACGCTTCCACCCAAGTTTGTAGTCTGTGGATGGAGGATCAGATAAAATTGGCCATGTTGAGAAAACGTGACTCTTCCTGTTTTCTATTAAATGTATTCAAAGGCAACAGCAACGACAAATTCTCAATATATATATATATATATATATATATATATATATATATATATATATATATATATATATATATATATATATATATAAATTGAAGACTTCATATTTTTACTTTTAATAAATGAGGCGAAAAGCCTATAAAGGCATGTTTAGATGCAATATTTCTTAATATTTGTTTTAAAATGAGAACATATTTTTTTTATTTTTTAGTTTTTCTTCTTTTTTTACTTAGGTTGATAATTCCGCTAGAGTGGTAAAAAGAAATAATTCATCAGAGTGGTAAGAAGAAATAACTCATCAGAGTGGTAAGAAGAAATAGTTCCGTATGTTTGTAGTAGTCCGTATGGATGGAAAAAAGACCTCCGATATGTACTACCAATTTTTGTAAAGTCTACTCACTAATGCAGCAAGAAAGTGAAGAGGGTAATATATATATACATATATATATATATATATATATATATATATATATATATATATATATATATATATATATATATATATATATATATATATTATAATATGAAATGAAATAATAAAATAAGGTGTCAATCAAATTTTATTAAAATTCAAAGTTCCAGCAAAGTATCTTAACGTTAATATTGCCTTCTATTCGGCTAAGAAGGGTCCTGCTTGGCTCGCGGGAGGAAGAATAATTTCAAAATTTACTCATTGAATTATTTTTATTCGATTCGGGGGAAGATATGCCCGCCTTTGTCGACTTGATTCAATTGTGAATTTTTTAAATCGCATTTTACGGATTCTCCATTTGACAAGCGATCTTTGATTTGATTTGTTATGTTCAGATCAATTTCTGGGAATTTTGAGTGAGTTTATTGAACTTTTTATTTGATTTGATTCATTTATCGGACTAACATAAACATTGGATACTGTTCACTTCATCGATTGCTGACGCATCTCACGACTGGACTACTTTTTCAATTCTTTCAATTTCTAGTTTTTGGACTTTCAATCATTACCTGGATTGATTTTCAGTCAGCCTTCTGGACTTCTGGATATATTTCCTGATTATGTCTTTTAAACTCTATGACTGTGATGGATTGTATAGATTCAACAAAAAAGTATGTTTTTGGGTTGATATATTTGATGTTATATATTTTTATGTATTTTTGTATATATTTTTATATATTTTCAAAGTGTAATTTTAGTACCTGTAGTGATGTCACTATGGTAATGGTCCTCTGAGGAGAAAATTTATCTTTGAAAACTCATGAGCTAAAGACGTTAAGATACTTTGCTTGAAATTTGAATTCTAATAAAATTTGATTGACACCTTATTTTATTATTTCATTTTATATTATAATATTAATGCTCTATCCAGTATATTAAGCTTCGGTTTTTATCTGGATGTTTTCACTAATTATAAGATATTAGTTGGCGCTTATATCTTTTGCTGGATTACTTCATATATAAATTGAATTCTTTTCAACGGAAATTTACCACCCGGACAATCTGCATATCTTTTTTACGGAACTTTTCTTTTCATTCACTGCGTTTTTTTAACAAAAATTATTTTTTAAAATAATTTTCATATTTTTCAAATATTTGAACTTTGGTTTTTCGAAAGCCAACTTATCCATCTGTATTTCTCCTCTGATGATAAGATCTCGATCTTTGAAAAGCCTTGGCTTACGGAAAGAATAATAAACACTAGTTTATTACTGAATACACCTTGCATTGAACAATTGAAATTTGAAATAAATTTGGACAATCGTCGCATATGTATCACTCTTTTTTCTTCTATCTCTCTCTCTCTATATATATATATATATCTATATATATATATATATATATATATATATATATATATATATATATATATATATACTCAGCAAGCGACCACTTATCTTGCCTTTCTTCATATTTAATTCATTGTGAATTGTATTCTAAGCCTATTACGCCACGGCCAACGGATCTATTTCAGTGTTGAAGTGTGAAAGACTGTGAAAGACCTGATAGTGCCACAAAAGAAACGAGCAAGTTGATTGACGGTCGACCAGAATAATCGACCAACAGTTTGTGTTTTGTCCGTTATAACAAAAATTGGTTTTCTGTTTCTGTTCCAATTGAATTACAGTTCAATTTATCGGATTAGTTTTCAATGCAATTATCGAACCACGTGATAGAAAATATAGAGGTCACAAAACTAATTGGACAAGATATACAATAAAGAAAATATTAAAATATATACTGTAAGAAATAATACGACACACACACACATAAACATATATATATATATATATGTGGGTGGGGTTTGTAGGTGGGTGAACATTCCAACACAGTTTGTTGTTGTTGTTGATCAGTCTTCGCTGCTTGCTGTTAATACCCGCCAACTTGCCATCTATAAAGTTAAATTCCTCATAACTTCTAAGCTAATTTTTGGTGGCCAACGAGTAAGTCTCTTGACTGCAAATCAGTGGCAATTTGTGATCGGAGTTCACGCCCGTCGACCCTCGGGAATTTGCTTCCTGCACTCAAGATTACATAAGCATGAAAAATGGATGGCTGTAGGTAATAAATTATTAATATTTCTTCATAATATATATATATATATATATATATATATATATATATATATATATATATATATATATATATATATACATACATCGATATATGTCAACGAGCGCCCCTCTCTAATCTGGCGGCTATTTGACGGCATGTTTCTTCGGTCTAGAAGACGTCAGTGAACTAGGGGTTCATAAGTGCAAACTTAAAGAGCTAGTGGAGTTTGATTTATATTTGACCAACACGAACTTGGATCGGTTCTAAATCTTCTCTTTTCTTGTATCTTGTCTTTTTTCTTAGCCTCCAGTTCCTGCTGGTGATTTTTCCAATCTGATACTCAATTTTTTATTAATTTTTATTTTTATCCTGTCTTTGTAGTTTTAAAATGTTATTTTTAAATTTTATACGTACATGAAAGTAATACATGGAAACGTGTTTCTAGCTCAATGGCTTCATCTTATGTCCGTATGAAATAAATTATAAAATATATATATATATATATATATATATATATATATATATATATATATATATATATATATATATATATATGTATGTATATTAACGAAAAATACGTCCTTTAAAGTTAAGGGCGACTACTAATTTAATTTTCTGCATCTTAATCACTTAGGAAGTAAAACAATCGAAATAGTAGTAGTAAGAAAAAACTACCAACGCTGCAATCAACAATGAAAACAATTACATAAAAATACATTAAATTTTTGGGTGAGAAAAATTGTACATATTTCCATAGTTCAATTGTAAGACGCTGGGCTGTATACATCAATATCGAAGGTTCGATCCTAGTCTAAGTTAGCCATGCTGATGACGGTTGTGAAACACGTTTCCATGGATTACATTTATGTACGTATAATATATATATATATATATATATATATATATATATATATATATATATTGAGTAAATAAAGACATGTTATTAAATCATATAAAATAATAAATAATAAAATTACAATAATTAGTATATAAATAAACAAATGTTAATAAGATGTTAACTTTAGCTGAATAATTATTTAATTAAATTTTGACATTTTCTGCGTTCCTACTCCCAATAGTCTGCTGCAGTGTTTCAACAGTTTGATTCTGGTGTTTCCCGTTTTTTCGACCCTTTCGGTCTTTAATTGTTGTCTTTTGATAATGAAAGTTTTTCTTCCGAAAATTTAAGATTACCTTTTGCCGAACTTTTTATTTACCTGACAGTATTTACTATTCTGGTACTCAATCAGTTTTTACGTGAAATATTAATACATAGTTTTGAGATTCGTTTTTTCTTCTCGTTTGTTTCTGTTCACCCTCTCCACCTTTCGGCAACTACTTCGCATTGCTACAGCCTCGGATTACAAACCTACACTTTAAACCGCGTTAAAATGCAAATAATAATTAAATATTCTGCATCTTAATTACTTATGAAGTGAAACAATCGAAATAGTAGTAGCAAGGAAAAACAATGAACGCTGCAATCACCAATAAAAACAATTACATAAAAATACATTATATACATATGTATACAGATTCCCGATATATATATATATATATATATATATATATATATATATATATATATATATATATTGTTGAATATGAGAGAAAACATTGGTAGATCCTTTCAATAGCCTGAATCAGGATCTTAGTAGCGGAGTGGAATTGGCTGATGAATTTGTTAAAGTTTTAATTTGTGTCCCGAGTACTTTCAGATTATCCGGGTATCTTCAGTGGTCAGAAAGTACTTGGAACACAATCAAAACTATGGAAAATTATCAGCCAATTCCCCTGCGATACTAAGATCCTGATTGTGACTATTGAAAGGATCTACCAATCTGTCTATTATGATCAACAGTACTTGCCTGCAAGAGAAGATGCTGCATATATATATATATATATATATATATATATATATATATATATATATATATATATATATATATATATATATATATATATATATATAGTTTTTCATGGTAAACAACTGATGACCCCTTAAATAATGTTAGAAGCAAACTAATATAATAACTGAAAAAGTTAAATTGACTTACATGATTAATTTTCAACTGAACGACTTGGGACTTCAGGTTTTTTTTAGTTTTTTTTTTCATATAGTCTTAATGGTTGAGAAACTTCCAAGACTATATATATATATATATATATATATATATATATATATATATATATATATATATATATATATATATATATATATCGGGAATCTGTACCGAGGATTGAAAATATTGCCATATATAATCAATTTTTAGGATATATTAAGTTTTCAAAAAAAGTACGTGTCAAGCGAGAGAATCTGTCATACTTGCTAGACATAAAAAAATATTTCGCATTTGAGTTTTCTCACCTTAACGGAGCTAATATTATTTCATAAATATATTTCTATCCACAGATAAGCATGTTTCGTCTTTGTCGAATACTCATCAGTGTGGACATATACAGCATGATAGTTTTACATCCACTGTTAGTCTCCCCGCATTAAACACAGACTTTATGTCCAACCTTATCCTCGTGGGCAAAGACAGGTGAATACGGACTCCCTGAGTATATAAGGTTTACAGTGATCGTTCATCGCGAGAATGGTGCGCCGAAGCACTGGGAATTATCCTGGCATTTTGCTTAGATGAAGAATTAGTGAAAGGCCCGAAATGTTATTCAGCCATAAACAAATCTGGCGCCAAACTGACGCGTTTCGGCGACAAACAAAACCAAGTCAAACAAAGAATTACAAAGAACCGATTTTTTTAGTTTGCTTCGAAATCTTCAAATGAGTTGTGAGCAAATTAGTGTAGCCAAGTTCTCTGTGAACCCTACTTGTACTTAGTGATACGAAAATACACACAACGACACAGTCACTCACACATATAAATACACCCACATGTATACATATCTAATATATAAGGAATAGTCGGTCAAATTAAAAATTTTAGACCTGAATAGGATTGCTTATGACGTTGTTTTTACATAATAAAAAAAGAAATTCCAACCGACTTCATCGATTACATGCGTTATCCAACTGATACAGCTTTTAGTAAGATACACCGCACGGTTTACACTGCTAATTCGCTTTGTACAGTCATCTTATTTCTTGTATTAATCAAATCGCTACTGTTGTTACACATAAAGACACGGGTACTTCCTACAGGGAGATAGATTACTTTGTTTTTAAATTAGACGCAATTCCTGGTGATATTATTAGGATATAAAATCTACGTAAGATTATTCCGTCTTTGTATTTAATATTTTTAAATATTAAAAATACTACTGATAATTATTGTAATAATAATAGTTACTTTATCTGGCTATGATTTTCCCCAGTCATCTTTACAATAAGGGAGGAATAACTCGTGATTCCTTTCTGATATATGTTAATAGATGCAATTCATGTACATATTATTGAAATATAAATTCTAAGAAAGAATTGTCCGGTATTACCCAGGTTAGAGTGTGGGATAGCATCATATGCAACATCATAGTAGGAAGAGTTTACTTTAACAGCAACCTTGATGCTGTCAGCTAAATATCTTACTCACCGAGCTATTCAGATGTATGTAAATACTCTTAAACTAACGCTAATAAATAGATGCGTTTCAATGTGTAACATGTTTTAAAATTGTCATTAGCTTCTTTAAGGGGCAGCCAGAGACGCAAAAATACTTCCATTATTTTCACATGCAAATTGTACATGTGAATACAATTATATTTAAAGGACACTTTCTAGTATGTGTTCAATTTTAGAGACAGACATGTACAGACAGAGGTGCTCTACTTGATATATATATATATATATATATATATATATATATATATATATATATATTTTATTTGAATCAAACGGAAAATAGTTTTCAGTAGAGGGGTTGTACCCCCGGGGGGCATCTTAATATTATCAACATTTGCTGAAATGTTGGGAATATACATCATTTTTGGTCATTTACCTATGGTTTAACTTTCATTTGAATCTAAGAGAAAACAGTTTTCAGTGTAGTTGGGGTTGTGCCCCCACCCGAGGACCCCAAGCGTTGAAGTAGTATATTTCTTATATAGCGTATGACCTCTATTGAGAGAACAGTAGTTCGCATGCAAATTTTCAAGCAATGCTGTCCAGTGGTTTGGGTGAACATAAGACACAAGATCAGACGGACACTCATATACAGCATTACTAATTTTTATATATAGATTTTAAAATATTAGAAATAATACTGATAATGACTGTAATAATACTAGTTACTTTGTTTGGCGATTTTCCTCCAGATATCTTAACAATATGAGGGGGATAACTCTGGATATATATATATATATATATATATATATATATATATATATATATATATATATATATATATATATATATATATATATAATGTGTGTGTAATATTTTAAAGAAATATTTTGTATTGTAGAAAATAAATATAAATATTAGATTATAATTATTAAATTATCGGAGACTATGTTAGATTCTCTTCTACCGAATGAAACTATGAATTATATATATATATATATATATATATATATATATATATATGTATATGTGTGTGTGTGGGGGGGGGTACAAATAAAGAAATTATCAGAAGTTTTATTTTATTTGATGAAATACGAGTAAATGCCGAACTATACTTCATGCATCTTTTATTTTATTTTATTTAAGTCGAAGTTCTCAGAAATCAAGGGGCTCCTTTCTGGAGCAAACAATCGATCTCTATATGAGATACATAGACATTGGATTATTCTATTAAAGTTCTCCTTTATTTCTCAAACGTTGAGTTAGTAAAGAAGTTAAGAACATTAATTTTCCTCTCCCTAATTGACAAGTTAACTATGTTATAGTATATATTTCTTGTGGTCTCTTGGTCTTACCGGATTCCAAAACAAGAATTCATCTAGTCTGGTGGAGTATCTAGCGAAGTGTTTTTACTTGAGGTAACATTACTAGAAGAAGGTGCACTATTTCACGTATGAGCAAGTGTATAGCCGTGCTGAGGGGATCTTATTTGTGCAGCGAATACTATGTAATTTTTAATTTTTGGTAAGGGTTTCCTTGTAGGGTGAAGTATCCTTATCTCAGGTTGTCCTGACAAACCCCTGTACAGAGAGACCGAATACACCCGAGGATAGTGTCTTGTAGGTAATTCAAAAATATATGTTTTTCTTCGGAGAGGGTAGATTCTCGGATCTTATCAGATAGAATCTCATTGGATGTTTTGCTCCACTTTTCAAACTTTGAGTAGTGGTAGCAAAACAATAGCACCTTCTTTTGTGCAACAGTCCATGGTTGGGCTTTTAAGCCTCTTATATTTCTTTTTTTTTTTTTGTTGCTGCATTTGATGGAGATAGGGGGCCAGGTTCGTTTGTCTCAAGGCCTGATGGCTGATCCTGGTTGGCCTCTGTATTGACTGGAGCACCATTTCCAGAGGCAGGAAGGTTTACACCATTGGTTACATCTTCCCGCCTGGTGTATGAACGGGTTGATGGACCCTTTTTATCCTAGGTGTCGGCCTGCTAGTATTTATTTTTGTTTTTATTCATATTTTTTTATTATTTATTTCCTCATTGTCAACGGCTTCTAATTCATTATTCGAAGCTGCCCTCTATAAATAGAGGGGGTGCCCCCGTCCGCAATTCGGGAGACGTGCTAGATAGCTTTAGGAGACAGCGCACTATTTTTTTGAATATTTGGTCAGAGTTTACTTCAAGTAAAAGTATACTCATGTCAGAGTCTATGACAAACCCTTGTACAGAGAGACCGAAGACACCCGAGGGTGGTGTCTAGTAGGCATTGTGTGTCTCTGTGTGTAATTGAGATTCTTTTATACAGTATATATGTGTGTTTGTGTGTCTATGTTGCTTATTCAAAGTTAACATTATTTATTGTTTTATGTAGAACTAATGAATTGATTTGAATTTATTCCCTCTGAACAAAAACATATGATTTACACACAATAACATAATATGTGGACTCTACTTTTGTAAATTACAATTTTAAATTGGGATTTATGACCATTCGGGGAACAAATTTTGCTCTCAGCCATGATTTTTAATAGCAATTATGATTACTTTCCCAGCTTAAAATTCTGCAATCCCATGATTTATTATAGCATAGACATTATAATGCCTTATGCATTTTGTGTAAATGTACTTTAGCGGAATTAGTTAGGAGCCAGTCATATCCGAACTCATTATAAATTATATTTCCCCAATGTAAACTCCACAATTTTACCAGAAGTTATTGGACTCGGTAATGTGTTTTCATCATATGATATAAGAATGTATTTCAAATAACATGCAATCATTTTTTTTTATTTAAAAGATAGCTATTGTTTTGATATGTCATGTATTCATAAGGTGTGTTTAATATTATACACACCCTCGTTTCATTTCAGTGATAAACGTTGGTGTTAACCTTCCTTTTTGTTTTCACAATTTAATAATTATCGTGTAATTAGTGTAAGAGTGGATCTTACTCGTTCAAACATAAATGTGTATATATATATATATATATATATATATATATATATAAATATATATATATATATGAATAAAAATATACATACAGAAAAATATAAACATACCAAACATTATTAATATATATATATATATATATATATATATATATATATATATATATATATATATATATATATATATATATATATATAGACTAAGAGAGAGAGAGAGAGAGAGAGAGAACAGAAGCTGAAGAGAGCCGGATGGCTACGTCTTTCCGTGCTTGAAACCGACGGTACGAATGTTGTACTGATTTTTCTGCACTAAATATATATATATATATATATATTTATACCAGTTTAAATGCCCAATGGGAGAGTGCATCTCCGACAACAACAATGATAAAACTAGGTCTTACATTGGTTTAACTACTACAACATTGTCCCGAAGACTCACCTTACATCTTTCCGAAACTAGCTCCATTTGCCAACACTTAAAAAAGGATGACTGTCTCCCTTCTCAATACAGAGAAATCTTAGTCAATAATACAAATATATTACACCACGATACCAACATTAAAAGGCTAAAGATTCTTGAGGCCCTTTACATAAAAACGAAATGCCCTACAATCAATAACATTGTTTATGAGACTAGTCACAACATTTTGAAGTGTCTAGCTTAGGAATTTAATAACGTTGATTACTAAGTTAAACAACTACACGTTTGAATTTAAAACGCTCTTAAAACATGGTCGAATTTTTTTTTTTTTTGCGCTTAAGAAATCAAACTCTAACTTCACACCCCTTCGAACATAATCACGCCCTTGTAACTTTTCAATACTTTAGACCCTCCTTTTTTTTTTCTTTTTTTTTTAAGTTGTATGAATTAAAAAATAAAAATGAAATAAAAAAATAAATATAAATAATAAAATTAATAAAAATAAAAAATAAATGAATAAATAGAATAAATAAATAAAATAAAAAGTAAAGACATACTCTTTTCCTCTCTTTACATTCTATAAATACATATTCTTTTTTCACACTAACACGCCTGAAGATGATTTGAGGATATCAAATCGAAAGTACTCGCAAAGAAGATGGAACAACAAAACTACGGAAACTTCATACACTAGTTTGATCGAGGTACGAAGTTGACCATTCGGAAGATGGAAAAAAATTTTTAAAAGATCACAAAGCAGAAACACTCCGTGCTATTCAACAACGTTTGCCTAAATGAAAACTTGCTGCCTAAATACACACAATATATATATATATATATATATGTGTGTGTGTGTGTGCGTGCGTGTGTATAATAAATATTTGTTTTGTTTATTATCTATGTACGTATACGTTTCGTCCTTTATAATCAGGACTCATCAGCATAGAGATATGACTATTCACTACCGGTCATGCGATTAGAAAATCCGGATTCCAAGTATTTTACAACTCAAATCCCGACATCTAGAACCACTGGGCCACCGCTGAATAGCGAATAAACAGTGATAATTTTAACACTTTATCCGGCGGCTGAACGTCATCAGAGCGTTCGACTTAATTAACGGAACGATGCATTTATAGCTAGCGACGTCATGCTGTGTTAATACTACACTTACAGTGCTCATCTAGACGGGTTTTATATATATATATATATATAGAGAGAGAGAGAGAGAGAGAGAGAGAGAGAGAGAGAGAGAGAAAAAGTGTGTGAGAGAGAGAGAGAGATTAAATATTGCTTTATAATAAAAAAGGCTTTTTAAAAAAATTTGGACTTGGATAAATTGTAAAGATTAAACATTAAATCAGCCCGTACCTAAAGTGAATTCTTTGCCGTTATACTTTATAATTTTTTTACTCGCAATCATATCATTGCGGTAATAGTCCTCTAAGGAAAAGATTTTCTTTGAAAATCCATGCCTTAAAGACTTTACAGTATTGTTTGCTTTAACTTTTATATGAAAAAAAGTTTTATTAATTTCTCATTTTATTCTTTCATTCAATCTATTATATATATATATATATATATATATATATATATATATATATATATATATATATATATATATATATGAATAATATATATATATAGTTGAAAATGTTATTTATACAAACATTATGGGTTACATATGTGCATACATGTTTCAGTTGTCCTCTCTATCGAGAGTCGACCTTTAGAAAAACTCTAATGAGAAATTGCAAACTTTCTTATTCAATATATTTGTAAGCTGTACATATATATATGTATGTGTATGTATAGATATATCCCTTACTCTCTCTCTCTCTCTATATATATATATATATATATACATATATATATATATACAAATGTATATATATACACATATGTATAAATATATATATACATATATATACAAATGTATATATACACATATATATATACATATATACAAATGTATATATATATATATATATATATATATATATATATATATATTCATATATATATTCATACATACATATACATATATATATAGCTTATAAGTCGAAGCCATCAATTCTCCTGCCTAACTCCTGGAGAGGAGTAAATCAATAGACGACCCACCAACGTAGGAGATAATAGCTTGGACGATCCTCTCATGACAACAGAACAGATATTACACTAACCTCACCATAAAACGGAGAAGGTAATGCTTGGAAGTATGGTATCATTACAACAGAATAGCTACGATAAAGATACCCCCACTGCGACTTGCGGGGTTCGTGGCACAGATGTAGAGCGGTATACGTCTTTCACAAGAATTATATATATATATATATATATATATATATATATATTATATATATATTTGTATACTTGGGCAGCATTCCTTCTTTTATGCATGTTTGATTAAACAGGAGTGTTAACTTCTGCTTATTCAGCTTTTGATCCGTTTTTTCTAGTCTTCGTACGACGGATTTGATGTTATGACCCAAGAAGCGTAAAAAATCTCAATTTTAAACAGCGAATAAACGATAAGTTTAACACTTTATCGGCGGGCCTAACGTCTAAGCATTCTACTTCTTTTAAAGGAAGGAACGATGCATTATAAAGCAAGTGACGTCATGCGGTGTTAATACTACCATTACAGTGCTCTACTTTTTCGAGGAGCACGTTTTCAAACAATTCTATATTTATTGCCTATACCTATCCTGAGATGGGTATTCTACTTCAATACATATATATATATATTTACATATATATTATAAATATATATATCTAATATATATACATATGTTATATATATATATCTAATATATATATATATATATATATATATATATATATATATATATATATATATATATGTTTGATAGATATATATGTTTGATAGATATATATATGATATATATATATAGGGTTAGAGTTAGGGTAAGGGTTAGGTTATTTCTTTATTACGATAGGGTAGAGAGTTAGGGTTAGGGTTAGGGTTAAGGTTAGGTTATTTCTTTATTACGATAGGGTAGAGAGTTAGGGTAAGGGTTAGGCTATTTCTTTATTACGATAGGGTAGAGAGTTAGGGTTAGGGTTAGGTTATTTCTTTATTACGATAGGGTAGAGAGTTAGGGTTAGGGTTAGGTTATTTCTTTATTACGATAGGGTAGAGAGTTAGGGTTAGGGTTATGTTATTTCTTTATTACGATAGGGTAGAGAGTTAGGGTTAGGGTTAGGTTATTTCTTCATTACGATAGGGTAGAGAGTTAGGGTTATGGTTAGGTTATTTCTTTATTACGATAAGGTAGAGAGTTAGGGTTAGGGTTAGGTTATTTCTTTATTACGATAAGGTAGAGAGTTAGGGTTAGGGTTAGGGTTAGGTTATTTCTTTATTACGATAGGGTAGAGAGTTAGGGTAAGGGTTAGGTTATTTCTTTATTACGATAGAGTAGAGAGTTAGGGTTAGGGTGAGGTTATTTCTTTATTACGATAGGGTAGAGAGTTAGGGTTAGGGTTAGGGTTAGGTTAGGTTGTTTCTTTATTAAGATAGGGTAGAGAGATTACCAACGTCCGTGAGAAAGGGGGCTGTAGAGAAGAGATCACATATACCATGTATCATTGACACATGTCTCAGTAGATGAGATAAACGAAATGTCTCCTAAATAGTAAACTTTACAATAAATAAGGATGAGACCATATCACTCACCGGGTTGGTGAGTAAATATTCGAAAATCCATAATGATCAGTTCATAAAAAAGATTTTATGTATATGCACATCTAAATGTTAACATGTGCCCATGTTATTCAGCGTGTTGCCTAGTATATATATATATATATATATATATATATATATATATATATATATATATATATACATATATATATATATATATATATATATATATATATATATATTAC
>OY744534.1:8720516-8738016 GCA_963556195.1 Sepiola atlantica | reverse complement strand
AGATACACCACACTAGAGAGTCGACGACCAAAAAAAAGTTAAGACGAAGAGAGCGAAAGTCCACGGCACAACGTAAAGACGAAAGCAAAGCAGAAATATATGCGACGACGACCAACGATGAGAGAGCGAAGCAAATCAAAGATAAATTTCATTCTTAAGAAAATCCACGGCACAACAAAAAGACAAAAGTGAAGCAGAAATCTATGCTACGTCGAACAACGATTTGTTAGGGTTATTAAACGTATTTAAACATGTGTTAGTACCTCTTTGTGCCGTGGATTTTTTAAGAATGACATTTACCTTTGATTTCAAAGGTAAATTTAATTCTTTAAAAAATCCACGGCACAACGCGACTAATAAGAATATCGAAGAAGAATCGAACGCGGTTATGAAGAGAAGAACAGAAATAACAGGTAACTTTCAATTGATTTGTAAAAAGATGTTTAAAATAATTTATAATCGATGGAAACATCAAAAGTGTGCAAAATATGCGACAAATAACGCGGGAACCGCGTAAGTTAAAGGAGAAGAGATCACAGGTAGTTTAAAAGCGTGTAGACTAGTTGAAAACGAGATTTTAAACAGTAGAAACTTTTTGATGACGTTTCAAACAATTTTCGTATTTTAGAGAACGTTAGTTAAACACGTTCAGCAACATATAAAAAAGTATGTTACAAATATATATATATATATATATTTACTTGCCATAGATATATTTTCATACTTATATATATATATATATATATATATATATATATATATATATATATATATATATATATATGGGGTAAAGTGCACGATTCATGAAAATGAATTGCCGTGGTGGACAAAATGTGTAAAAAATGACAAACGGAAAACAGGTTAAAATGCAGGAGAAAAACAAAAACAAGAGATTTGACCTGTTTCGTTCGTGTTGGCGAACGTCTTCAGAAAAAGTGAAAATTTAGAAATAATTTTATTTTGAAGGTACACACACGGGATGAGGAAAGGATGATCCGATGGGACAATATGTGAAGACATTAAGTGACGTTGAAATATGACAAGTAGGTGAAACATTCTCTTTGTTTCTTATTCTTTTTATATTTCTATCCATTTTCTTTTTCCTTTTCATTTTCACACCTACTGAGCTTGTATGGGGGAGCGGTGGGGGGAGGGGGTGAAAGGCGATAAAGGGGGAAGAAGGCAGAGGAACTGGCCAGGATACACAACAAATATATATATATATAATAATATTTTTTTAAAAAAAACATAACAATGTGTAGTGTTAAAATAAATAAAATTAAGTTCCGAGAAATAAAATTCTCCTTGTCAAAGCAGTGTTTTTTCCTTTTCTTTTTTTTTTTTGGTCATCGTCAAATGGTAATGGACGTTTGGGTCAGAAAATCGCGTTATGTCTGTAAGCGAGGCTACGACAGTTTGAATTAGAAAGGGGGTGTCGACATATTTTTAAACCATTGTTTCGTAATAGTATTATATTTTTTTGGAGAAAAAAAAACCATAAGAATGTGTAGTGTAAAAATAAAGAAAATTTTTTTTTATACTTTCGAGAAATAAAATTCTCCTTGTCAAAGCAGTGTTTTTCTGTTCCTTTTTTTCTTCACAGGCTTGCGCAAATGAAACTCCCCTGAAGAATTAACAACAGCACAGCGTAGTTTCAATCACGCCTTCTCAAATCAAATCGGTCAAACAGTTAAGCGGCCATCTCTTAATATAGAAGCGGATGGTCGATGACAGTTGAGCCTGTCAGTTTTTTTCTACAGTTATTACCTTTTTCTTATTTCCCCTAATAGGGTTATGTTTTTTTAATGTATGAATAGTTCATTGCAAGTAGAAATGAAAGTGTCAATGAATCGGTCGCATTGAAAAACTGACCTATTGCAAATATTCATATATGTTTATATATATATATATATTTATATATATATATATATATATATATATATGTGTATTTATATATGTTTATATATATATATATATATATATATATATATATATACATTACACATACATATAACATGTATATATATATATGTATATATATACATATGATTTGACAAGTAGGTGACATATTCTTCTTTATTTCTTATTCCTTTTTTATATTTTATTTATTTTCTTTTTCTTTTTAATTTTCACACCTACTGAGCTAGTATAGGGGAGTCGGTAGGCGGAGGGGGTAATAGCGATAAGAGGGAAGAAGACAGAGAAACTAGCCAGGATAAACACACATAAAGTGGAAGATATATATATATATATATATATATATATATATATAAGCATGCATACAATTATGTATGTAAATATATATAAGTATAAATAAACACAAACTAAACTATCACAACATAGGGTATGAAATTGTTACAAAAATTAATCGGAAAATATATATATATATATATATATATACGTCTACAAACACACACATATATATATATATGCATATACATACACACGTGCCTATTGTTTACTTTTAGTGTGTAATGGATTTTTTCTTGTTTTCTCGTATCTACTTTCAGTTGCTTTAAATAAAAGACAATAATGATGTGTGTTGCTATTATTTCCTATTTCCAACAATTAACTGCTATTACTTTCGTTTTTTTCCTAGCGATTGAATATGTTTCTCTCTCTCTCTCTCTCTCTCTCTCTCTCTCTCTCTCTCTCTCTCTATCTATCTATCTATCTCTCTCTCTTTTTGAATCTAATGATTGCTATTTTTTCATTGAGGCAAAGATAACACGTATGCTTGTGTACTATAGGTGTTGCAGCTTTCTTTAATATGTTAATCTAAGTGATATGAAAGAATGTTAACTGCAGTTGATAAGAAAGATATATATTTCTTATCTAGTGGAATTGTTATTGTGTTGTTGATTTGTGCAATGTGTTTACAATTTCTAAATTTGGTTTAAAAAATTTTATATATATATATATATATATACATACAATGTATACATACACATATATAAATACATATATTTATTTTGGTCACAACACACATATATCTGTTTATCTACACAATGTTACACTGTTATGTAATACCTGTATCAATGCACGCTTGTACTTGAGTTGAGCACGGTTCTGAAGAAGTGAATAGTTCCCGAAATACCATATCATACGGAGTTTCCACCAGACCATCTTGATACAGGTATTACATAACATTGTAACATAGTGTAGATAAACAGATATATGTGTGTTTGTGAATATATATATATATATATATATATATATATATATATATATATATATATATATATATATATAATTTTCATTTCATTATAGGTTAATATATCTTATTTACTTCTGTATTCATCAAAGTAAATTTAAACTAATTCCTACTTCCCTTCTTTGTCTTTATAATCTCTCTCTTTCTCTCTCTCTCCTTTTCTCTCTGTCTCTCTCTCTCTCTATCTCTATCTCTCTCTGTGAATCTAATGATTGCTAATTTTTCATTGAGGCAAAGATAACACGTACGCTTGTGTACTATAGGTGTTGCGGCTTTCTTTAAAATGTTCCACTTAAGCATGATTACCCTATTATTCGTCTTCCGAAACTATATGGATTAAGATAGTAAAGTGTCATCTCTTTTAGGGTTATTAACAATCTGTATCGTTATTTGTATATCTATTTTTCTTGCTTGTCTATTATGGCATTTTTTCTCAATTTTTGTTGTACAACTATTGCTAAGTTTTATAGTATTATTCTTGAATATTTCATGCAACGGATTATTAGTAGGGAAATATTAAGGAAATTATTACGTATTTTGGATTTAACCTGCACATTAAATGAGGGTATAAACCAACTAATTTATTGGTTCCTATTTTTGTTCTAATATTTATATTATTTATGTTGTAATATTAAATCCTATTGTTTAATAATGCGGTGTAATATGTGTTACTTGTGTTGTTAAATATTTCTCCATGTATGTCTCAGTTATTACTAATTCTATGACGGATGGGTATGGAAATATGCGTAATAATTGGTCTGCATGAAGTCCTCGTTAGTCATAACTATTAAGTGAAACGAACGTCTACACAGATCTCCCGAAGAGTGTGCATCTATATAGGTAGTCTGTAATTTGACAGATTAAAGCTTTCTTCCCACGACACCAAGATCAGCGAGTGCATGTGAAGTACAAGAGAATGTTTGGCACAGAACACATAAAAAATGGCACAGAAGACACGTCTACGCTTTTACTGTATTGATTTCCGGTTCCGCGCCAGATACGTCCAATAGACACGTGTATATATATATATATATATATATAGAGAGAGAGAGAGAGAGAGAGAGAGAGAATTATAAAAAGAAAAACTATACACACATTAAGGTTGTAAACATAATAACTTATTTCGACCCCTTTAATTAGGTCTCCTCAGATGTATGGACAACCACGTCAAAAACAAATATATTTATTAATTTTGGTCACAACACACATATATCTGTTTATCTACACAATGTTACACTGTTATGTAATACCTGTATCAATGCACGCTTGTACTTGAGTTGAGTTTTTTTGACGTGGTTGTCCATACATCTGAGGAGACCTAATTAAAGGGGTCGAAATAAGTTATAATGTGTACAACCTTAATGTGTGTATAGTTTTTCTTTTTATAATTCTGTTTTGCTCTGTTTTAATTACATTGAGCTCTGTTATTCAGATTCTCTACACAAAATTGAAATCCATACACTATATCGGCTCCCCACTAATTGTGAGTTGAGCTCTCTCAGGAATTTGAATTCGGAATACATTTTACATCATTACTTGGACCAATAATGGAGAAATTCACGCCGGCTTATTCGTTAAAGAACATTCCCTTTCCTAGTCTACATAACTTTACTTTCTCCTTAACGGAGAAAATAACGGATCTTATTAGCAGGATGAGATGGAAGGCCTATTTCTTCTTAAAAGCGGAATCTACTAAGGAACAATATGAAATGTATAATTTCAGAACACTTAAAAAAAATTTAAAAAAGGGGGGTTTTGACGTGGTTGTCCATACATCTGAGGAGACCTAATTAAAGGGGTCGAAATAAGTTATGTGTACAACCTTAATGTGTGTATAGTTTTTCTTTTTATAATTCTGTTTTGCTCTGTTTGAATTACATTGAGCTCTGTTATTCAGATTCTCTACACAAAATTGAAATCCACACACTATATATATATATATATATAGTCTAAAGAAGCTTTGAGTCATAAAAAAAAATGTAAAATGCAGTTTAAATCCCCAGACAAACTAACTAAATCCAAGATATTGCAGACTTAACATTCGTTGGAAAATTAATAAATGAAAAGATATAAGTAAAAAAAAAAAAGGGGGTGGTTAATTATCTAAGAGTGAAACAAAAACAGAAGACCTTAAGCGTCTAATATTAACACGGGGATCATCAGCTGTTTACCATGTAACTGTTTCGGAGATTTAAAAACAGGACAGTTTTAATATTCATGGCTCTCCAATGGTACTGATTATACGACCATTTCCCCAATAATCAAGTGTCGAAATAATTCAGCTTAAAATATCACTAATATATACATAAATAAATAATAATAATGATAAAATAATAATAATAATGTATTACCCTTAAGACTACCGTATGATATAGTAATTTGCATATCAAATAACATTAATTAAAACAATAATAAAAAAATATATAAAAATAAAAATAACAATAATACTATCTAAACACTATATCCAAGAACCATTCTGCAATATGGTAGCTAGCAATAAAATTATATAGGAATTAAAGTTGCATTAAAAAATAAATAAAAAATAAAGCTTAAGTACCTTTGGTACCAGAAATTTTGATATATATATATATATATATATATATATATATATATATATATATATATATTCCGATTAATTTTTGCGGGCTTGTGTTCGGTGTATCAATTTCATACCCAATCCTATGTGTGTTAGTTTAGTTTGTGTTTATTTATACTTATATATATTTACATATATAATAGTGTGCATGCTTATATATATATATATATATATATATATATATATATATATATATATATATATATATATATATATCTTCCACTTTATGTGTGTCTATCGTGCATAGTTCCTCTGTCTTATTCCCTCTTATCGCCTTTACTCCCTCCGCACAGAGGCACAAACGACCGACTGGCGACGGATCTTGATGCTGACTCCTCCTAGATCTTGACCAGATCCTTGTTAGCCAGGTGGCGGCACTTGTGTCGCTTAGCCAAAATCGTCCCGCCATTAGCGGCCCTGCCAGGAGCCATGGTACTTTTCTGATACTACCAGGTGTTCACAAACACTACAACGGTAAGTGTTACACGCATAATGAATAGCGAGGTACACATATACACACAAACACACACATATATATATATATATATATATATATATATATATATACATTTGGGAAAGTTACTTTTTTAAGCATCTTTAAAGTTTTAAACTTAAAGAAAAAGGCAAAATGCCTTCAAAAAACCATGTGTTAGATGCAGATACTTTTATTAAAATCAAAATAAAAAATAAAAACAATATTTTTAAAAAAATTTTTTATCTTTTTCATCTTGATTTTTTTCACAAAAAATTTCAAGATGAAGAAGAAGAAAAAATAATGTTTTTATTTTTTTATTTTGATTTTAATAAAAAATATCTGCATCTAACACATGTTTTTTAAAGACATTTTGCTTCTTTCTCTAAGTTTAATTATATATATATATATATATATATATATATATATATATATATATATTATATATTTATTTTTACTGCTATATTACAAAGAAGTTATATATATATATATATATATATATATATATATATATATATATATATATATATATGTCATGCTTTCTGGTCACGGTACACCTTTTTCACTCGTGCATGAATCTTTTAGATAGTAAGGAGAATGACGCTGAACGTAAATAAAGGCCTAATGATAGGATACGTTGTGAGAGAAACGGAATGATGCAAATAATTAAATGTGAGAGAAAACGAGGAGACAATTAAAAGAAATTAAAGAGAAACTAGTGATGGAAAGGAGAGAGAGATAGAGAAGCGAGAAGGGAAGACATATAGGGGGGAGACATCTGTCATCACAAAGTCTTCTGAATTTTTGAAATCCTTTAATTTATTTAATGAAATAAATGAAAAGGGAAATAGGGAAAATATGATAGGAGGGAGATCGAGAGAGAGAGAAAGAGAGAGGCATAGGGAAAGATAGGGATGTTATTCGATAATTCATAATGATCAGTTAATTAGTTTACTCCGAAACCAATCTATTTTGACTTTGTGAAATTTTTTGACTTTGTAATAATATGATTAGCAACCAATGTAAAAGTTAAGTAATTATATATTTGAAAATATTTGTAATATGTACTAACGTGTTACCGCTTATCAAGACCCAAACGCCATTCGAGGAGAAAGGTTAATACGTTTGTTAGGTGGACGATAAGACACCCCGTTGAAGATTGGTGACGATGGTTGAAAGTGGTTAGAGGAATTTATTGACATTTGACTTGAAAACGACCATGTTGTAGTCAGCTGAGAAGCAGCCCCGTGATATTGTGTTTAACAGACAGGTAGTTCTTGGAAAGAAACTTTGTTCATGTAAGTTCCGTTTAGTTTTAGGTACACAGTGAAAGAAAGGAAAATTATTTACAGTGGCTGTAGCTAGACAAGTTTTGTGTGAACTATATATATATATATATATATATATATATATATATATTAAATTCCCGAAACAGTTTTTCATGGTAAACAACTGATGATCCCTTAAAATAGTGTTAGAAATAAACTAATATAATAACTGTAAAAAATAAATTGACTTACATGAGTGATTTTCCACTGGAAGACTTGGGACTATAAGTTTTTTTTTTTGTTTTTTTAATATAGGTTTAATGGTTGAGAAACTTCCGAGACTATATATATATATATATATATATATATATATATATATATATATATATATATATATATAAACAATAATATTTTTTTATAAATATTAAATATTTAAAATATACCTAGAGACATCGATGTTTCATGCTAACGCAATCTTCAGTCTAGGAACTAATTCCCAACGGTCAGCGGGCGCGAACCTCGAACACAAATCGCCACTGATTCGCAGTTGAAGATCTTACTCGAAGTCCACTGGAAACCAATTAGTAAATAAAGAGGAATTTTAACTGTAAATAGTAGAATTACTACTACCCACCAAGTAGATAAGAGTGATCTACGACTCTATATATGAAGAGCTCGAATGCAAAACGCGATAAACGCCATTTTCAAAATCACGAAACTGTCCCAACAAAAAGTGTTGCATTTCAACACTCGACGATACCTCAAAACTATATGTTACATAATATGATACCGAAATAATTATTTTTGATTTCAATTAAAATCAGCTTTGATTCGAAGAGTAGATTTAATATATTTGTGTTTTTATTGTTTACGGTCTCAATTTAAACGAATCGGATTCATCGCATTTTGCGTTCGAACTCTTTATATATATATATATATATATATATATATATATATATATATATATATATATGTATATATATATATATATATATATACATATATATATATATATATATATATATATATATATATATATATATATATATATATATATATATAGTTCACACTGCGAATCAGTGGCGATTAGTGATCGGAGTTCACTCCCGTAAACCGTCTGGAATTAGCTTCCTGCGCTGAAGATTGCGTAAGCATGAAACATCGATGTCTGTAGGTAATAAATAATTATTATTTATTTATAAAATATTATTATATAGCCCCCTTTACTAAGGCTTGGTCCTCTGAGTGAATTTAATAACAGACAGTACTACTAACTTCATTGCGAGATCAACACGATTTGTTGTTGTTGTTGATCACTCTTCGCCGCTTGCTGTGAATACCCGCTGACTTGGCATTTACAAAGTTAAATTCCTCCTAACTTCCAAGCTAATTTGTGGTGGCCAACGGATAACACTCTTGACAGCGAATCAGTGGCGATTTGTGATCGGAGTTCGCGCTCGTCGACCGTCGGGAATTAGCTTCCTGCACTGAAGATTGCGTAAGCATGAAAACTCGATGTCTGTAGGTAATAAATTGTTAAATATATATAGTATAATTTTTTATTTATACAAACATTATTGGTTACATATGCGCATACATTTTTCTTTTATACGCTTCATAAAGAGTCAACCTCTTCAGACCATTTTGGTCTGAAGCGGTTGAATAAAAATGTTAGTTATTTAGCACTTTTTATAAACACTGGAGTTTCAACGGATTTACATCTACAGAAACTAATATAATACACGTACTATATATATATATATATATATATATATATATATATATATATATATATAAATATATGTTTTTATTTTACCTACATACGAACATGTTTCATCGTTACGGGAATCGTCAGTGTGGGGATGATTATTAATACAGGTCGCGGAACTCGACCCCCGGCACACGAGTCATGTTTATAACTCAAATTCTGACGCCTTAGTCCTCGCGGCCACTATCAACAACCCGATAAATTATCGAGATATTAAAGCTATCATAGGAAGCCATCAAGAGAGTGTTGAATTGCTGAACGAACGTGCATTTAAGCTAGGGAGACGGCTGTACCCAGCTTACATTTAGGAGCAACAATATATATGTAAATATATATATATATATATATATATATATATTTATATGTATATACATAAAAATAGTGACTAACAGATCGCGAGTGATCACGTATATATATATATACATATGTGTATATATATATATATATATATATATGTGTGTGTGTGTGTGTTTGTGTGTGTGTATATTTATGTAGTGGTTGTTATTGGTGATTGCAGCGTTGGTTGTTTTTGCTTACTTCTACTATTTCGATAGTTTCACTTCCTAAGTGATTAAGATGCATAAAATTGCATCATATATATATATACATATATATAAATATATATATATATATACATAAAAATAGTGACTAACAGATCGCGAGGGATCAAGTATATATATATATATATATATATATATATATATATATATATATATATATATATATACTTGATCCCTCGCGATCTGTTAGTCACTATTTTTATGCATATATATATATATATATTTATTTATATATATATATGTATATATATATATGTGTGAGAGTGTGCATTTTTATGTAATTGCTTTTATTAGTGATTGCAGCGTTCGTTGTTTTTGCTTACTTCTACTATTTTGATTGTTTCACTTCTTAAGTGATTAAGATGCAGAAAATTGCATTATATATATATATATATATATATATATATATATATATATATATATATACATATATATACATATATACATATATATATATACATACATTTATATATATATACATATATGTATATACATATATACATATATATATACATTTATATATCTACATATATATATACATGTATACATATATACATATATATATACATATATACATACATATATATATACATATATATATATATATATATAATTTAGTTTTTTGGTTTAATTCCACCTTTTGTTTATGAGTCTTTCCCTTTTTTTCCTTCACTCTTTCAAGATCACAAATGAACATTAAAATCAAACATAGATCATATGATTCGATATTCTGTCTGCTAATCGATTTAACGGAGTTGATGCCGAAGCGTGAAATCCATTTCTACGTCCAGTGATCAAAGGATATCGGAGGATATGATAAATTTAATAGGTTTTGTCATATATATTTATAGATCTCGATGTGCGATATCCGAAGTAAACACAAGATGCGATATAAAATATGAAATGGGGGTCACAATTTTGGTGGAAGTGTGCGAGGCGTTCCATACTTCCACCAAATCCAGATCTAAAATGTTTATTAGGAACAGTTTTGGTAAATAATCACGGTACTTATATCGATATTGACCCAGTTTTCGTGAGTTTCTCGTCGGAAGCGTTCGGCTATCCTACGCAAACGTCCGAGAGATGACGAGCCGATTTGTACCAGACGACAATTTTGATACGGTGCTGCGTCCTATGATTTTAAGTTATATTTTCAAGAAATTTTCTAAAAGAAACAACAAAAAAAAAAAAAACAAGCAAAACATAGCGAAGTTACTGTTATCAAATAAATATTTTTTGTTATTTTGATACGTTGCTGCGTCGTATAATTTTTAGTTATATTTGCAAGGAATCTTTTAAACAAAACAAATAAAATAAGCAAAACAGAGCAAAATTACTGTTATCAAATAAATATTTTTAACCCTAACAGTAACCCTAACCCTAAACATTAAACCCTAACCTTAACCCTAACCCTAACCCTAACCATAAACCCTAAACCCTAAACACTAACCCTAAATCCTAACCCTAACCCTAACTCTAACAACAAAAACAAACAAAACATTAAAATCATAGGACGCAGCACCGTATCAAAATTGTCGTCTGGTACAAATCGGCTCGTAATCTCTCGGGCGTTTGCGTAGGATAGCCGAACGCTTCCGACAAGAAACTCACGGAAACTGGGTCAAGATCGATATAAGTACCATTATCACATTTCTATCGTTAAACGCACTGATTAAATTAGCCTTATTTTAGATGCGTCCAAACATCTTATCCGAGTCGAAACATCTTAGATGCGTCAACACATCTAATAAATGTCTTGAATCCGTCCAACACTCTAATAGGTGTTTAAACATCTATGACACGTTCCGATATCTTATCTCAGTCCAAGTATCTTAGAAGAGTCAAAACATCAAACATGCGTCTAAAAATCTATGATACGTCTAAATATCTTATCTGGGCTCAAATGTATTAAATGCGTCAACACATCTCAAATAGGTCTCTTAGTTCCATCCAAACAGCTTACAAGCGTTCAAACATCTATGATACATTCAAATATCTTATCTACGTCCAAGCATCTTAGATGCGTAAACAATGTACTATGTGTCGTAGATCCGTCCAAACATCGAACATTCGTCTTAACATCTATTTTATCTGTGTACACTCATTTTAAATGCGTCCAAACATCTAATATGTGTGTTAGATCCGTCCAAACATCTAACATCCGTTCAAACATTTAACATGTGTACACACATCTAATATGATCCAAATACCTATGATATGTCTAAATATCTCATCTGGGTCCAAGTATATTAAATGCGTCAACACATAAAATAGGTCTCTTAGTTCCATACAAACAGCTTACATGCGTCCAAACATCTATGATACATTCAAATATCTTATCTACGTGCAAGCATCTTAGATGCGTAAAATGTACTATGTGTCGTAAATCCGTCCAAACATCGAACATTCGTCTTAACATCTATCTTATCTGTGTACACTCATTTTAAATGTGTTAAAACATCTATGTGTGTTAGACTCATCCAAACATCTTTGATACATTCAAATATCTTATCTACGTATAAGCACCTTAGATGCGTAAATAATGTACTATGTGTCGTAAATCCGTCCAAACATCGAACATTCGTTTTAACATCAATCTTATCTGTGTACACTCATTTTAAATGCTTTAAAACATCTGTGTGTTAGACTCGTCCAAACATCTATGATACATCCAAATATCTTATCTACGTATAAGCACTTTAGATGCATAAAAAATGTACTATGTGTCGTAGATCCGTCCAAATATCGAACATTCGTCTTAACATCTATCTCATCTGTGTACACTCATTTTAAATGCGTTAAAACATCTATGTGTGTTAGACTCGTCCAAACAGCTTTGATACATCCAAATATCTTATCTACGTATAAGCACCTTAGATGCGTAAAAATGTACTATGTGTCGTAGATCCGTCCAAACATCGAACATTCGTCTTAACATCTATCTCATCTGTGTACACTCATTTTAAATGCGTTAAAACATCTAATATGTGTGTTAGACTCGTCCAAACATCTAACATCCGTTCAAACATCTAACATTTGTACAAACATATATATGGTCCAAATACCTATGATATGTTCAAATATAGTATCTACGTCCAACCATGTTAGATGCATCAAAACATCTTATAGGTGTATTAGATCCGTCCAAACATCTAAAATACGTCAAAACATCTACAAGAAGCCGAAATATCTTATCTGCGTCCAAGATTCTTAGACCCGTCAAAACATCTAATATAAATCTTATACTTATCCTATCGTCTTTTACAACTTGAGGTGTTTTTCTGCCTTTACCGTGATTCGATCCCTCTGGGTTAATATTATCAAAATTAAGAAGAAGAAGAAGAAGAAGAAGAAGAAGAAGAAGAAGAAGAAGAAGAAGAAGAAGAAGAAGAAGAAGAAGAAGAAGAAGAAGAAAAAGAAAAATATATATAAGACAGTCTCGCCTGACAAAGTTGTTTTACAACGAAAGCTTGCAAAAAAAATAATAATATTTTTTTTATTTAATTTAAATTGCACGATATGTTGATTTTAAAAACTATTTCACTTAAATACATTTTCATGCGTGCCTCCAATATGTTGTCAATTTCCTTATTCCAAAAAGTGCAAATCTGTGCATAACATCGACCGAACTCTACTTACCCTAACGTCTTTTACAACTTGACGTGTTTTTCTGCCTCTACCGTGATTCGACCCCTTGGGGTTAATACGATAAAAATGATGGAAAAAGAAGAAAAGAAAAGAAAAACTATTAGATAGTCTCGCTTGGCAAAGTTGTTTTACAAAGAAAGCTTGAAAAAAAAAAATTAAATGAATGAGTTTTTCATTTAAATTGCACCATGTGTTGATTTTCAAAAATATTTAATCTAATATGTGTCTTAAATCCGTTCAAATATCTTGTACGTGTCCAAATATCTTATGTACGTCCAAACATCTTACATGCGTCCAATCATCTATGATATGTCCAAGTTTATTTATAGCAAGCTCTGTCCGTCGTGTTCCTTGTCACCTTTTTGTTTTCATTAGGAGTTTTATGTTATTCTATTCTGATCTTTTATGCTATTCTCACAACGTTTCGGCCGATGTAACTTCGATTTATTTTAAGTGCACCTTGTCGAACTCCGGAATCTTTATGTAAAACTTGAGGATCTATACGGAATTTCGAACTAAACCCTTTATTTAATCCGCGGGGGTAGATGTCGACATGGATAAGTGGCGCAATGGATAAAGGTGTTAAGTACCAATCAGTTCAAAGTTAGTCTTCTCTGGGTTGAAGGTTGTATCTTAAATAATAATAAAATAAAAATTACTTAATTAACGTTTCTACCTGGTGCATGGCTGACAGGACAAGAACAATATACTTCTTTGGATTAAATGGAGTGTTCAGTTTAAAATTCAGTACAGAACTTTTTATCGGCATTGATTCCGTTATCTTCATGTTTTTTTTGGTAGGACGCATTCAAGAAGCCCTAACCTTAACCCTAACCTTAACCCTAACCCTAACTCTTCCTTGATGATAGCCAACACAAATTAGTAAATCATAAAACAAATTCAGGCATGAAACAGCCTTTCCCGGATGTTGCATGGTGGTGGGAGTTGTTATTATGGCGTATCTTTCTTGCATGACGTTTTTCTTCATCTGTGATTTCATTCTCACTCCCTCAAACTAAGGTATTGTTATATAATGACGGACGTAACTTGTAGGATTATAAAAACCTTTATGAGAGTGTTAGATAATAGCCCTGTGCGAGATGGACGCATCTGTGGAAGTCGGGTTTGACTTGCGCGAATTAACGCGGGGCAGTCGAGTGCAGAACAAGGCTGGTTCTCACCGTCGGAGCTGGCAGACATGACAAGGTTACCGAGTGACGAGACCTGAGTTCAGAGGGGTCAGTCTGCAGCTGTGAAGGGCTGGCCCTGTGTGGGAAACGAAGAGACCTGTGACGTCACTTGCTCTCGCGAGAAGCGAATTTGATTCAGTCTGGTTGCAGAGGGCGAACTGTTAAGACGTGTGATTCCAATGTAGGAATACGAAAGATTTCCCTAATGGGAAGACACGTGCAAGAATCCTTCCCCCTCTCTCTCTCTCTCTAGGAATAGTTAGGAATACATTAATAATCTAACTACGATATTCGAATATCTCTCTCTCTCTCTCTCAACGATAGCAAAACACCTTCACGGGCAATAGAAACTGCCGCCGAATAAAAAAAGTAATTAAAATGAAAAGATTGTTGTCTTATGAAGAGAGAAAGGTCTTTTGTTACAGACAGCTCACGGAGATGGCCACTACAGTGCAGAGGCGAGGAAAGTGCTCAACCACTAGACGACAGAGCAAACCGAGAAGATACGAAGATAGGAATTACTAAAGGGCTATGCAACAGTACTTCCACGGGTACCATGTGTTGGCCATCGGGTTCTGTTGATCATATCTCTTCACCCATGTTCCGTAAACTCACATTGGTTTGTTTCAAAGTAATTTTCAATTATTTTTTATATCCTCTTTTTGATGACTTGTAGATTTGTAGAGACAGAAAATAGCCTCAGGTGTGAGAAAGTGTTTGGAGCGATAGAAAGAACCGACTTTACGAGAAACAGAAAAAGCAATGAATAGTATGTCCAAGTATATCTATAGCAAGCTCTTCCCCCTACTATTCTCATATTTTATGTTATTCTGACAACATTTCGGCCGATGTAACTTCGATTTATTTTAAGTGCACCTTGTTGAACTCGGGAATATGTATGTCAAACTTGAGGATCTATACGGAATTTCGAAGTAAACCCTGTATTTAATCCACGTGGGTAGATGTCGACATGGATACGTGGCGCAATGGATAAAGGTGTTACGAACCAATCAGTTCAAAGTGATAGTCTTCTGTGGGTTGAAAGTTAAATCTTAACTAATTATAAAATAATAATTACTTAATTAAGAATTCCACCCGGCTATGGCTGACAGAAGAAGAACAAACTATCCCCGCGTATTAAATAAAGGATTATGTTCAGAATTCCGTATGGATTCCCGAGTTCAACATAACGATCTTCGAGTTCCACAAAATACACATAAAGAAAGTCGGAGGTTATATCGGCCGAAACGTTGTGAGAATAACTTCCCAGGTGAGAATAATAGCTCAAATAATTCAAATGGGGATATTTACTATTCCTCATCTCAAAATATTCCCAGACGAATTTTCATGCAGCGACATACACGCGTACGTACGAAACTATATATTAAACAGAAATGGAAAGACGATGTAGTATTTGCGTGTATTGTGAGAATTTATTATCATTGTAGATCACGATTTATGACGGTAGATTGTTTGCGTAAAATCAATATAATAGGATATCACTTCTTCTCGTGTGAAAGAAATTTGTTTTGATAAAATACTGTGATTGAGAGAACATTGAATGGTTTTACCCAAAACTCACAAACGATAAATAATTGATTCGCGTCTCACAAGAGACACCGCTTCCGCTGATACATACGAGATTGGAAATAATTATGTGGCGACAGTTGTTTAATATAACAGAAGTTTGTATTATCATAAAAGTGTATTTATGACGTCATCTATTTTCAAGTAACTAATCTCTTGTAAAAAAAAACAATGGACATGCAGCAGCGTCAGCAAAGAGCAGCAAGCGGTCAAAATATGCAAATCTTCTCGACAGATTTGTATTTTAACCGATCGCTGTGGAGACGAGTGGAGTGATTGGGCCTGCCACACGCAACTTCCTCAGCAGCCTTGGTCTATTAATGATGCGCAACACCGGAGACAATCGCGAATTGTCTTGGCTTTACAAGCGCCTCTCTATCGTCATTATTCGTGGAAACGCCTTGAGTCTGCTCTCGGCCTACCAAACAAGCCGAACATTCGAAGAAAACTATGGACTTTGATACGATTATATACAAGCCGCGCGGGCGTGGTCCCCCTCTGTATGTGACTCGATGTGGCGAGTGTAAAATGCAATAAATTTGGGCAATTTGGGGCATTTTTGACCCCCCTTTGACCCCCTAGGGGAGCGAACCAAAATTTTTCTGAGGTCAAGGATACTCATTTAATATCCAGAACAATTGCCTCTACATCTTGGCCAAGTTTCAGAAAAATTGAATGGATGGATCAAACATTATGGGAGAAAAGGGTCATTTTTTGCCATTTTGGGGGTTTTGACCCCCTGGGGCGCGAACCAGATTTTTTCCGAGGTCAGCGATACTTATTTTCTATTAGGAACAATTGCTTCCACATTTTGGCGAAGTTTCAGAGAAATTGAATGGATGGATGAAAAGTTATGGGGGAAAAATGTTTTTTTTTTGTCATTTCGGGGCCTTTTGACCCACTGGGGGGCTAACCAGATTTTTTTTTCAAAAATCGGAGAATGTCACTTTCTACCCTGACCAAAGTTACAACTTCATGCAAAATTTCAGAGAAATTCAATGGATGGTTGCGGAGAAAAATCCGGACGGACGGACGGACGGACGGATAGACGGACATGCCTCAAAACATAAGTCCCCCGATTGTATAAATCGGGGGACCAATAATGAATCAGGATTTCTCGATATTGAACTAAACAATGTTTAAGTGACGAATAAGGGATTTATTAATTATTTATTGAATTATTAATCTTATGGTTTA
>OY744534.1:8698016-8715516 GCA_963556195.1 Sepiola atlantica | reverse complement strand
TGTCCTCTGTGCAGTTCTGGGGGGGTCCACCTTCCCATGCTTTGCCTCCCCTCTTTGGGGAGGAGTAAGTTTATTGCTTACTGCCTGAGGCGCTCCTACCGGGGAATGCCGACGGGGTTGCCCAGGCAATTTTTAAACCCCACTTTCCCGACCCGACCTTGGGTACCATCTCACTTGTGGGAGTAAGATAAAAACTGGCCTTGTGCCTAACTCCTCGAGAGGAGTAATCAATACTCACCCTTCATTTTATAATCAACCTTTCCATCAACTGACCAACCCTCATATTTAAGACTCCCTTGCATCCCAATTTCAGTTTTCACTGCCAATATTATGCTCCTGTAAAACATTTTAAATACTCCAAAGAAATACAATTTTGACGAAAATTTGTTAATTGATATCTACTGGATGTTGTTAATATTTAAAAAATCGGAGGTATTTAAAATTGTCACGTAGGACTTTAATTCGTTGCTGCTGAACTTCTATATCAGCCCACCTCCTACAACTACCACAAACCCTCCTACTATAGACATCAATAACATAGATGCCCTACACCTACCCACCCACACACACACACATCATTTACTTGTTTTATATTTTTACAACTAATTGTGATCCACTTCACTCTCTAACCTGTTTTTCGATGAAACTTCTTCAACTTCAATTTAATATCATCCGTCACAGGAGGATTAACCCTAACCCTAACCCTAACACTAACCACACATATATAACCCTAACGCAACATACATAACCCTATCATAACACTAACCCTAAACCAACATACATAACCCTAACCCAACAGAAATAACCCTAACCCTAATCCAACATACATAACCCTATCTCTAACCCTAACCCTAACCCAACATACCTAACCCTAACCCAACATACATAACCCTAACCCTTTCACTAACCCAACATACATAACCCTAACCCTAACCCAACATACATAACCCTAACCCTAACTCAGCATACATAACCATAACCCTAATCCTAACCCAACATACATAAACCTAACCCTAACTACACATACATAACCCGAACTTTAACCCAACATATATAACCCTATCATAACAGTAACCCTAAACCAACATATATAACCCTAACTCTAACCTAACATACATAACCCTAACCCTAGCCTTAACCCAACATACATAACCCTAACCATACCCTAATCCTAACTACACATACATAACCCTTACCCTAACCCTACATACATAACCCTAACCCAACATACATAACCCTAACCCAACATACCTAACCTTAACCATACATACATAACCTTAACTCTAACCCAACATACATAATCCTGACACTAAACCAACATACATAACCCTAACCCTAATCCTAACCCCTAACAGCGTCACTCTATTCTACTCATATTGTCCCACTATAGTAATTCCTCTTCATTCCCTGTAATAATCAAGTAGTCCCCCTATCTATATATGTATCTCAATATTCCGCATGTATCAGGAGGAGAAACCAACTCCTAACAGCAGAAACCCCTAATTTAATTTACTCCTATTGCCCCTTCGCAGTAATTCCACCATTCCCTGTATTAACTAATTAATCAATTTACCCTCATATATATATATATATATATATATATATATATATATATATATATAAACCGTATTCTGTACCCCAACATCTAAATACATCAAATATAAAGTAAATTACATTTAATTTTTTTTAAATTATATTTAAAAATCACTTTTCTGTTTTTTTATTCACAAATCAGCTGAAGCTCGCTGCTTTCAGACAACTCCATTTGATGATTGTATGATTTTTTTCTTCATTTCTCTTCATCCTGAGAAAGTCTTACTATAAAGACGAAACGTTAATGAATACATAAATAAGTTAGGTATGTTTATATATTTGTACGTACAGGATTCACTTCTATAATAATTAATTGATCATTATGAATTTTGGAAGACAGCTGCCATGCGTTATAAGTTCAAATGTTGACTGTTGATGGACTCTCTCTCTCCCGTCGATTTCGACGTATGAGTGCCCCACCGTGAATTTGTAATAGCAAGGGTTGCGCAATGCCCAACAACCGCTCTCCTGAGTCGGCATTGCTTGATTCCAATGGCAAGTAATAATACAAGACGACTGAAAATAATGCCGAGATAAGCAGCGAGCACATACAGCACCTGGTATTCCCAAATGGTCACCGACGACGCTTAACTTCGGTGATCTAACGGGAACCGGTGTGTCAACGTGATTGTGTTGTATATAAGAGAATGTTGGCTATATTTAGTTGAATTTAGTGTTAAAACAAAAGAAAATGAGGAAAGGAGGGTTGAAGTCCGTCGTTTCATTTCAGATACGTCCGATTTTTTAAATGTTAAAAATATCTAGTAGATATCGATAAATAAATACTCGTCAAAATTCTATTTCTTTGAAGTATTTAAAGGAGCACAATATTGGCACAACCTCCAATTTGAAAATTTCAGTGTATCACTTTTGCATTTTTTTTTTAACATGGTTCACCCCAAACAAGGCGGGCCGCCACTGTAGACGTAAGGGGCTACTGAGAAAAAAGAAAAGGGGAGAAGGTTGGGGGGTCAGCCTAGATTGGGATCTGCGCAGCGAGATGTCTGTTCACATTAGTTTTAAATTTCTGCATGTCAGTACTGTCGGGAAAACAGGGGGAAGGGAGAGAGTTCCAGAGGCCAGCAGCACGATGAAAGAAGCTATTTGAGTAGAAGGCTCTCCGACATCTGGGGACCTCCACAGTGAATAGATGGGATTTAGTTAGTTGTCGAGTGGGTCTAGTGAATTTACGTCGAGAGGGCACCAGAGTAGCCACTTCATCGGAGCATAATCCATTGAAGTATTTGTAAAACAAGCATAAGGATGCTACATTGCGGCGATGGGACAGGGACTGGAGCTTGGTTGATAGTGAGGGACCTATTAGGTTGGCGACTCTTTTTTGGACCTTGTCAATGAGGGAGAGACTAGTAGATGATGCACCAGCCCAGATGTGACAACAATACTCCATGCATGGGCGGATGGTGGCTTTGTACCGATACAGGATAATGTCAGGTGTGTGGAGTTTGCTAGCACGGTAGAGGGAGCCAACCTTCTTTGAGGCAACCTTGGCAATGTCCTCAATGTATGTGTTCCAATTCATGTTACCTGTGAAGGTTAGGCCGAGGAGTTTGAATGATGAACTCTCGGGTAGGGTGTTATTTGCCATGGCAATCGGTGGTTGAAGAGGTTTATTGTAGTTATTTGGTAGTCATTAAAGTTGATCTGTAGTCATCAGACATAAATTAAGCAAATTTTCTGGGACGAGTATTCTTCTTGAATAGTATATATGTATATATATGTATATATATATATATGTATATGTATATATATATATATATGTATATATATATGTATATGTATATATATGTATATATATGTGTATATGTATATATATGAATATATATGTATATATGTATATATATATATATATATATATATGTATATGTATATATATATGTATATATATGTATATGTATATACATATATGTATATATATGTACATATATATGTATGTATATATATATATATATATATATATATATATATATATATATATGAAATTAAAATGGAATAGGCGGAAGACATAAAAAGCTCAACTTTTCGCCAAAATGTAATATGGGCTTTGTCAAGAGCGAACGAAAAAAATGCAAAAAATGATTTTTTTTTTTTTCGTTCACTCTTGACAAAGACCATATAACATTTGGGCGAAACATTGAGCTTTTTAGGTCTTCCGCTTATTCCATTTTAATTTCATACCGTCGGATTATTTTATCCTTTCATCTATTCATATATATATATATATATATATATATATATATATATATATATATATATATATGTATATATACATATATATTATATACATATATATATACATATATATATATATATATATATATATATATATATATATATATACATATATATACATATATATATATATGTGTGTGTGTGGGTGGGTTGATGTAGAACTTTATATATATATATATATATATATATATATATATATATATATATATATATATATATATATATATATATATATATGAGACTGGGAGGAGATCAACCGTATAATTTCTACGGTTTTTCTCAGTTAATATTTAATAAATTATAAGGAAAACGTTTTATACTCGGTTTATATATATGTGGCTTTATAGAGAAATAGATGGGAATATAATCATGAAGATTGCGCATAAAACGTTTGATGTGGCGTAGATGGGTAATTTAGCCGGTAATAAATACCTACTTGAAGAAAAAAAAGAAAAAAAAAGTGACCGTCAAAGATGGCGGATGTAAACATATTCCTGTGTGACATCGACGTCTTTTGCTCCATTCCCAAGGGGGATAACTCTATCAGACGCTTCCGTTTACACTAGTAAAAAATAAAAAAAGTAATAACAAAGAGAAACGGAAACAAATGAGAAGCGATATAACTTCGATCAGAGCTTAGATGTCGTTTTTTGTTTGTTCTTTGATTTGCCTGGCGACTGGTTAGAAGAAGAAAAAGTCCTTAATTCAATAATTATAACTTGAGCTGACAGCTAGCAAAACAAAAAAAATGGCTTCTAGGACTTCTTTGCTTTGCGGACAATTATTGCTTTATTGTATTTTTCTCTGCCCTCCCCCCCTTCTCTATGACACTTTCCATCAGATAGTCTGAAGGGAGAAATCAGTGTATCGAAAATAAAGTTGTACGGAAAATATATTATCTTCGCTGTACCTACCCAGCATTGCCAAGAGTCTTTTTTACTGGTACAGTGTAACCCGGATATAAGAGCACCGGATATAAGAGAAACCCGAATATAAGAGACATTGTCTCTGGTCCCCAATTACAGCCTGTGTTAATGTCTATAAATTAGACCCGGATATAAGAGACCCGGATATAAGAGAAATCCTTCTATAAGATACTTCTTCTTCGGTCCCGTCCTCCTCAATATAAGAGAGTTCGTTTTGAGTGACAGTGTGATGTCGTAAATCAGTCAAAAGACGTTGCTAAATGTTCTCACCTCATTGGTGAGTCTTTCTATGACCTTCACTATAACCATATCCGTAAAATATTCGTAAAAAAGGTTTCTTTTGTTGTTGTTGTTAGAAGGCGAACCCGGATATAAGAGATTTATTCTCCGGTCTCAACAGTTCTCTTATATCCGGGTTTAACAAAGAGATGTGTGTACAATCAAAAATGACTTTGTTAAGAAAAAGTCATTTTTGACTGAATTATTTGTGAAAACTGATTGGAAAGTATTTTTGTATGTCTATAACTGTTAAATAAACTAGTGTTCTGTGCGTAAAAAGCGTTATATGTGGTGTTTCCATACTTACATAAACAAAATAGACAATACCCGGATATAAGAGGAACCAGGATATAAGAGACTTATTCTCCGGTCCCGACAGCTCTCTTATATCCGGGTTACACTGTACTTTAATCCCAAATACAAAATGAAAACCATATATCTAATCTCAGTAACCCTTATCCTCAGGTGATTTTTGGCCTTGGTAATTGCTGACCTATTAGTACCGATCAATCAATTCAATAACCTCCCTAACGAAAAATCAGTTAAAAATTTAAGTATTTTTTGTTGTTTTGTTTTTTTACTTTTAATCTTTTACTAATTCCTTTATTTCAAAATTTGTGCAAAATAAGTTAAACACCTAATTTTTTGAGTTGGCAGGTGTCTGTTTACTTGACTTTAACTCCAAATACAAAATGAAAATCATATATCTAATCTCAGTAACCCTTATCCTCAGGTGACTTTTGGCCTTGGTATTTAATGACTCATTAGTGGACATCAATCAATCTTATTGGCAAAAACAAGAAAAATGCAACAGTTAGAAGACTTTACATCTATATACACGGTGAGAATGTTTGTCTAAGGCAGGGGTGGGCAAACTACGGCCCGCGGGCCGCATGGGGCCCGCCAAAGGGGTATATGTGGCCCTCCAAAGTATTGAATATTGAATGCCCAAATCAATATTGTAAAATCAGAATGTAAGTAATCGGCAAATTGTTCTTCTCACTCACTCTCTTTCTTTCACTGCCCTTTTTTCGGACAACATGGCTCTTCTCTTTTTTTTATCTATCTCTCTTTCTCTGCTTTTTTTTATCTCAATCTTTCTCTCTATATTGCATTTTTTCTCTATTTTATTTGCATCCTTTCTCACTCCTTATTAGTTTTTTTTTCACCTGACAGAAATAGATTTTTTCAAGCTTTTAATGTTGTTATTCTATTTATTTATTCAAATAAATGTTGTTTTCTTCCAAATGCGTTTTATGTGAATCCTCTACGGTACTTTAAAATGCTAATAAATGAAAAATGATTGTATTTTCGCTTTGAAATCCATATATTTCGGCTATTTCAGATATCAATTATATTGTAAAATTTGATTTTTTTAATGTGGCCTTTGCTCTGAAAAGTTTGCCCACCCCTGGTCTAAGGCGACTTTTAACATGGATATGGTAAGCATTATCACGACCTCCTCTTGACGGCTATTCTAGGGAGCATAAACACAGACGGAAAATGTTGCCCTTCTTCTGTTTAGACGAAAACGGCGATGGTACAACTTCTGCAGGTGATCAGGACAAGTTGTTGGGCTGAAGACATACTCTAAACATAGTTTTACATAACCGTTGATGATGGTGTATGCAAGAATCAGGTACCCTCGAATCCTTCGCTGTTAAATTCGTAGCAGATTAAGCATTTGCAGTCGTTCTTTGTTGGTAAATTTAATTACTTTAATTGAATTACACCACACAATTGTAACATTGTCTCATTATATTCAAATGGTAAATAAATGTAAAAATTCTAATAATTTTCATAATTCTTATAAATTTATTAATTCTTATAAATTTAATAAATCTGATGAATTAAATAATTATAATGAATTTTATAATTCTAATAATTTTAATAATTCTAATAAATTTAATGATTCGAATAAATGCAATAATTCTAAAAAATTAAATAACTCTAATAAATTTAATAATTCTCATAAACTTAATAATGCTGGTGAATTTGATCAGTTTAATGAATTTAATAATTCTAATTAATTTAATGATTCTAATAAATTTAATGTTCTTATAAATTTAATACTTTTAATAAATTTAATAATTCTAATACATTTAATAATTGTAATCAATTAAATGATTCTAATAAATTAAATTATTTTAATCAATTTAACTTTCTAATAAATTTAATAATTCTAATAAATTTGATAATTGTAATGAATTGAATCATTTTACTTAATGTAGTAATTCTAATAGATTTAATTATTCTAATCAATTAAAATATTCTAATGAATGATTCTAATTAATTTAATAATTTTAGTTAATTTAATCATTTTAATTAATTTAATAATTCTACAAAATTTAATAATTCTAATAAATTTAATAATTCTCATGAATTTAATAATTGTAATGAATTAAATAATTCTAATAAATTTTATAATTTTAATAAATTTAATCATTTAATAAATTTAATAATTCTCATAAATTTAATAATTGTAATGAATTTTATAATTGTAATGAATTAAATAATTCTAATAAATTTTATAATTTTAATAAATTTAATCATTTAATAAATTTAATAATTCTCATAAATTTAATAATTGTAATGAATTTTATAATTGTAATGAATTAAATAATTCTAATAAATGTTATAATTTTAATAAGTTTAATCATTCTAATAAATTTAATAATTCTCATAAATTTAATAATTGTAATAAATTTTATAATTTTAATAAATTTAATCATTTAATAAATTTAATAATTCTAATAAATTTAATAATTCTCATGAATTTTATAATTGTAATGAATTAAATAATTCTAATAAATTTTATAATTTTAATAAATTTAATCATTTAATAAATTTAATAATTCTCATAAATTTAATAATTGTAATGAATTTTATAATTGTAATGAATTAAATAATTCTAATAAATGTTATAATTTTAATAAGTTTAATCATTCTAATAAATTTAATAATTCTCATAAATTTAATAATTGTAATAAATTTTATAATTTTAATAAATTTAATCATTTAATAAATTTAATAATTCTAATAAATTTAATAATTCTCATGAATTTTATAATTGTAATGAATTAAATAATTCTAATAAATTTTATAATTTTAATAAATTTAATCATTTAATAAATTTAATAATTCTCATAAATTTAATAATTGTAATGAATTTTATAATTGTAATGAATTAAATAATTCTAATAAATGTTATAATTTTAATAAGTTTAATAATTCTCATAAATTTAATAATTGTAATGAATTAAATAATTCTAATAAATTTTATAATCCTTATAATTTTAATAATTCTCATAAATTTAATAATTGTAATGAATTAAATAATTCTAATAAATTTTATAATCCTTATAATTTTAATAATTCGAATAAATTTAATGATTCGCATAAATGTAATAATTCTAAAAGATTAAATAACTCTAATAAATTTAATAATTCTCATAAATCTAATAATGCTGGTGAATTTGATCAGTTTAATGAATTTAATAATTCTTATTAATTTCATGATTCTAATAAATGTAATCTTATTATAAATTTAATAATTGTAATAAATTGAATATTCGTAATAAATTAAATTATTTTAATAAATTTAATTTTCTAATAAATTTAACAATTCTAATAAATTTAATTATTTTAATAAATTTAATAATTTTAATAAATTTAATAATTATAATGAATTGAATAATTTTACTTAATGTAGTAATTCTAATAGATTTAATTATTCTAATCAATTAAAATATTCTAATAAATTAAATGATTCTAATTAATTTAATAATTCTAGTTAATTTAATCATTTTAATGAATTTAAAAATGGTAATGAATTTTATAATTTTAATAAATTAAAAAAATTACTAAATGAAGTAATTATAATAAATGTAATTATTTCCAAATAATATAAAGCTCACTGTATTACAGATACTACACTTTGCTCCGCGTTTTAAATTACAACTAGTTTAATATATTTGTCGTGTTGCTTTCTCGACACAGTTATTATCCTCTTTCGTCTTCCTAGGAACAGGTAAAGAACACAAGAGACGAAAAATATGATACAATAAAACAAGTATTCGCCTTGAAAATAATGAAACCCCCTAAAAAAAAATGGTCCCAATAAACTAAAAACCTCGTTTTCGTCTTCTGTCAGCCGAAATTCTTATTGAATTAAGTTATTTTCTTTTCTGAACAGTCGACAGGAAAATCTAAGAAGGGACAAAATGGCCGACTAACTTATGATCGATGCTTCATCTTTCTTGATTGCTTTTTTTTCTTTGTTCTTTATGGGTATTTGTTGTTTGTTTGTTTGTGTAAACAGATTGTTATTCCTTTAGGAATGGATTCAAAGACGCCGATGTCACTTAGGAATACTGTTTTTTTTTTATATATCCGTCAACTTTGATGTATTTGTTTCTTTTTTAAAAGTTCCTTATTTATGACCAGCTAAATCACACATCTGCGCCAAATGAAACGCTTTATGTGCAACTGTGATGATTATATTCCTAACCATTTCGTTCGCGATCTGCTATTTGGTCTCGTACCAGAAGAGTCAGAATATGGAATTTTTTTAGCAAGATGATGGTAGAAAAGGTGGCTGTAATATATATTGAATTGCCACTATGTCCATTAACGGCTTACATCCATATGAAGTAAGTATAAATTGCATAGTTCAATAAGTCATATTTAACACACGTGGGAATAGTGTGACAATAAATAGGAACACTCACCGTCAGGAAAAAGAATGAGGTGCTTCGCATGTCGTGTATGCAGATTTAAAAAGGGCTCCTCTTCATAGGTGCACGTGTTTATGGTGGTCTGATTTGCATATGTGGATATTAGGTGATATAAATGAAGGGGACAGCTGGGAAGGATGAGAAGCGATTTGGATTGGAGAGAGAAAGGCAGAGAGAAAGTGGGTTGCACGAAATTTGGTTGGAAATTGAATGACAGTCAAAACTTTTGGAGAAAATGGCAGAAAGTGGGTTGCACGAAATTCGGTTGGAAATTGAGTTACAGTCAAAACCTTTCCATTAAGTTTTCAAATCCAGCCCAAATCTAACCATGGTTCGCAATTATGTAGGTGTTCGTCTTACTATGTACTTGACGAAAACCATTAACTATTGCCCTCGAGTGGCTTTTGAGCCTTGATGCGCGCTAATTCGTTGTTAAAAAGAAGCACGCTAAGTCATTTTCAACCATCGTTTCACAATAAACTCTTCATCGCGCAACCACTGTTACAGTGTACATCTATTGTCTCACGACAGAAAGAAACCAATCAGTCAGCCATAATTAATTCGATCTCGCCCCGCGTAAGGCCACGTGTACTCCAGCTAGGAAAAGCTCTATATTATAGCAATTTACGTCCGATTTAAAATAGATTGCGGACTAAGGTCAATAAACAGGAGATCGTAAGTAATGAGAAAAGAACAAAAGTAAACAAGGCGGTGAATAAGACGGAGCGAAACTTTCTGGAAGTGACGTTTGTTAAGTGTTGATTCCAATGTTTGCTTTTATTTTTGATTGTTTCATCAGCGACGCCCGTTGCTAGGGCGACGGCAGTTGCGCAGTGGTAACTCATTTGGCGGGGTTTGATTTTTGTGAGGAGCGTGTACATGATGGCGGCCAGGTATGTATCGGCGCGGGAAGGAATGAGGGATCGATTCGGCTCGTTCTGGCGCCAATAATAGCAAACGCGGACGTGGCCTAATAAGACGAATAAACTTTGAACAGGAATGTACATGAACGCCAAACACACGCGCTTAAACCTAGAGATAATTACATACACACACATACACGCACACACACATATATAGGAAAGTTTGAATTACCTACTAAGCCGTATCCCCGAGTGTATTTAGTCTCTCTGTACAAGGGTGTGTCAGGAAAACCTGACATGAAGATACTTCCCCTACAAGTAAACCCTGACCAAATATAAAAACTAACATAGTATTCGAAGCCCAAATAAGATCCCCTCGACATGGCTATACACTGGCTAATACAAGGAATGGTGCACCTTTTCCAAGTAATGTTACCTCAAGTACCACCAGACTAGATGAATTCTTGTCCTGGAATCCGGTAAGACCAAGAGACCACAAAAACATATACTATAACGTAGATCATGGGTCAATTGAAGAGAGAAATTAATATTATTAACTTCTTTACTAACTCAACTTTTGACAGGTAAAGGAGAACTTTAATGGAATATTCGAATATCTATGTATTTTCGAAAATTAAATTCAAAAGAAAAAGTTAATAAAACTAAAATGCATTTTATGGCGTTCTAATTGCTCATTATTATTTTTAATAATTCATATTACCATATAAACAATGGTTTCTAAAACAAGGACAACATTTCTTATTATTATTTATTATATTTTAAAAAGAAACATAATTACAACTCGAACATGTCAGAGCGCGACAAACGCGTCGTCCATCGTTTAGATTTACAAAACCGACTGTTGTCGTATTGTCCTGTAGAAGAAGAGGGGAAAGAGAGAGATAGGGGAGAGGGAGTAAGAGAGGGAGAGAGAGGAAGAAAAAGAGAGGCCGAAAAGGAAGGGAAACACAGACGCCGTCAGTGGTGCAACAAATCCCGGTGACAGGTTATCTAACCTCTTGAGCTTGGCTGGTGTTTCCAACATTTTTTATATTTTTACTGACATCGGATCACACCGAATACCCCAATCAGTTAGCTTAAAGTTTTAGTGCAGTGAATTTATTTTACTTGCAACTCAAGTCTGGCGCAAGGGATTGCGAAACGTAACGGGGAGCACCAGCTCCCCAAAAAGAGTTCACGCGTTGTTCCACATATACATGTGTCATTTTAAATAAATAAATAAAAATGCAAAAATTACAAACATGTTTTATTCCAATATTCTTGACACGCAAACACAAATTTTTTCTCACAGTAGATTCAATAATAATAATTACCATCGTAGGATTCATCGTAAAATCTTCTCTGCTTTTAACGGCAGTGTTTCAAGTCGTCCAGGACTTCTCATTATCGCTAGATTCAAGCAATGCCGGTTCAGGAGATGTGCGTTTTAGGATTGCCCAACCATTGCTTCACTATATATTTCACGCACGGGCACCGTTACAGAACGTATCCATTGTCTCACGACACTGAAAACCTTCAGATAACTGTCACTTAGAACTGAATTGTACTTAGTACTATATCCACTGCGCCACGAGTCCTTGCGGACAAATCTAGTATGAATTTTAAGAGCCTTAAACCTATTCTTGTTTTTTGTTTTTTTTTAATAAAGGGTTCCGTTCGAAATTCCGTCTTGATTCCCGAGTTCGACAGAAATATTCCCGAGTTCGACAAGGTACACTTGAAGAAGGTCGAAGTTTACATCGGCCAAAACGTTGTGATAAAAACGCCCAACATGAGAACAGTAGTCCGAATATACCAAATTTTACAAAGAATCAACCCTCATCTAAAAAATTCCGAAACATTGTTTTTGTTTTAAAAAAATAAATTGCTGTGAATGTATATTTTTTGTTTAAATAAAATAACGTGTTTTTATTTCTGTTTTTATTTCTGTTTTATATCGGTTTTTTTTGGTGGTGGGGGGGGGATTCTTCGATCAATCATTGGAAATAAGTTGGCAGTGCTGTGATGTTTCCAGCTGTTGGTGATGTTTCACGTCGGCAAATCACAGAGTAAATATTTGAAGGGTTCGAATGCAAAACGCGATAAACGCCATTTACAAAATCACGAAACTGTCTCTACAAAAAGTGTCGCATTTCAACACTCGACGACACCCCAAACTATGCGTTACACAATCTGATAACAAATAATTTTGTTATTGATTTCAATTAAAATCAGCTTTCAGTCGAAGTGTATATTTAATATATTCGTGTTTTTTATTGTTTACGGTCTCAATTTAAACGAATTGGATTTATCGCGTTTTGCGTTCGAACTCTTCATTTGTTTGTACGTTTTCACTTTGCCAAAACTTTGTTCATTTAATTAAAATAATTGTTCTAGATTCGGAAATGATAGAAATGACGAGATTATTTTTTTTCTTCTTTCAAATAAATGGATGTTCGTTCTGGAATTGCACATTTCTTTGACATAAGCCGTTTAACCAATCGATGTTTGCGTTTCCTAGGTAGTGTTTCGTAATCGTCAACCATAGATTTTACTGGCGGGGTTTTAGAATACATTCTAATCATAGAGAGCAGGGGGTGCTTCGGAAACTGACCCCTGCTCTTCGATAGTCCCTCACCTCGAAAGTGCTAAACTTCTCTCTGATCAACACTTTAGATTTGTGCAATCACGTTCTACTTCGGATATCCTAACGGTCATTTCGGAACACATATAACATATACTGAGCAAGGCAGGTGAGGCTAGGGCAGTAGCATTTCCATATATGCAAAGAAGGTGGGCTCTCTATACGGCGCAAGTAAACTTCTCACACCTGACATTATCCTATATCTCTACAAAGCCACCATCCGCCCATGCATGGAGTATTGTTGCCGCATTTGGGCTGCTGCATCATCCGCTAGTCTCTCCCTCTTAGACAAGGTCCCAAAAAAGAGTTGCTAACTTGATAGGTCCTTCACTATCCACCAAGCTCTAGCCTCTGTCCCATCGCCGCAATGTTGCATCTGTTCCGATGAATGCTCTGTATACCGCTGATCTAATATATTGTCCTGTACAGTTCTAGAAGGTCCACACTCCAAGGCATTCCTTTTTCTTTGAGAACGGGTTTGTTTATTGCTAATCGCCTGAGGCGCCCCTATCAGGGAATGCTGACTGAACTGCTTAGACATTTTTTGTAGACCAGAGCGCGCTTATCCCAGTACGCTGGCTAACAACACCTGACCTTCTATCTAGCCTCCGAGAGAGGAGGTAAGTAAAATATATTTTGACCTTGTGGCTAACTTCCTGGAGGTTAATCACTTAGCTAAAGGAAAGATAAGATCGTCCTGGATGGCTGGACATATAAACAGCAATTAAATGCGGATGTGCCCGTGGGTTGATCTTCGGACCTTTATAATTCCTGATTTTCATAAAGGACTTGCTTACGATCACGTCCGAGATGGGTATATTTATTGATGACACCACGCTCTACATGTGATAAAATCGAACGCACACATATCCAAGGAGTGGCTGAAATTTTAGAAAATGACCTCCAGTCTGTAGTGGAATGCGTCATAGAAAGATGGCTACGTTTAAAGCTACCACGAAAAAGCTCCTTTCCTTCAACAATTTAAAAAAAAAAACGTTTTCAACCACCGATGGCCATGGCTTATAGCACCCTTTCCTCGAGGGTCTAACATTCAAACTACTCAACCTAACATTCACGGGTAACATGAATTGGAATAAATGCATAGAAGATACTGCCAAGTCTGCTGCAAAGAACATACATTTGGAATAAATACATAGAAGATACTGCCAAGTCTGCTGCAAAGAAGGTGAACTGGAATAAATACATAGAAGATACTGCCAAGTCTGCTGCAAAGAACGTGAATTGGAATAAATACATAGAAGATACTGCCAAGTCTGCTGCAAAGAAGGTGAACTGGAATAAATACATAGAAGATACTTCCAAGTCTGCTGCAAAGAACATGAATTGGAATAAATACATAGAAGATACTGCTAAGTCTGCTGCAAAGAAGGTGAATTGGAATAAATACATAGAAGATACTGCCAAGTCTGCTGCAAAGAAGGTGAATTGGAATAAATACATAGAAGATACTGCCAAGTCTGCTGCAAAGAACATGAATTGGAATAAATACATAGAAGATACTGCCAAGTCTGCTGCAAAGAACGTGAATTGGAATAAATACATAGAAGATACTGCCAAGTCTGCTGCAAAGAACATGAATTGAATTAATACATAGAAGATATTGCCAAGTCTGCTGCAAAGAACATAATTTGAATTAATACATAGAAGATATTGCCAAGTCTGCTGCAAAGAACATGAATTGGAATAAATACATCGAAGATACTGCCAAGTCTGCTGCAAGAATTAAATTAATACATAGAAGATATTGCCAAGTCTGCTGCAAAGAACATGAATTGGAATAAATACATCGAAGATACTGCCAAGTCTGCTGCAAAGAACGTGAATTGGAATAAATACATAGAAGATACTGCCAAGTCTGCTGCAAAGAACATGAATTGGAATAAATACATCGAAGATACTGCCAAGTCTGCTGCAAAGAACATGAATTGGAATAAATACATAGAAGATACTGCCAAGTCTGCTGCAAAGAACATGAATTGGAATAAATACATAGAAGATACTACCAAGTCTGCTGCAAAGAACATGAATTGAATTAATACATAGAAGATACTGCCAAGTCTGCTGCAAAATCGATCGCCTCCCTCTACCGGATAGGAAACTTCTGACACCTGCAAGTAGTCTATATCTCTACAAAGCCAACATTCGCTTGTTGCCACATCTTGCCTGGTGCACCGACAACTCGTCTCTCACTTTTGGACAAAGCCCAAAAAAGAGTTTCTCACCTACTACGATTCACATTGTCTACCAAGCCCCACCCCTGTCACATCACTGCAGTTTTTCATCCCTGTGCTTGTTTTACAAGTACTTCACTAGAATGTGTTCAGATGAACTTGGTGCACTTGTATCTCCTTAACATAATTACTCCCGACAAACCTGACAAGCAGCAAAATCACACCCCTTCGTTGTAGATGCCTCCAGATACCAGAACGTTTTTAACTCCAATAGCTTATTTCCTCGGGTCTCTTGTCTTTGAAATGCCCTCCCTGCTCTCTGTTCCATCGCTTTTACTAAAATGCAGCAATTGAAATGTAATAGAAACAAGCATCTCGCTTAACAACTCCCTATTTAGGTTCCCCCTATAAATCTGTCCCCTAATTCACAGTTGTTTCTTTTACGTATGAGTGGCAGTATTTCTTGTTTAGGGTAAATTGAAGAGAAGATAATAATTAAGCAGTTTTGCCAGTTCTCTCCTTTGACAGATCGAACATCAGATGAGATTTATTCTGCTCGTAAATAAAATGAAAGGCTTTAATTCTCTCACTTTAAAACATGACCGTAACGATAGCCGAGAGGTTGAGAATGTTTGAATAGAGCCTGTCTTGAAACGCCGGTTTATGTAGGTATAAACGATTTAATATTTATTTGTTTGTATATATGTATATATATATGTATATATATATATATATATATATATATATATATATATATATATATATATATATATATATATATATATATGGGAAGAGAAGGATGAAGGTAATCCGACGTGATGGTAAAATGAAAAAGGAAAACCAAAAACTGGATGTTTTTTATGTGTACATCAACGTTTCGTCTTTATTTATAAGACTTCATCAGGATGATGATATAGGGAAAAGATATCATGCAAGCACAGATACATGTAGGGTAGACATGTTGGGAAGAAAAATAAAATAAAATGAGAAATAATGGCAGCGTCTTGCTGGACGTCCGTACTTGTTAGAGAATGAAAATGAGTGGGAGAAAAAAGGGGGGAAAGGGTGGAGGGAGCGAGGACTACTGTGGCTGGCGATGTGAGAAAGAGGTGGGGGATGAGCAGGGGTAAAATGGATGGCAGAGAGAGATTGGAGGAAGAGGGGGAGGGGGTGTTTGACCAGATGGCTGTGGTCGAGATTGAAGGGGAAGAGTGAGTTGGAATGTTTGTGTGTGGGGGGTGTATGCAGGGAAAATGGGGATGGGTAGAGAGGGAGGGGGGGTTGTGATTTTTGTGGATGGGCGAAAGTTATGGTCTTAGAGAGCGTTTGGAGAAAATGAGGGAATTTAAGAAGAGGTATGGGAGAAAATAGATGAGAGGGGGAAGAGGGAGGATTTGTCGTGATAGGGTGTGAAATATTTGAAATATTTGGAAAATGATAGCAATGAGTGAGGGATTGGAGTGGGTGGGGGAGGGGGGTGATTGAAAGGGTGGGTGAGGAATATTTGAAATATTTGGAACATGAGAAAGTTTATTTGGATATATATAGTTAACTAATATAGTGATTGCAGTAGATTGATTGACTTACTAGACAAAAATCTTTCAAAATTTTTTTTAAATTTTTTTTCCAGTTTTGAAGGTTAAAAAAACTTTCGAGACTATATATATATATATATATATATATATATATATATATATATATATATATATATATATATATATTAGTACTTCATGTATCCACATAAAATATTATAAGGAGATATAATTTTTAATGTGTCAGTTTTCAGTATTTACTTCAACAGTGCTCGATACGTAAGTAGAGCTAGCTAGTAAGCAATGAAAATATATATTGCAATCAAGCTACACAGAGGCTCCCGTGTTTCATCCACGGGGGGAATCGTCAGGCTAATTTTTTTATTCAAATATAAATTTTTACAACAAAAAATACTTATAATAACTCCATGCATTTTAGCCTGATGATTCCCCCGGGGATGAAACGCGGGAGCATCTGTGTATTG
>OY744534.1:8668016-8693016 GCA_963556195.1 Sepiola atlantica | reverse complement strand
CAGCCTGCGTTTGCAATTGCTTTGGGTTCCGTAGAGATTATTTTTCTTATTGAAGGGGCAGTGGAATAGCTAACCTTAACAGAATTTATGTTAAAAAGTTTGTATAGTTTATTTGTGGGTGGGAAAGGTTTGTCGAGTAATTTAAGGAAAAGGTGGCCTACGTTTGTCTTGGTATTCGTGGAATAGGGTGGGGAAAACCAGATCACCGATCTCCTTCTATTGCGGGTCCCCCGTGGTTGGTCTCGGGTGGGGGTGTATGAGATCTCTTCTCTGAACCCGCTTTATTTGTCTGTTTACTTGTTGATTTTAATTTTATGGCGCCACCCCCATACCTGTTCGGACTAACAGTCGTTGAACTATAGTCCACCGAATAAAGATATGCAAGGAAGCTGTGGTTCGTAAGTTCAAACTAAATTGGCTAGCGTATAGCTTAACTAGACTTGACCAAAATGTAATTTAGTCGACTTCTCAACCTCGTTTAACACACTTACTTCTTAGCTCCTTTTCTTTCTCTCTTAAAACCTGGCTACAGCTGGTGTTTTCCAACGCGAGGCTCTAAATTTTCAGTTTTTATTTTATTTTCATTCTGCCTTTGACAAGATGCGATTGCATCGAAACGTTGGTTGATTGACGTAAAGCTATGATATTGTTTATGTAATTTTATAAATGCTCTGTTTGATATTGAGCACTCTTGGAAAAAATATGTTCACTTTACTACATATTTGAACTTAATCAATCAATTAATATATATATATATATATATATGTATATATATATATATATATATATATATATATATATATATATATATATGAGATATACATTTTACTACAGCTTAGAAGGGCTGTTGAAACGATAACTTTGAAATTTTAGAATCAGTTAACATGACGCGAGATTTTGTTAAACAAATGAAATATTTATTAAACCATTTATTTTTAATCCAAATTTTCGGTTTAAAAAACCTAATTCATAGTACAAACAATATTTCCTTGTTTTTCTTTTCTTCTTTTTTTTTCATAGTCGAAGACTTACGGCTTGGCCGAAGATCGATCTTCTGGTGTTATATATATATATATATATATATATATATATATATATATATATATATATATATATATATATATATATATATATATAAAGGAATGATGAATGTAATCCGACGTAATGGGAAACCAAAAAGATGTTTTTTTAACGAAAATGATGTGGATGATTCACCCCCACCCCTCCACTTTTTCACTCACAGCCATTCACATTATTTTCATTCCCTGTCACCGACTTCCTTCAACCCGGACCTCGATCCTGCGCTCCCAGTAGTGGCTACTACTTCTTCTCATTAACCCATCATGTCAACCCAATATTTTCATGGACTTGCATGACATTTTTCTTAAAATTATCATCCTGAGGAAGTCTTACAAATAAAGACAAAACGTTGATGAATACATAAAAAACATCTTTTTGGGTTTTCCTTTTTCATTTCCCATATATATATATATATATATATATGTATATATATATATATATAAATATATATATATATATATATATATATATATCCGTCCCGTTACACCGAAGTTAGCGAGTATTAAACTGCCGGACGAGTCCATTTGAATTATTACAAGGTAGAGAAAACCCCTGCATCCACTTTATTTCTATAACGAGACGTGTTCTGCTATTTATTCTATCCACTTTCTATACCGATTTATACGTTTTTCTTTTTCGTTCTTTATTTTAAACTTTCAAGATTGATATGTTGTCTTTCTTTCTTATTTTTGTTTAATTTGATCAATGGAGGCGTTATTTTATATGAATATAAATATCAGTGCGAACACTAACGAAGCATAATTCTTTTCTGTCACTTTTGACGTAGGGTATACACTCGTAACTAAAAATAGGTGTTATTCGGATTATTCGAACTACTATTCTCATATTGATCGTTTCGGCCGATATAAACTCCGACCTTCTCAATAAAGGTCTGTTCGAACTTGGGAAATTTCTAGTCAAGCTTTAAGTGTTCCAAAATTCATACTTTTTTCTTTCTTTTTTATGGAAGTCGCTCCAGACAAGGCATGAAGCCACTTGATGTAAGGAGCTAAAGAGGAAAAATACTAAGTGTTATATGGATAGATTCCGACTCAGAAAGCAGCAATACTTCCCCCTTTGTCAGAAACATCGCTCATGGAATGTGAGGACTAAAGGACAAAATAAGGGAAGCGAATGTTACGAGGCTTGCCGAAAGTAAACCCAAGGTCTACTTTCTACTTTCCTTTTTTAGATATATAGATTTCGACCCAGAAAGCAGCAATTATCCCCCCTTTGTCAGAAACATCGCTCATGGAATGTGAGGACTAAAGGACAAAATAAAGGGAGCGAGAGTTACGAGGCTTCCGAAAGTAAACCCAAGGTCTACTTTCTACTTTCCTTTGTTAGATATATAGATTTCGACCCAGAAAGCAGCAATTCTTTCCCCTTTGTCAGAAACATCGCTCATGGAATGTGAGGACTAAAGGACAAAATAAGGGGAGCGAGAGTTACGAGACTGCCGAAAGTAAACCCAAGGTCTAATTTCTACTCTCCTAGAATTGTCGACACGAATCTCTGATCATTTTGAAACAAAATTGTCTTCTTTTTTCGACATAATTGAGGTTTATTGCTTACGGCGTTCCGTGAGACGTCGCCAATAATCTAATGACTTAATTTCGTGTTGCCACGTATTGTGGTCGCGCTGCAGTAAAAAAATAAATAATAAATAAAAATAAACACAAACACATACAAGTCAAATTGAAGGCAACACTTTGTTTAAGCAGAGGTGCTTCAAACAAACCATTATCGTAAAGTTATTCCAACGAAAAATAGTTTTCAGAGTAGCCTCCCTTGGGGAATTATCGATTTAAAATTCTACGCGATTCATTTGTCGTTGTTCGTCAGTTAAAACACCATGAGAAATACAGACGTTAGTTCATATTGTTGTTCTAAGGGAAATAACTCATGTCGGTTTGATGCATGTATTTTGTAACAATTTTCTTACAATTCATTTCAAACATTTTTCGTATACAGTATTTTTTTTTATTTTCAGTCATTTAAATGAATTATATTCTTGATGGGTACAGCATAACTCTAATACGTCTGCCAATGACTCTGCAAGCAAGTTCTTCCTGAATTTTGCACGGACAGTACCACTGTTTCCATGAGGACGAGTTACTTTGCCCCAAATAATTCGGATGTGACTGGCATCCTTTGTGCTGGGGGCATTGGTCTTCATCTTGACTTTGTAGACGTAAACACATTTCTTGCCAAGATAAAAATCGTTTTTTTTTCTTGTCTAAAACGCCATCAATTTTCAAGAGAGCTGTGTGCTGGTTCCTTAGACAACGTGTGCACCCAATGAAGACAGCTTTTGCTGGATGAAATTCGGGTTGAGGCTGCAGTTTTTTTTGGGGGGGGGGGGTTTATACCCCCAGACATGGTAGAAAATATCCGACTTAACTAGTCAAACGGTGCTTATCCAGATTATGGGAGGCATTCAAAAAATAAAGAAAGAAAGAAAGAAAGAAAGCAAAATGATGAATATCTGTTTGATGTACGTACCTGTCACGGGCTGAATATATCCTATACCAAAAAATTACGTAAATTAATCAAGTAGTTTTTATGGCGCTCTTGTATAAGCAGTAACCGATCTGAGGGGGACAACTCTACTTGACCCAGCCGCCGCCATTCCGAACTCGACAAGGGAGACAACTTTAACACAAAGTTTACAAACCCTACAACAATTAATAAAAAATACGCTACGATTCCTAAATGCAAAACAACTCCTAAATGCGCTCAAAACAACCTTCAAACAATTAATTTAAAACCTGTAACATTTTTTTTATTAATTGTTATAAAGTGTATACAATTTGTGGCATGTAAATAAAAGTGTTTAAAAGTTATTTTGAACGCATTTAAAACCGTAACATTTTTTTTTAATTAATTGTTATAAAGTATATACAATTTGCGGCATGTAAATAAAAGTGATTAAAAGTTATTTTGAACGCATTTAAAACCCGTAACATTTTTTTTATTAATTGTTATACAGTGTATACAATTTGCGGCATGTAAATAAAAGTGATTAAAAGTGCATTTAAAACCCGTAACATGTTTTTTTTTTATTAATTGTTTAAAAGTTACTCTGAACGCATTCAAAAGCTATTTCTAACACATTAATTGTTATAAATGTGTGTCAAAGTTGTCTCCCTTGTCGAAGTGTGGGCGAGTTCGGAATGGCGGCGGTTGGGTAAGGTAGAGTTGTCCACCTCAGATCGGTCACTGCTTATACAAGAGCGCCGTTTTTCTTTTATAAATAAAAATAAAATTTTACCAATACACGAATGACTGGAAAATACAGTGTCCATTACGACATATCCAAGTAAATTTAAAGGGGAGATAACTCTAACTATTGTATACGGGGTTGATTTGGGCGTCATTTCTAGCGGTGTGGAGACAAACGCATGGCCAGAGCGCGTACATTGATTCGTTTATCGGTAAAATTTAAATTTTATTTGTAAAATAAAAACTATTTGATTAATTTACGTGATTTTTGGTTTAGGATATATTTAGCCCGTGACAGGTACGTACATTAGACAGATATTTCTCAGTTTGTTTTATTTTTTTATTTGTTTGTTTGTTTTTTCGAATGTCTCCATTAATCTGGATAAACACCCATTTTTCTATTAAAAAACAAACAATGATTGTCAAACTTTTTATTTGCATAGGCGGTGAAGAAGAAGAAGAAGAAGAAGAAGAAGAAGAAGAAGAAGAAGAAGAAAGAAAAGAAGAAGAAGAAGAAGAAGAAGAAGAAGAAGAAGAAGAAAGAAAAGAAGAAGAAGAAGAAGAAGAAGAAAAAGGAAGAAGAAAAAGGAAGAAGAAAAAGAAGAAGGAGAAGAAGAAGGAGAAGAAGAAGAAAAAAGGAAGAAGGAAAAAAAGAAGAAGAAGAAGAAGAAGAAAGAAAAGAAGAAGAAGAAGAAAGAAAAAAAGAAGAAGAAGAAGAAGAAAAAGAAGAAAAAGGAAGAAGAAAAAGGAAGAAGAAAAAGAAGAAGGAGAAGAAGAAGGAGAAGAAGAAGAAAAAAGGAAGAAGGAAAAAAAAGAAGAAGAAGAAGAAGAAGAAGAAGAAGAAGAAGAAGAAGAAGAAGAAGAAGAAGAAGAAGAAGAAGAAGAAGAAGAAGGAAGAAGAAAAAGGAAGAAGAAAAAGAAGAAGGAGAAGAAGAAGAAAAAAGGAAGAAGGAAAAAAAAGAAGAAGAAGAAGAAGAAGAAGAAGAAGAAGAAGAAGAAGAAGAAGAAGAAGAAGGGGAAAAAAGGAAGAAGAAGAAGAAAAAAGGAAGAAGAAAAAGAAGAAGAAGAAGAAGAAGAAGAAGAAAAGAAAAAGAAGAAAAAGAAAAGAAGAAGAACAACAACAACACCACCACCACCACCAACAACAACAACAACAACAAGCCTGATATGCGACACTCTATTTAATAGACTGAGTAGGAAAGGAGACGAACACATTGATTCTTTTTTTTAAATTATTTTCAGAGTTATCTCCCTTGCACTGTGACAGTCGCCTCTCTTTATAATTTGGTTGGATTTCTTGTATTGTTTCCAAACCGAGAATTACCATTTTGCAACAATCTAGCCTTTCTTTAGTTCATGTCGTTTACTGCTTACAAAGTCAGGGAGATAACTTATCTAAATTTGGTGCTTCTGCAATTTGACAATGACATTAAAATATTTAAAGAAATATATAAACTTACATATATGTATAAATGTACTTACATGTTAGCTGAAAATAAGATTGTACAGGAAAACATACACAAATTAATCAAGAATTTATTAAATTAGAAGAAAAAGAAAAGAAAAACAATATTACGTATCGGTAGACATTTCAGCTTACTGATTAGGCAAGGCAGATAACTTTCAAAAATATTCAAAATATAAGAAAAATGGTGTAAAATATAAATAAAATCGTTTTTTATTTTTTACTTAATAAAGACTGGATGAATTTACGTAATTTTTGGTGTACAGTCTTCTTTTCAGCTACCACCTAAGTACATAACAAAGTTTATACATTTCTTTAGCTATTTTTTTTTTAAAGCGAGAGGTCTAACATGTCATTGTGAACTAGCAGAAGCACTTTAGAGTTTATGCTTGTTAGAAAATTCTAACAATTGCTTTCAAACATTTTTCTACAGGGTGGGCAAAAATAAGGGTCCTATTTTTAAAAATTCATAACTTTTTTATTTATTGATTTTTTTAAAAAATTTTTTTAGAATAAGTAAAGGACCCCTTCCGAAGCAAGCATGAGCCGTATTAGCCCTAAGGAACGTACCCTCATTTAGAAAACATTATTTTTGCTTAAAAAACTCAAAACAGTGTAAAAAACAATACTTTAGTTTTTGTAAGTTTTAAGAAGTGTTTTTCGGCTAAAATTTGTTTTGTTTATTTCAAAAAATCTCGGAAGGGTCAGTCTACACACACATAAAGTTTGGTGAGTTTAACTTTTATTTTGTGGAAGTTATTCAAATTCAAGTTATTCAAATTTAAAGATAGGACCCTTATTTTGGCTCACCCTGTATTTAAAAATAAAAAAAAAGAAATTGTTTTTAGATTTATAATTTTTCAGACCCTCTCTTTTTTAAACGCTTAAAACCAACTAACATTGAACATTAAATTTTTTTTTTTAATTATTTTTAAATAATAAGTATGACGAACAGATTTGCGATTTTTCGTGGTTAAGCGGAAAGACAAAATTACGGAAATTGTCAGGAACCCGACAAGTCATGTTTCCGTTAAAAAGATTTTTTAAATATTTGTTTCATTTATTTATTAGTCTTTGTTTAAATCAATGTTTGGCCTATTTGACTAGAAGCAAAGTGTAGTATCTGTTCTGATACATCTTTTTGTACTCGGTTAATGGATGAGAAATCTTTCTAGACTGAGGCAATTTAAACTTTTGAGTGCAACTTCAGTTTAGCGGATACTTTCTGTGATGTCCCCAATCAAAGGGACATAACTCTATGAGTTATCTACCCTTAGGTATGTGCGCTCTTCAATAAATATATGTTTGGACGGCAGTCTATCTGCGACCAAGCTGTTGTTAACACGTTACCTTCTGAGTTGTTGTTCTTTCATATTGTTTGATACCTGCGAGACGGGAAGCCCCGACATTATACTGGCGACGAGAATTTCGTGACGAGCTCACGTTACATTTCGGAATTTAATACAAAAATAATTTTTTTTTTTCCGGAATTAATACAAAAAAAAAAAAAAAATGGCCAGCGTTGGATTACCAGTTTTTCCAAGTTTCAGCGTACATGCGGACCAAAACACGACTACCGTTCGTTGGAAAAAATGGATAGACAGGTTAGAAAATGTATTTATTGCTATGGACATTTGCGACGACAAAAAGAAGAAAGCAACACTTCTTCACTACGCAGGAGACGAAATCTTTGATATCTTCCATGACTTCACGGACCAGCAAAAGGGCATAGGTGCAACAAACATTTTGGACGACGGCTCTATAGTTTCGGGCGAGTATGAAACTGTGAAAAAATCGATAACGGATCATTTCACGCCGCAGAAAAACACGTCATATGAACTTTTCAAATTTAGACGGGCTATGCAAAACATGGACGAGAGTCTAGATCAGTACCATGCCCGACTACGGACTCTAGCCACCACGTGCGAGTTTGAAGATAAAGACAGAGAGATCCTAGCCCAAATTTTGCAGGGGTGCACATCCTCTAAAGTCAGAAGGAAGGCGCTAAGAGACAACTCTACGCTGAAACAAGTCCTGGACGAAGCTAGGGCAATAGAACTTGCTGATACGCGTGCTGCAGACATGGAACGAAATGAACTGCAAGCTATTTACAGCAACGAGAACCGCACGCGTCTCACACGTAGAAATAATGAAAATTTCAACGTCAACGACAGTAAAGACATTTGTTGTGGACACTCACGGCAAAATAGTCGCCATGACACCTCGAAAAACAGACCACGAGGTGGACAAAAAAAAGATGGCGGACAGCGCGGCAAAATAGTCGCCATGACACCTAGAAGAACAGACCACGAGGTGGACAAAAAAAAAGATGGCGGACAGCAAACATGTCACTATTGTGGATATTCTGCTACACACCCGACTTGTCCAGCCCGAGGAAAAGAATGCATGAATTGTCACAAAAAAAACCACTTTGCAAGAGCATGTAAAGCAAAGCCGGTAAGAGTAATTCGTTTCACCAATCCTCCTCCGATATCTCCCTATACGTCCAGTGACGAATCTATTTACTCGGTAAAATCTACACGTCCAACTAAGACACCAGGAGTCACCGCTCTTGTCAATAATCCGAATAAGACACCAAAAGTTACCGCCCTTGTGAATAATTCCCCTGTAATGTTTGTGGTAGACACGGGAGCTAGCGTAAACATAATTGCTGGACACGTATATGATGATTTAAAACACAAACCACGTATAAACAAAACAACGACCCGGATATTTGCATGCAGGTCAAAACATGCCATACCCATCCGAGGATTTATCAATGCGTGCATAAAATTTCGGGATAAATCCTGTAAGGCTAAAATATTTGTGGTCGACAGCGAAAATACTTCAGTTGGACTGCAGAACCTCTTGAGCAGTAATTCTGCTGAAGCATTGGGAATGATAACGTTTAACTTCACGTTCCATGTGACGGTCCCAATTCAAGACGAGTTCCATGCACTGTTTGATGGAAAAATGGGAAAAATTTCGGGAGTTACCATTAAGCTCCACATTGACTCATCGGTTTTCCCCGTAACGCAGCGACACCGCAGGATACCCTTCCATGTGAGAAAAGATGTGAAGACAGAACTCAAACGTCTCATGGAAACGGATGTGATTGAGGAAGTCACGGGACCTACCCCATGGGTTAGCCCGATTGTCGTAGTTCCCAAGAAAAATGGTAGCGTACGAATTTGCGTCGATATGAGAAAGGCAAATGAAGCCATTCAACGGATTAAACATCCAATGCCAACCGTAGACGACCTAATAGCGGACTTAAATGGGTGTACAGTTTTCAGCAAACTAGACCTCTCTAATGCGTATCATCAATTAGAACTGGAAGAGCCCAGCAGATATATAACGACATTTGCCACGCATGAAGGTTTATTTCGTTACAAGCGACTAAGTTTTGGTGTGAATGCATCCTCAGAACTATTTCAAAAAGCTATATCAGACCTCCTCGGAGACATCCCTGGAGTGAAAAACTTATCAGATGATATAATAATATATGCACGTGACCAGTCATCTCATGACATCAGCTTGAGGAACACCCTGAAACGTCTACAAGAAGTAGAAGCCAAGCTGAACAAAGAAAAATGCCTTTTTTCTGTACGGAAACTGACTTTCTTCGGACACATTTTCAGTGAGAATGGAGTGTCCCCTGACCCAGAGAAAATCTCGGCTATTACAAAATGCAAGTCTCCAGGGAACATCAGTGAAGTCAGATCATTCTTGGGCATGACACAGTATGTGGCTCGATTTATTCCACATTATGCCACTATTAGTGAACCACTGAGACGGCTCACAAAAAAAGATACAAACTGGAGATGGACAGAGGAAGAAGAAGCAGCTGCAAACAAGTTAAAGGAAGCGTTGACTGGAGCTGAGGTGATGGCGTATTTTGACCCGAAGAAAGACACCGACATACTGGTAGATGCAAGCCCAGTTGGATTAGGTGCAGTTCTGACACAAGATGGGAGGGTGCTATGTTATGCCAGTCGTGCCCTCACAGATGTAGAACAACGATACTCTCAAACTGAGAGAGAAATGTTAGCCGTGGTATATGCAGCTGAGCATTATCATCTCTACTTATATGGAGCGAGATTCGAAATCACCACCGACCATCGACCTCTTCTAGGGATTGTGAAAAGTCTCAAACCGACAACAACGAGAATGGAACGCTGGCGTCTTCGTCTCATGCCCTACCAGTACAACCTGGTATACCGTCCCGGGAAAGATGACAAAAACCCTGCGGACTATCTGAGTCGTCACCCACAACACATACCATCTAAAGACAATGTAGCAGAAGCCTACATAAGATATATAGCTAAGAATATCATACCAAAATCTTTAACTCTTGAGGAAGTCAAACAAGCCACAGAACAGGACCCCCAGTTACAAAAAGTCAAGGGTGCGGTTAAAGATGGACGATGGAATGACCCCCAGCTGTCAAGTTTTTCCCTATTCAAGGACGAAATTTCAACAAACAATGGTCTCGTCCTTCGAGGACACCGGCTTGTAATTCCCTCAAAATTGAGGAAGAGATCCGTCGATTTACCCCATCAATCTCACCAGGGCATGGTCAAAACCAAACAACTGATAAGGGAAAAAGTATGGTTCCCAGGAATCGATAGACTGGTGGAGGAAACAGTACACGGATGCATTCCCTGCCAAGCTTCAGACCCAAGGCACATGAGCCGCGAACCCATACACTCCTCACCACTACCAGTTGCACCATGGACTGAAATCTCAGTCGATTTTGCAGGTCCGTTCCCATCAGGTGACTATGCGTTAGTCATAATCGACGATTACAGCCGATTCCCTGAGGTGGAGGTAATACCCTCAATAGCTGCGGGTACAGTTATTCCCCGTTTAAACATGATCTTTGCTAGACAAGGATATCCAACCATTCTAAAATCTGATAACGGTCCACCATTTCAAGGACAAGACTTTAAAGACTTAGCGGCACAAGCAGGTTTCAAACATAGACGCATTACACTTCTATGGCCGGAGGCAAATGGTGAAGTAGTGCGTTTTATGCGCACCTTAAAAAAATACATTCTTGCAGCCACGGTGGAAGGCCACAACTGGAAGACCCAGTTACCACATTTCCTAAGGCAATATAGAGCCACCCCCCATACCACCACTAAAATATCACCATCTGAAGCTTGTACGGGCCGAAAAATGAACATCGGAATACCAAATGGTATCGAAAGCCTAGTAACAGGGCCGACACATAAAAGAATAAAAGAAAATGACTCCAAAGGAAAAGAGAAGATGAAGGGGTACGCTGATAGAAAGGCAAAAACAACAACTCTCAGCCTGGGTGATATGGTTTTGGTCAGGCAGAAGAGACAAAACAAACTGTCAACACCATACAATCCTAAACCATATACCATTACAAAAATGAAGGGAAGTATGATAACGGTGCAGAGAGGAAATCACAAAATGACTAGAAACTTTTCTTTGCTAAAACGCATAACACCTAGGAATGAGAACCGTGACTCTGATTCAGACTGGGAAAGTGAGTACAATTCACACACCTCAGAAGACCTGGAAATACCCAAAACACAAATAGCTGACCAGTTACCGAGACGAAATCCATCTCGGGAAAGACTGCCCCCAGCCAGATTCAAAGACTACATAATGTAAAATAAATAAATAAATAAAAAGAAATAATAAATAAAATAAGACAAGTTGTCCCACCAAGATGGGGAGGGATGTGATGTCCCCAATCAAAGGGACATAACTCTATGAGTTATCTACCCTTAGGTATGTGCGCTCTTCAATAAATATATGTTTGGACGGCAGTCTATCTGCGACCAAGCTGTTGTTAAACACGTTACCTTCAGAATTGTTGTTCTTTCATATTGTTTGATACCCGCGAGACGGGAAGCTCCGACATTATACTTTCGACAAAAAAAAAAACTGAGGAATATCTGTTTAATGTACGTACCTGTCACGGGCTGAATATATCCTATACCAAAAATCACGTAAATTTAATACGTATTTTTTTTTATATAAAAGAAAATTATATTTTAGCGATTTACGAAGAAGAGGTGTAAATATGACAGCCAGTTTAGGATTATTCAAAGGGGGATAACCGTAAATGAATTACGCTTATCCCCCTTTGAATAAATCAAAATGGCTGTCATATTTGCACTTCCTCTTCGTAAATCGCTAAAATTTAATTTTCTTTTATATAAAAAAAACTACTTGATTAATTTGCGTGATATTTTGTATAGGATATATTCAACCCGTTAAAGGTACGTACATCAAACAGATATTCCTCAGTTTTTTGGGGTTTTTTCAAAAGTATCCGCTAAACTGGAGATGCACCAACTTTTGTTCCAATCCAGAGTGCCTTTTTTGAAGAGATAGATTTTCCCTACATTATAAACCGGCGCTTATGCAAGGGAAATAACTCTCGTTGACTAAAAGATTTGTCATCAATTTTTTTTAGAAGAGAATTTGAGATGCTAAAACCAACGCAACTTAGAAAATGCGACGATAGTTGCAGAGCAATTGGGATTTTTATTAAAACTGTCGACTTTTTTTTAAATGTAACAATTAAAATGTATTACTAATGTAATGTAACAATTAAAATGTATTACTAATGTAATGTAACAATTATAATGTATTACTAATGTAATGTAACAATTAAAATGTATTACTAATGTAATGTAACAATTAAAATGTATTACTAATGTAATGTAACAATTAAAATGTATTACTAATGTAATGTAACAATTAAAATGTATTACTAATGTAATGTAACAATTAAAATGTATTACTAATGTAATGTAACAATTAAAATGTATTACTAATGTAATGTAACAATTATAATGTATTACTAATGTAATGTAACAATTATAATGTATTACTAATGTAATGTAACAATTAAAATATATTACTAATGTAATGTAACAATTAAAATGTATTACTAATGTAATGTAACAATTAAAATGTATTACTAATGTAATGTAACAATTATAATGTATTACTAATGTAATGTAACAATTAAAATGTATTACTAATGTAATGTAACAATTAAAATGTATTACTAATGTAATGTAACAATTAAAATGTATTACTAATGTAATGTAACAATTATAATGTATTACTAATGTAATGTAACAATTAAAATGTATTACTAATGTAATGTAACAATTAAAATGTATTACTAATGTAATGTAACAATTAAAATGCATTACTAATGTAATGTAACAATTATAATGTATTACTAATGTAATGTAACAATTATAATGTATTACTAATGTAATGTAACAATTATAATGTATTACTAATGTAATGTAACAATTAAAATGTATTACTAATGTAATGTAACAATTATAAAGTATTACTAATGTAATGTAACAATTATACTGTATTACTAATGTAATGTAACAATTAAAATGTATTACTAATGTAATGTAACAATTAAAATGTATTACTAATGTGATGTAACAATTATACTGTATTACTAATGTAATGTAACAATTATACTGTATTACTAATGTAATGTAACAATTAAAATGTATTACTAATGTAATGTAACAATAAAAATGTATTACTAATGTCCTGTAACAATTAAAATGTATTACTAATGTAATGTAACAATTAAAATGTATTACTAATGTAATGTAACAATTAAAATGTATTACTAATGTAATGTAACAATTAAAATGTATTACTAATGTAATGTAACAATTAAAATGTATTACTAATGTAATGTAACAATTATAATGTATTACTAATGTAATGTAACAATTAAAATGTATTACTAATGTAATGTAACAATTATAATGCATTACTAATGTAATGTAACAATTATAATGTATTACTAATGTAATGTAACAATTATAATGTATTACTAATGTAATGTAACAATTATAATGTATTACTAATGTAATGTAACAATTATAATGTATTACTAATGTAATGTAACAATTAAAATGTATTACTAATGTAATGTAACAATTATAAAGTATTACTAATGTAATGTAACAATTAAAATGTATTACTAATGTAATGTAACAATTAAAATGTATTACTAATGTAATGTAACAATTATAATGTATTACTAATGTAATGTAACAATTAAAATATATTACTAATGTAATGTAACTATTAAAATGTATTACTAATGTAATGTAACAATTATAATGTATTACTAATGTAATGTAACAATTATAATGTATTACTAATGTAATGTAACAATTATAATATATTACTAATGTAATGTAACTATTAAAATGTATTACTAATGTAATGTAACAATTAAAATGTATTACTAATGTAATGTAACAATTATAATGCATTACTAATGTAATGTAACAATTAAAATATATTACTAATGTAATGTAACAATTATAATGTATTACTAATGTAATGTAACAATTAAAATGTATTACTAATGTAATGTAACAATTAAAATGTATTACTAATGTAATGTAACAATTAAAATGCATTACTAATGTAATGTAACAATTATAATGTATTACTAATGTAATGTAACAATTATAATGTATTACTAATGTAATGTAACAATTATAATGTATTACTAATGTAATGTGACTATTAAAATGTATTACTAATGTAATGTGACTATTAAAATGTATTACTAATGTAATGTAACTATTAAAATGTATTACTAATGTAATGTAACAATTAAAATGTATTACTAATGTAATGTAACAATTAAAATGTATTACTAATGTAATGTAACAATTAAAATGTATTACTAATGTAATGTAACTATTAAAATGTATTACTAATGTAATGTTACTATTATAATGTATTACTAATGTAATGTAACAATTAAAATGTATTACTAATGTAATGTAACAATTATAATGTATTACTAATGTAATGTAACAATTAAAATGTATTACTAATGTAATGTAACAATTATAATGTATTACTAATGTAATGTAACAATTAAAATGTATTACTAATGTAATGTAACTATTAAAATGTATTACTAATGTAATGTAACAATTATAATGTATTACTAATGTAATGTAACAATTAAAATGTATTACTAATGTAATGTAACAATTAAAATGTATTACTAATGTAATGTAACAATTAAAATGTATTACTAATGTAATGTAACAATTAAAATGTATTACTAATGTAATGTAACAATTAAAATGTATTACTAATGTAATGTAACAATTAAAATGTATTACTAATGTAATGTAACAATTAAAATATATTACTAATGTAATGTAACAATTATAATGTATTACTAATGTAATGTAACAATTAAAATGTATTACTAATGTAATGTAACAATTAAAATGTATTACTAATGTAATGTAACTATTAAAATGTATTACTAATGTAATGTTACTATTATAATGTATTACTAATGTAATGTAACAATTAAAATGTATTACTAATGTAATGTAACAATTAAAATGTATTACTAATGTAATGTAACAATTAAAATGTATTACTAATGTAATGTAACAATTATAATGTATTACTAATGTAATGTAACAATTAAAATGTATTACTAATGTAATGTAACAATTAAAATGTATTACTAATGTAATGTAACAATTAAAATGTATTACTAATGTAATGTAACAATTATAATGTATTACTAATGTAATGTAACAATTAAAATGTATTACTAATGTAATGTAACAATTAAAATGTATTACTAATGTAATGTAACAATTAAAATGTATTACTAATGTAATGTAACAATTAAAATGTATTACTAATGTAATGTAACAATTATAATGTATTACTAATGTAATGTAACAATTAAAATATATTACTAATGTAATGTAACTATTAAAATGTATTACTAATGTAATGTAACAATTATAATGTATTACTAATGTAATGTAACAATTATAATGTATTACTAATGTAATGTAACAATTATAATATATTACTAATGTAATGTAACTATTAAAATGTATTACTAATGTAATGTAACAATTAAAATGTATTACTAATGTAATGTAACAATTAAAATGTATTACTAATGTAATGTAACAATTATAATGTATTACTAATGTAATGTAACAATTAAAATGTATTACTAATGTAATGTAACAATTATAATGTATTACTAATGTAATGTAACAATTATAATGTATTACTAATGTAATGTAACAATTAAAATGTATTACTAATGTAATGTAACAATGAAAATGTATTACTAATGTAATGTAACAATTAAAATGTATTACTAATGTAATGTAACAATTAAAATGTATTACTAATGTAATGTAACAATTAAAATGTATTACTGATGTAATGTAACAATTAAAATGTATTACTAATGTAATGTAACTATTAAAATGTATTACTAATGTAATGTAACAATTAAAATGTATTACTAATGTAATGTAACAATTATAATGTATTACTAATGTAATGTAACAATTATAATGTATTACTAATGTCATGTAACAATTAAATGTATTACTAATGTAATGTAACAATTAAAATGTATTACTAATGTAATGTAACAATTAAAATGTATTACTAATGTAATGTAACAATTAAAATGTATTACTAATGTAATGTAACAATTATAATGTATTACTAATGTAATGTAACAATTAAAATGTATTACTAATGTAATGTAACAATTAAAATGTATTACTAATGTAATGTAACAATTAAAATGTATTACTAATGTAATGTAACAATTAAAATGTATTACTAATGTAATGTAACAATTATAATGTATTACTAATGTAATGTAACAATTAAAATGTATTACTAATGTAATGTAACAATTAAAATGTATTACTAATGTAATGTAACTATTAAAATGTATTACTAATGTAATGTAACAATTAAAATGTATTACTAATGTAATGTAACTATTAAAATGTATTACTAATGTAATGTAACAATTATAATGTATTACTAATGTAATGTAACAATTAAAATGTATTACTGATGTAATTAAACAATTAAAATGTATTACTAATGTAATGTAACAATTAAAATGTATTACTAATGTAATGTAACAATTATAATGTATTACTAATGTAATGTAACAATTATAATGTATTACTAATGTAATGTAACAATTAAAATGTATTACTAATGTAATGTAACAATTAAAATGTATTACTAATGTAATGTAACTATTAAAATGTATTACTAATGTAATGTAACAATTAAAATGTATTACTAAGTTTATAAAAAATTAGTAATACATTTTAATGTATTTAATATTACAACAAAGAAATAAAATGTGACGATAGTTGCAGAGGAACTGGAATTGTTATTATAGAAGACTGCCGAATTTTTGGGCGCTGATGTTCACGTGGATGCGAATGCATGGAGGGGGGATAACTAGGTTTGACTACGAAAATGAACATAAAATGAAAAGAGAATGTGGGACACTGAAATAATCAATGGAACAATGAAACTGTAGCAGACGCTACTATGTTGCGACTTTCTTTCTTTGTTTACTCAGCCATTCTTTGACTCTTAGGTAGAGAAGAGGGGTTGATCTCCTGAAAGCACGTTGACCAAAGATTCCGGTCAATCAGGAACCAACAGGTCAGCTTGACCACGCGTGGTTTGACTCACTATAAAACAAGTCACGCACCCTCTTTCTTTCTATCTTTTTCTTCCGCTTTCCGGACGAACGCACACAGAGGAAATCGTCGACACCCCCCTCCCCCCACCCCACCCCCACCGGCTCGACCGAGGAGGTGAGGAAAACAAAAGTTAAAAAGTAGATAATCTCTACCACGAATAACAAACTTTTCTTCAAGCACACACACCCATTACAATTGCCACAAAAATCACTTTACATCAAACACTATCGCATAGACACATTCGTACAAACATGAACTTACAAACGGAACTTTTGCACTCCTTAAAAATATGAACTCTACAAAATGTTTTAGTCAAATAAATTGTTTTGTTTTTAATATAAATGTTTTACTCTAATTATTAATTTTACAAAATACCATTTTTGTGTGTTAGCTTTATTATTCCTTCGCTTTGTTTCTAATATAATTCTAGATATAATAATGTTTTCTTTTCTTCCCTTTGTTTGTTTAAATCTGTTAATTATTATCCACACGTGATCGGGCCACATCGAACAGTGGGAATGACATGCTGCTATAAAGGCATCCATCCAATAACCATTTGTCCGGCCATTCATCGCCACATTGGTTTATCCTTTGTTCGAACCCCCAACCATAAAACAATGTAACATTATTTTTAGGCAGGGGGGGGGGTATTTTTTCAGGCCATTATGTGTACTTTTACAACCTGGAACAACTACATATTTTTAAACGAACAACGTCAGCATCAGCGCCATGATGAGACACGTTAAAAATAATTTACATTGAAATTAATATCTTTTTTAATTAGTATTTATACTTAACTATATAAATAAAAAACAAATTTCTTTTTTTAAATGAAAATTTTTCACATGATATAATTTTAGTTTTCGTTAATTAACAAGTTTATTTAATTTTTGTATTTGGTTAATTAACATTGTTTTATTGTTACAGTTTATTTTTTGTGTCGTTAACAAAATTCGTTGTTACAATTTTTTAATTAGTGTTACTTTTACCTAACATTGTTTCTATTGTTTAGTCCGTTAATTAACTTGCTTCATTTTTCGATTGATTCATTGATTATAACTGTTAATTCCTAATTTGAAATTGTGTCCTTCAAAATTATGTTTTTAATGATTAAACATAAATATACGTTTAAAAATATGTAGTGGTTCAAAATTGTAAAGGCACACGTAATCGCCTGAAAAAGTAGAATCATCCCCTAAAAATAATAATACAGTTTTTAGTTACTGTTTTTACATAACATTGTTTGCTTGTTCGATTGATGCTTATTATTTTATGCTTATTTTCTTAGTCAAACTTAGTTATCCCCCTTCATTTGAAACAACCAGCGCCTTTTTTAATGTTACAAACTTTATAATGTATATATATTTTTTAACATAGTTCACCCCAAACAAGGCAGGCCGCCACTGTAGACGTAAGGGGCTCCTGAGAAAAAAGAAAAGGGGAGAAGATAGGGGCGGTCAACTTAGACTGGGATCTGCGCAGCGAGATGTCTGTTTACATTAGTTTTAAACTTCTGCATGTCTGTACTGTCGGGGAAACAGGGGGCAGGAAGGGAGTTCCAGAGGCCAGCAGTACGAGGAAAGAAGCTATTTGAGTAGAAGGCTCTCCGACATCTGGGGGCCTCCACAGTGAATGAATGAGATTTAGTTGATTGTCGAGTTAGTCTAGTGAATTTTCGTCGAGGGGGCACCAGAGTAGCCAGTTTATCGGAGCAGAATCCATTGAAGTATTTGTAAAACAAGCACAAGGATGCTACATTGCGGCGATGGGACAGAGGCTGGAGCTTGGTTGACAGTGAGGGACCTATTAGGTTGGCGATCCTTTTTTGGACCTTGTCAAGGAGGGAGAGACTAGTAGATGATGCACCAGCCCAGATGTGGCAACAATACTCCATTTAACTATTTTATTAATGTATCGGATTAACATCCTAATATGTTATCATACCGGCGTGGGCGGAAGAACACAAAAAAGGGGATATATGTACGACCGACCCTTCTTTGTTGCCTCAGCCCTTCTTCGTCTCTAAGGGAGAGAACAGGGTCTGATCTCGCAAAATCACGTTGCCAGAGGGTTCCGACCAATCAGGGACCAACAGGTCAGCTTGACCACGCGTGGTTTGAGTGATATAAAAGAAGGCACGCACTTCCTTTCACCCTCTTTTTCCTCTTTTCTCTAGCCCCTCGCTTTTGGGCGAGATGCTAGAGGTGGTTCCATGCTCGTTCGGCTGACTACTAAACACACACACACACACACATTCACACACTTCGACGTACATACGCTAAGCCTCACATGGCTACACACACACATACAAACATGGTCGCACACACGTGCTTACTACTATTCTCGGAACTGACTTCCAACGAACATTTCAAACTAACATTTTACTATGTAAGATTTGTAAATACATATATATTTTGTGTTACCTTTAAATTACGTTTTGTTTTTCCTTCAACTTATGCATGACTTATCTAACATTCAACTTTCATAAATGTTTTTCCATGTTTTTACTCTTTTAAACATTCCTGTAAACAATCTAGATGTAAGCGTGCATCTTAGCATTTTCTCTTAGATACAATATCTTACTAAGCTAAGGCCTGCGCCACTACAGATGTTTTGTTTATAAACTTTGTTATATTTTAAAAAGTCGACATTTTTTAATAACAATTCCAATTCTTAGGTACGTGCAAAAATCGATGGCCGATTCCCAAAATGTAAAAACATTTTGACCCTCCCTTCACTTAAAAATTCACCAAAATTCAGGATATCAACCAATTTTAATTATATAATTCACTATTTATTAATCAACGATCAGGTAATATAATGAAATGATTATTTTTCTAAAAATCTCAGTGTAAATTTATTATTTTTTTCAAACAAAACACACCTTTACTAAAGATATATTTTTATGTATTAATAAAAAATGCACTGTAGATGTTAACAATTAAACATTTTTAAAAGAAAATATTTCATATATACAACGAAAAAGGCCCCTAAATTTCGTGTTAATAAAACCACTATAACTTTAAGAAAAATTAATTTCTTGAATTAGCGATGCTATCATTGTAAGCATTGTTTAATCAATATTTTCATCAAAAAATAATATAATTGCCAAAAATATTTCATATAAATTTAATGATTAGAGTTTCTGGATAAATTTAAAATGTCATATAATTATATTTCCATTTCGCACATGGACGTGTCATCATCAGCGTAATAAATTATTTTTATAATTTTGAAAATAAACAGAAAATTGAAAAAAATAAGTATCAGGATCATTACGAAAAAAAGAATTTTAAAAATAGGATAATTTATACTTACGATTGACTTGGATAGGTATGGTAGCCCTGTTCTGTAATAAATAAGTGGAGTTAGCCCACTAACTACCCTTTACCTATCTCATAGTAGTAAATGAATGAATAATAAATAATAAATAATAAATAATAAATAATGAAGAATAAATAATAAATAATAAATAATAATAAATGAATGAATACATTTATCTTATTATGATTAATAAATGAATAAGAAATAAGAAATAATAAATAATGAATAATAAATGAATACATGATAAATAATAAATAATAAATAATAATAAATGAATGAATAAATTTATCTTGTTATAATAAATGAATGAATAATAAATAATAAAAAATAAATAACAAATAATAATAAATGAATGAATAAATTTATCTTATATTAATAAATGAATGAATAATAAATGAATAAATAATAAATGAATGAATAATAAATAATAAATAATGAACAATAAATAATAAATAATAATAAATAATAAATAATAAATAATAATAAATGAATGAATACATTTATCTTATAATAATAAATGAATGAATAATAAATGCATGAATAATAAATGAATGAATAATAAATAATAAATAATAATAAATTAATGAATAAATTTATCTTATAATAATAAATGAATGAATAACAAATGAATTAATAATACATAATAAAAAATAAATAATAAATAATAAATAGTAAATAATAAATAATGAATAATAAATAATAATAATTATAAATGAATGAATACATTTATGTTATTATAATAAATGAATGAATAATAAATGAATTAATAATAAATAATAAATAATAAATAATAAATAATAAATAATAAATAATAAATAATAAATAATTATAAATGAATGAATAATAAATAATAAATAATAAATAATAAATAATAAATAGTAAATAATAAATAATTAATAATAAATAATAAATAATTATAAATGAATGAATACATTTATCTTATGATAATAAATGAATGAATAATAAATAAATGAATAATAAATAATAAATAATAAATAATAAATAATAAATAATGAATAATAAATAATAAATAATAAATAATTATAAATGAATGAATACATTTATCTTATTATAATAAATGAATGAATAATAAATTAATGAATAATAAATAATAAATAATAAATAATAAATAATAAATAATTATAAATGAATGAATACATTTATCTTATTATAATAAATTAATTAATAATAAATTAATGAATAATAAATAATAAATAATAAATAATGAATAATAAATCAATGAATGATAAATAATAAATAATAATAAATGAATGAATAATAAATAATAAATAATAAATAATTAATAATTAATAATATAAAATAATTAATAAATGATAATAAATGAATGAATAATAAATAATAAATAATAAATAATGAATAATACATGAATGAATGATTAATAATAAAGAATAAATAATAATAAATGAATGAATAATAAATAATAAATAATAAATAATAAATAATAAATAATTAATAAGAAATAAGAAATAAGAAATAATAAATAATAATAAATGAATGAATAATAAATAATAAATAATAAATAATTAATAATTAATAATATAAAATAATTAATAAATGATAATAAATGAATGAATAATAAATAATAAATAATAAATAATGAATAATACATGAATGAATGATTAATAATAAATAATAAATAATAATAAATGAATAAATAATAAATAATAAATAATAAATAATAAATAATAAATAATTAATAAGAAATAAGAAATAAGAAATAAGATATAATAAATAATAATAAATGAATGAATAATAAATGAATGAATAATAAATTAATGAATAATAAATAATAAATAATAAATAATAAATAATAAATAATTATAAATGAATGAATACATTTATCTTATTATAATAAATTAATTAATAATAAATGAATGAATAATAAATAATAAATAATAAATAATGAATAATAAATGAATGAATGATAAATAATAAATAATAAATAATAATAAATGAATGAATACATTTATCTTATAATAAAAAATGAATGAATAATAAATGAATGAATGATAAATAATAAATAATAAATATAAATAATAAATAATGAATAATAAATAATAAATAATAAATAATTAATAATTATTAATGAATGAATACATTTATCTTATTATAATAAATGAATGAATAATAAATGAATGAATAATAAATAATAAATAATAAATCATAAATAATAAATAATAAATAATTATAAACGAATGAATAATCAATGAATAAATAATAAATAATAAATAATAAATAATAAATAATGAATAATAAATAATAAATAATAAATAATTATAAATGAATGAATACATTTATCTTATAATAATAAATGAATGAATAATAAATAATAAATAATAAATAATTATAAACGAATGAATAATCAATGAATAAATAATAAATAATAAATAATAAATAATAAATAATGAATAATAAATAATAAATAATTATAAATGAATGAATACATTTATCTTATTATAATAAATGAATGAATAATAAATGAATGAATAATAAATAATAAATAATGAATAATAAATGAATGAATGATAAATAATAAATAACAAATAATAATAAATAAATGAATACATTTATCTTATAATAATAAATGAATGAATAATAAATAATAAATAAAAAATAATAAATAATAAATAATAAATAATAAATAATAAATAATAAATAATAATAAATGAATGAATAATAAATAATAAATAATAAATAATAAATAATAATACATGAATGAATACATTTATCTTATAATTGAAGACAAGTTGTTTAGCTACTAAGAAAGTTTGATTCATCAGGAACCTTTTCTTCTTTTTCTTCTTTTTCTTCTTTTTCTTTGTTCGAATAACTTATTTGGCCTTGGTCTCTGTAAGGAGAGTAGAAAGTGACTAACTTGTGTTTACTTTCGACAGCCTCGTAACTCTCGCTTTTCCTTATTTTGTCCTTTAGTCTCCATGAGCGATGTTTCGGACAAAGGGTGAATAATTGCTGTTTTCTGGGTCGAAATGTGTCCCTTTAACAATTATACTTTGCTAGTTTTTGACCTTGAAGTAGTATTTTTTTGCTTTTTACATCAAGTGGCTTCATGCCTTGTCTGGGGCGATATTTATAATTTAAAAAAATGTGTTCTTCCCCCTTGAAACGGACTGGTCCCCTTAAAAACACTCTCCTTCTGTTTGTAAGTAAAAAGAATAAGTGAAATAAAATAAAATAAAATAATTAAAGAATAAATGAAATAAAATTAAATAAAATAATTTAAAAATAGATAAAATAAAATAATTTAAAAATAAATTAAATTAAATAATAAAAAAAATTATTGAAAAATAAATTAAATAATAAAAAAATAAATAAAATAAAATAAAATAATTAAAGAATAAATGAAATAAAATAAAATAATTAAAAAATAAATAAAATTAAATAATAAAAAATAAAATAAAATTATCAAAAAATAAATTAAATTAAATAATAAAAAAATAAATAAAATAAAATAAAATAACATAACATAACATAAAATAATGACATTTAACTTCGAACCGACTATTTTTTCTTAGTATTTTTCTTTCTTGGGAATTAGAAAGCAAAGGGTAAAAACTCATTTATTTTAATTTCAAAATTGTAGAAAATTTATTGTTTAGCTGTTGCCGTGCAAGAAAAACATGAATTTAAAACAAACAAGTGTAAGTGGGTTTTTACCATCGGGCACCGTCGTGTCCACCTGCTCGCTTTTCATAAATAGTTTATCGATGCCAGTTAAGGAGATTACATGCGTACCAGCCGAGAGATGTGTGCCCGTCGGTAAAATGTATCAGTTCATTCAAGTACAGGTAAGTTTATTAGAATAAGATGGGATTAAGTCGGTATTAGAAGTGAAAAAAGAAAACTGAAAATGATCACCGGGAAGTTTAACTTAAGTCGACAAAGAGATGATAACAAACATCTCTGCCTTCTTCCTCAACGCTTAAGTATTTTCTTAGAAAGCATTTTAAATTATACGTTTCGATTGCAACGTGAATTTCCCCTTTTTATCTTCTTATATATAATTTTGTTTTCAGAATGCTAAGAGCTGCTCTTAACATCTCCTCGAGATAGCACTCCACTAGAGATCAACGCTATGGACAACTCCTTTAGACCTCAGCCCTGATCAGAGTGAGAAGAACCAGATTTGCTGGACATTGCTGGGGCGGGGGGTTAAAGATGAAATCATCAGCGATGTTCTTCTGTGGATGCCAAAACAGGGCTGTGGCTCAGTGGGTAGACAGCACAGAACCTACATGAAACAACTAACAGAAGACTCAAAATGCACCTACGAAGAAGACCT
>OY744534.1:8658016-8665516 GCA_963556195.1 Sepiola atlantica | reverse complement strand
CACCTCATGGAGTTAAACCTTTTCTCTCCCTACAGAACAGTGCGCACATGAAGTAAATTCTATAGCAAACTCCATTTTCCCAAATGGTTCACTTCAACCTATGCAGGCAGCAAGCTTCTCGCCGATTCAATTACAATAAGTGAAATACAAAAAAATATAGTATCAAGAAATAATTGTAAGAGTGTAATAGGAACTAATGATTTCTGGAAACTCTACAATCGTGTGTTGAATAACAAACGTGATGTCGCCTACAACATATACAGCTAAACTACTTGCCCTACTCGATCATCGCCCCTTTCCATGCCTGGGATATCATTAAAAAAACCTTGATACTTCCAACGCATGTGGACCTGATCTTATCCCGGCTATAGTACTAAATAAATGCTCTGCTGAGCTGGCCCCTCTTCTTTCAAAACTCTAAAGCAAATGCTATTTCGAATCTTGCTTCCATCATAGCTGGAAGATTTGCTCTGTGGTACCAGTGTTCAAGAATTCTGGTAAAAAACTGACCCGCAAAATTATCGCTCTATCAGTCTCCTGCTCTTCGCTAAAAATCTTTGAATCATTAATCAATCTAGCGAGAGTCCACCACCTCGTTAATGCTAAACTTCTGTCCGACCACCAGTATAGATTTAGGTAATACCATTCTACTGCGGATGTCCTAATGGTTATCTCTGAACGCATATACCATACACTGGGCAAGGCCAGGGAAGCTACAGTGGGAAGGGCATTATATATCTAAAGCAAGGTCTGGCATGAATGTCTTGTCATAAAAAATAATTTGTACGGTATTATGGACGAATATTGGATATAATCAGACTCTTCTTAGCCAAAAAAATGTCCAGGTTGTCTTTGATGGCTGTACCTCTAAATAACATGACATTAATGCGGGGTGCACCAGGGATCCATTATTGTTTTAGAGATTTGAAACACCCACATTTTTATGAAGAGGTCTTCCTCGAAATATATTATGGAACATGGTCACACACATTACATCACAGTGTTGAAGTCTTGCTTAATCAAGTAAGATTTGGTATATATAAAAATAATATTTTTTTTAATACATATAAAAATCACTTGTTATTGTCTTACTTCTCAACGCCGACATATTTCCATTTCTTGAATTGTGATAGCCTTCTAATACTCCTCTATATACTTATTACACACAATGCTTCAAGCAAACTACATCTCCGTATATATATATATATATATATATATATATATATATATATATATATATATATATAAGAACAAGGGTTAGGTAAAATAAAATACCTTTTAAAGCAAGTTTAAAGACGCGATATTTTTTTTTATTAAAAAAAAAAAGAGAAATCGATACCAATTTTTTTCCTTTTTTTTTATAAACTTCATTTTAAGTTTATATTACAGATAAATTTCGCCAAGATAGAATTGGCCTCTTCAGTAAGTTTATAAAAAAAAGGAAAAAAAATCGGTATCGATTTCTCTTTTTTTTTAATAAAAACTTTAAACTTTAAATTTTAAATAAAATAAAAATAAAATTTTAAATTTAATAAAATCTTTAACCTTTAAATTTTAAATAAAATAAAAATTAAATTTTAAATTTAATAAAATCTTTAAACTTGCTTTAAAAGGTATTTTATTTTACCTTACCCCTTGTTCTTAAATTAAATTTGGATGCTTTAAAGAAGGTATGAACTTTTCAAATATTTATATATATATATATATATATATATATATATATATATATATATATATATATTTCACTAATTATAAGATATTAGTTGACGCTTATATCTTTTGTTGGATTGCTTCATATATATATATATATATACATGATAATTTTATTTACACAGACATGTACAAAATCTGCGACACTGGCATGTCGATGTTATCGATCAACAGTTACTATAAACTGAGATCTCATCAGGAAGAGTTAGAATCCGATCTTAACCTCAGATCATATTTAGAGAGAACCAAATATGATCTGAGGTTAAGATCGGATTCTAACTCTGCCTGATGAGATCTCAGTTTATAGTAACTGTTGATCGATAACATCGACATGCCAGTGTCGCAGATTTTGTACATGTCTGTGTAAATAAAATTATCATATATACCCTGTGGATATTTTTCACCTGGATTATTACCATTATTATATATATATACATACATATATATATATATATATATATATATATATATATATATATATATATATATATATATATATATATATATATTTATGAAATTGTTTTGAAGTAAACTAATTTATTTAAAGATTAAATTATCGAACTTGGAAAAACTCCGTGCTTTATCTTGAGATTTAAATGCGAAATTCGATTTTTTTCTACAGCGGGGGTGGGGGGTATTATTTACATTTTTTTATGAATATAAAGCACTTTTGGGACGTCCAAAGCGTACTATAAACTCGATGACGTCATCATTATTTGCGTATTTTACATAAGATACTTAAATGAGTTTTTAATTCTTTGTTTTATATCTCCCCAAAATAAAGTTATATATATATATATGAAGTTGTTTGAAATTAAAATAGTTTATTTAAAAAGTAAATTATCCAACTTGAAAAGAAACCCATTTTTTATCTTGAGACATAATTACGAAATATGATTTTATCTACAGCGAGGGGGGTGCTATTGTTTCGACAAAATGAGATTATTATGTGAAATGTTGAATATGTATGGATGAGCGAAAGGGCAACAAATTACTTACACTTTGATGTTGTACGAAAAATTAACGATTTTTAAAAATAATTTTTTACCCTGTTTTAAGTTAATACTACACTTTAAATATTACTGAATTGAATACTTTTAAGGGGAAAAAACTTGAATTTCATCAAACTAATATAAAAAAATAGTTTGAAAAGACTAATGGAAGTCACGATTCTTACTATTATTATGTTTAGTTACTGTTTGGTTTGAATTTTATATTTAATAAAAATCAAACTTAAAATAAAAATTAGAAAAACGTATTGTGGTTTGTTTATTTATGATTAAACAATATTATCTGTAAATTAAAAATACTTAAGACAATTAAGTAAAAATAAGTTTTAAATCACGTCGCATCTTCGCCCGATAAAATTATAATTCGAAATGATTTTAGAAGGATAAGCATTAAAAATTTTTAAAAATGATAAAAAGTACATAATACTTAATTTTGTTGTACACGCAAATAAAATCTGTTAAGGCCTTCCATAGTTTGACAATGCCAGAGGAATTCATCAAAACACATTCTATAAAAAAGTATAAATTATTCGGTCGCAGCTGAGGTAGTTTTTTTTACGATGAATAACAGTTAGGTTTATATTATATTATCAAATATTTTGAAAAATTAGGAAAACAAACTATTCAAAATCGATGTTTAGATTTAAAATGTCTAAATTATGAAATCATTTAAATTAATTAAAATCTCTGAAAAATTATTTATTGTTTAGAACATGTTTTTTTCTTTGCAATTCAACGGATCATAGGTTATATTCCATGAAAAATGCCAGTATACTGAAATCATATGCCCTTAATAGGGTTATGGTGAAAATTCATATACACTAAATGTACAAAAGCAAGGAAATTCCCAAATGTTTACACTTTTATTGTCATTAAGGGTATGCGAGCACAACAGGGCTATGTATTTTACTGGTAGGAATTTTTCTTTAGCGCACCTCTCACACTTCATCCACTCATGCATAGAGATTTATACTGTAGTGATGTGATAATGAAATGGTTTGGTTGATATGTAGTCATACCCTTAATGACAATAAAAATGTAAACATTTGGGAATTTCCTTGCTTTTGTACATTTAGTGTATATGAATTTTCATCTTAACCCTATTAAGGGCATATGATTTCAGTATACTGGCATTTTCATTGAATGTCACAACTTTTGTAAATTTGTAAATTTTTAAAATTTTGTAAATACAATGCCTTCTCATAAGGTTTTTTTGAATTTTCTGGAAAACTAAGGTATATGGTAAACTGAAATTAAAATGCCACCAACTAGACCCTAGAACCTCTATCTCTGCCAAACATCAGCTGAATCCATCAAATAGTTGATGAGATACAGGGTGGCACATACGTACGTACGTATGTACGTACACACAAATAACATGATTTCATGATTAAACTTTCTGGATCTCTGGGTTGCCTTGACTAATGATGCTGAAATTCTACACACTTATAGAACCTATCAAATAAAAATGTTGTGCAAAGTTTTAACTAATTTGGTTTATTGGTTTTTGAGTTATGATTGATCGAAGAAATGAGATTTCCAGCATATACCATTCCTGAAGTCTATTAAGGGGTAGAGCGCTCTCGCGCCTCCCTTGATTAACGAGAAAATAAAGTAAAAAAAATAATAACATAGTAATATCGTATTTTTTATTCATGAATTCACGAATACTTTACCCAGAAGTGTTTACCAATAATAAAAAAGGTAAATCTGATGTGCTTTTTAAGACACTTTCGCTTTATATAACATGAAAATTTCGATCGATCAGAATATATTTTGTTCAGATTTCATAAAATGAAATGAAGGGATAACGTAGAAAGATATTTCCCTGAATATATTTAACGAAAAAAGAATTTTAAAGATGAATTAGTCGAATAATGAATAAGTATAAAAAATTTCGTGAAAATCTGACCATTACTAGATTTTTGACTACTTTATTAAACACACGGGTGTTAGCGCATAAAAATTGCTCACTACATAGGAAAGGTGTTTTTAAGGCGTAAATAAAAGTACACACGTTTTTAGTTTCTCATTTCCATTATTTTCGTACGCTGAAAATTAAAAAGAAAATCATCAGCAGTTTATTTTAAGTTTCTTCTTTTAAATGATAATATAAACCTATATTAAAGTTGCATCGTGTCACATGGGGGGGGGGGGTAAATCCTATGGTGAGCTTTGGAGGTCCTTAGTTTTCCTGATCAAACTTTAGTATAAAAATGTCATTGTTAAAAGTCATAAAAAACACATACACTTTTATCACTCTACCACTAACGATAAGTCCGGGTGGCAATACGAAAAAATAAATAAAATAATCTTGTTCATAACAAAAGTTCGGTGGAGGTACAGAATAGTTAACACATGGTAAGAATGGGTTTTAAAAATAATACCCGTATTATTTAGAAACCCATTCTTCAAATAAGGGGATCGACCTTTGTAAACTGTTCTGTTCCTAAACAAAAATTTCTATTTGTAGCGAATCTTAAACGGAAAAGATTCTATTCATTTTTACTTATTTAATAAATTTGGTTGAAAAAGGTCCGTTGGATAAATTGTCTCGTGGTCAAATAGTCCGCCTACCATAATAAACAGACAAACTCACACATCAAAATCTATTTATTTAATTTTTCCTTATTTAATATATTTGCAGGGCCGGCGGGACAGTTATAAAAGTGTAGGGGGGGGGAATTCTCCTAAAAAGTGGGGGGGAGACGGTTAAACACATGCATATCAACTTAATTATTGATGACCGTAAAGTGGGGGGGCCCAAGTCAAAAAGTGAGGGGGGTCGAGCCCCCGCCCCTCCTGCCCCCTGCAACCTGCCCCCCTGCCCCCTCCCCCCTCCGGTGCCGCCGTCCATGATTTGGTTGAAAAATGACGCCGTAAAAAATATCTGGTCAAAAGGTCCGTTGGCCAAATTGTCTCTTGGTCAAATAGTCCGCCTACCATAATAAACAGACAAACTCACACATCAAAATCTATTTATTTAATTTTTCCTTATTTAATATATTTGCAGGGCCGGCGGGACAGTTATAAAAGTGGGGGGGGATTCTCCTAAAAAGTGTGGGGGGACGGTTAAACACATGCATATCAACTTAATTATTGATGACCGTAAAGTGGGGGGCTCCAAGTCAAAAAGTGAGGGGGCTCGAGCCCCCCCCCCCCCCCCCCCCTGCTCCCTGCACCCCCTGTGCCGCCATCCATGATTTGGTTGAAAAATGACGCCGTAAAATATATCTGGTCAAAAGATCCGTTGGCCAAATTGTCTCTTGGTCAAATAGTCCGCCTACCATAATAAACAGACAAACTCACACATCAAAATCTATTTATAGGATTTAAATCCTGCTCGTAGTCGTACGTCGTAACAAGTGTTCATTGAAAGTAGGCGAGGCTTAAAACTAGTCGATTGTAGGCAAACCGTTGTCATAAACGTGAGGCCGGCCAACTGTTCTTCTCGGAGGGGAAGAAGATATCGTTTGATTTCAAAACTAACTTTAAACCTAACAACTTTCTTAATAGGTAAACATACTCTTAAACATTATAATTGTGGCCGTTATTTGCGACCCATAAAACAAAGAATTATATTATTAGTTTTATCGACATTTTAACCGGCGACGCGCGCACTTGCCACGATGGCGACAGCATTTAAAGCAACGATTTGCCTACTCGTACTCCTTGTCGCTACACAATGTCCTTCAGCGTCCACATCCGAAGAAAATACATCAATAAATCCAGGATTGTTGATGCGACTGACGAAAAAAACATTCGATTATGGTAAGTATGTTTTTTATTTATTTATTTTTTAATTTTTTTTTTTTTTTTACTAAATTTACTTGATTTAACCCGTTTGTGTGTGTTGTTTTATTATTATTTATTAATTTATGTTAAAATGTAATACAATTACTTTAGCTTTAACAGAAAAAAAAAACAGTGCTTCGAAATATAGACTGAACGCTTCTTAATTTTTGGCCATGTAAACAAAAAAGTTACTCTTCGCTAAATTCCCGCCCCCCGAAAAAAATAACAAAGTTGATTCTAATTTTTTTTTTTAAGCGATCACGTGTGAATACATTGTAAAAACTTAGCGGAAATAAAAAAAAATGTCTCAGAATTTAGAATGGGGGATCAGTCTCGCATATAAATTTAACGAAAAATGATCCCCCATTTCCGGTCCATTCTAGCGGGTGTGTTTTTTTTTTCTATGAGAGATAAATACTGTGCGATTCTAGGGAGGCGGCAATTTCGAAACGAGAACGTGTGGTTTTACAACCTTTCCACTTAGACTTAGAGTATTGATTTACTCCTCTCCAGGAGTTAGGCACAAGGCCAGTTTTATCTTACTCCCACAAGTAAGATGTGACCCAAGGTCGGGTCGGGAAAGTGGGGTTTTAAAAGCCAGCGCTCGAGAAGGTGAGCACTCTGGCCATTAAAAATTGCCTGGGCAGCCCCGTCGGAATTCGCCGGTAGGGGCGCCTTGGCAGTAAGCAATAAACTTACTCCTCCCCAAAGAGGAGAGGCGAAGCCTGGGAGGTTGGACTTCCTAGAACTACACAGGACAGTCCCATAGACCGGCGTAAATCAAGCCAAAGTTGTAACCCCTAACCCTAACCTTTACACTTAGACTTAGAGTAACCCCTAACCCTAATCCTAACCCTAACCTTTACACTTAGACTTAGAGTAACCACTAACCCTAATCCTAACCCTAACCTTTACACTTAGACTTAGAGTAACCCCTAACCCTAATCCTAACCCTAACCATTACACTTAGACTTAGAGTAACCCC
>OY744534.1:8653016-8655516 GCA_963556195.1 Sepiola atlantica | reverse complement strand
AAGTTGACGAGACGAAGACTGCCAGACGATGGATTGAAGACGATAAATTGAAGAAAAGTTTCAGATAAAAAAGTTAGACGAAGAAAACCAAACTAAAAAAACATATATACAAATAAAGAACAAACAAACCATAGCTAAGCAACTGTTTTTAATTAGATGTGTATTTTTGTCGAAGGAACCATTGTGAAGCAAATGTTTTTAAATAAAATGTTTTTTTGTGTGCAACGAAAAGTTTCACAAATTTATTATTTTTTTTTAATATAACAAAAAACGAAACAACTGTTTTTAGCCAATTGCTTTTTGTTTTGTATTTTCAATGTTTGTTTTTGTTTTAACATTTTCTGTGTTAGGATTAGGATTAGGTTTAGGGTTAGTCTTTCTCTAGAAGTGACCCTTGCTGACAGAACTCAATGAGTCCTTCGGGAGATTCAACGCGTTGACACAGATCGTAGCAATTCATTCTTTTTTAAAATACGCTGCAGATCGTAGCAATTAATTTCTTCCAAAAGGTATCGTCGTTTGCTGCAAGCTGATTGGTTAATAGTTTCGTCAAGTCTCGGGCGCTTTTGACGACGCGAAGTCACGAAAACACCAACACATATACAATAAATAAATGTCACCATAGCCAAACAAAGTTACTTTTCGACCGACCTGGATCATTTGTTTGCATTCATAAGTATGATCAAATGCTTTTTATTTCATCTTAAAGGTTCAATCCGTTTAAAAGCTGTCGAATGTGTGGAGACAAGATGGCCGCCGACAACATGAGAGTCACATTTTTTACTATTTTTGGGAGGATTTAAATGAGTTTTAATGTAATTTATTTGTTAAATTCGTTTAACCTTTTTTCTCTCTAGAAACGAGGGTTACGGAGTCGGAAGGTATAAAGTCTGACTCTGACTCCTATAATTCGAAAATATCCGACTCCTTCTCCGATTTATTTTAAAGTCTTCCAGTGTTCAGAGTATCTGCGTATATAGGTTGTTCAAAATGAAGAATAAACGTCACTGTGGAACGCATCGCGGATTGGATGCTGGACAGACAGCTCTGTGAGTTTATGTGGACGCAAACGTTTGTAAACAAAAAATGTCAACAAAAAAACACAAATTGTAAGTTGTAGTAAAAAAAAAAGAAAGTTTTATTATTCACTCAAGACGATTGAATCAATTCATGTGATTGAGTATTTGCATAAAAAAGATAGCTTCCTTTATATTTCTAACTCCAAAGAAACTCGCACAGATAGCTGTCCGCGATGCGTTCTACATTGGTGTTTATTCTGCCTTTGATACAGCGAGATATCAGGGTGTCATCGAGTTCAACGTGAAAACCAGGACTCTTACCCGACGCATGTATAGGCAGGGCACACAAACGTAGGTCAAGTGCGTGTGTGCGCACTGCACATGGCTAGCGAGCTTCTTTTTTTTCAAAACTCATGTTTGCATTAGAAGTGTGGACCAGCTAATTCATTTAATTACCCTGTACATCGATAGGTCTGTCATACTTATATTTGAAATAGGATGTGCGTTGGTCTGTCATGCTTAAGTTTGAAAATAACATATTAAATTACTGTTACATATCTCTATACGAGTCATGGCGATCCATGTGTAGCGCGTCAGCTGGAAATAACATTCTCATCAAGAAATGTGAAGATTTAATTGTCGCATCTGTTTTTGTTTTATCTTTTGTTTATTTATTTACTTTAGTTTTTTATTTATTTATTTATTTTTTTTTTTTTAGTTTTTTAATTTTTAGTTTTTTTTTTTTTAAATTTTTTTTTTTATTTATTTATTTTCTTTTTTTTTTTTTTTATCTCCTTATTCACGCGCGTGAATGTTGTATTGTCACGAGACAACATAAGCGCATGTGGATCCTTTGTTTTCTTGCGGCGATTGTGAGGTGTAATTGCAAGCCGAAAAACAAAGTCGACATTGTTAATAAAATAATGCTGTAAAACTTTCGTACAAAATTCGCATCAAAAATGTCTTCCAAGTCTTTTTTTTTGTTTCCGTTTATATTTATGTTCTTTCAGCAACCGTCAACTCTTTAATAAATAAAAATGTATTTATATTTATGTATATATATATATATATATATATATATATATATATAATGTCGAGTACACCTTGCATCGAACAATCGAAAATTAAATAGCTATGTCATCCGCACATCTGTATCTCTGTTCCGTCATCTATCTTCATAATTGCTCTATCTCGTATATTGAGCTTAAATCATTTCACTATAGGTTCAATTCTCTAAAAGTGTACTTTTAGTCTCATATTTTTATATATATATATATATATATATATATATATATATATATATATATATATGGTTGAACAGGAGTGCCAACTTCTGTTTATTCCTTTTGTGATCCAATATTTCTATTCGTCGAACAATAGATCTTGTACTATATACCGAGGAGTGTAGGAAATCTCCATATTTGACGCAAGTGTATACATATATATGTATATATGTGTATGTATATACATATGTATATATA
>OY744534.1:8638016-8640516 GCA_963556195.1 Sepiola atlantica | reverse complement strand
GCTATTTTTCTGAAGTCTTCATCAGTAAACTTTTTTCTTATATATATGAATTATTTGACCATTTACAAGTTTTCGAAACTTTTTGTCATACATTATTTACATCTTTTTAAATTATGACTTTTTGTAATCCCTTTCCAACTTATCTCTTTGTATTCCTCTGATGATAAACAAGCCATTCTTTGAAAAGCCATGGCTTAAGGAATGGAAAATAAATATTTTTTATTTGAATGCACTTTTTTTAACAATTGAAAAATTAATAGATTTTGTATATTCACAATATTTATCCTCATCTTTTTTGTTTATATCTATATATATATATATATATATATATATATATATATATATATATATATATATATATATTAATTAATTTTACGTGCATGTAAAAAAAAAAGAATTATCCGTCTCATTAGAAAGGGCGACTTAATGAATTCTCTTTACTGCTTAGGAAGTGGAAAAATATTTTTTTAAAAGATATTTTATTCTCACCAGTAAAAACAATGACAAAAAAACTATGTAAGAATATATATATATATATATATATATATATATATATATATATATATATATATATAATTTTTACGAAAGAATCACAACCTTTAGCGGCCAATAGGCCACTTAAGGCTAAGGGTCAATGTGTTTCGCAGGTGGACGGTGATGATTTGTAACGATGAATGCAATGGGTCAGAATTTAATTATTTAAGAGGACAGTTCAACAAGAATTTGTTTACATTGGACTTGAAAACGAGTATATTGTAGTCAGCCAGAAAGCAGTCCCGCTGTATTGTGTATCACTGACGGGTAGTTCTAGGAAAGAAACTCTTCTCATGGATGCTCTGTTTATATATATATATATATATATATATATATATATATATATGGGAAGAGAAGGATGAAGGTAATCCGACGTGATGGGAGAATGAAAAAGGAAAAACCAAAAAATGGATGTTTTTTATGTGTACATCAACGTTCGTCTTTATTTATAAGACTTCATCAGGATGATAATATAGAGAAAAATTTCATGAAAAATGAATTTTTCACTCCTCACCAAGTACAGACGTCCACCCAGTAGTGGCCATTATTTTCTTCCTTTTTCCCAATATGTCAACCCTACATGTGTTTGTACTTGCATGACATTTTTCTCTATATTATCATCCTGATGAAGTCTTATAAAAAAAGACGAAACGTTGATGTACACATAAAAAACATCCATTTTTTGGTTTTTCCTTTTTCATTTTCCCATATATATATATATATATATATATATATATATATAATTAACTTGTTACAGATATCCAGGGGGTATAGATTCGGAGGAAGTTGAAACCGGGTTTATGAGAGTGCTCAATGAAAATTCAGAGCAATATATTTTTTTTTTGATTTTATTCCATTAGTTGCGACAAAATGAAACAGAACTTGTTTTGTCGCAACTAATGGAATAAAATCAATATATATATATATATATATATATATATATATATTCGGCTCGTTGTACATTTAGTGAGTAAAAAAATCGGCCGGCAAATCCATTTCAAGAATTTAGGGAATTGAGAAAGCACGTAGAAAGTCGGACACCCCCGCTATCACTTTATTTTCATAATGAGACGCGCCATTTTGTTTTCTTTTAATTTCTGTTTTTTATACTTATTTATACTTTTTTCTGTCCTTTTTTACTTGTTTAGCGTTCTAGGTTAATCCCTTTTCTTTCCTTTTTTTTAAAAAAAAATTAACTTCTCCGATTTAGACGTTATTTAATATGATTATGCCTAATTCCTATTAGTCTTCCCCAAACAAGGCAAGATGCCACTGTAGACGTTAATAGCAACTGAGATTTAGAGTGAAAGTTTAGGGGGTCATCCTAAATTTTGATCTGTGAAGCGAGATACTTGTTTACATTAGTTTTAAATTTCTGCATGTCAGTGCAGTAGTAGAAACAGGGAGCAGGGAGGGAGTTCCAGAGGCCAGCAGCACGAGGAAACAAGTTATTGGAGTATAAGTCTCTCCGACATATGGGGACCTCCACAGTGAATGGATGGGTTCTAGCTGATTGTCGGATTGGTCGAGTGTATTCACGTAGAGAGCGCACAAAAGCAGCAAGTTCATCGGAGCACATTCCATTTAAGTACTTGTAAAACAAGCACAAGGATGCAACATTGATAGTAGGGGACCTATTAGATTAGATACTATTTTAGGACTTTGTCTAAGAAAGAGAGACTAGTGGATGGTGCACCAGCAAAGATGTGACAACAATACTCCATGCATGGGTTGATTATGGCTTTGTAGAGATATAGGATACTGACAGGTATACATTATACTTTTTATATTCGTAAAATATCGTTAATCATCTTACTATTATTTATATAGTTAACTATTGAAGTGCTAGAAATAAATAAGACTGTCTAGTTCCGGTGACTCGGTAAAACGGTAGTCACCTAATTTACGAATATAAAAAGTATAATGTAAGAAAGGGAATATAAAATAAGTAAAAATCGATGGCTAA
>OY744534.1:8630977-8637816 GCA_963556195.1 Sepiola atlantica | reverse complement strand
AAAGTATAATGTAAGAAAGGGAATATAAAAATAAGTAAAAATCGATAGCTAAAACATGACGAAAAAGGAAATAATTGAGTGAAACAACCAAATATGGTTAGTGAAAATATATATCTTAATTTATGAGTATTTAGGTGAATATTTAAGCTGATGATGAATTATTAAAATACAAGCAGCGAAAAGCATAAGATGCGTATATGTTGCGACTAGGACACATTGAGATCATAGTTTCATTAGGAAAGAAAGGATAGGGTGCTGATAATTAGTACTGATTGTAATTAGGCTTTACTTGCCTTCTTTATTTTTCATAGCACTGAAGATAGTCACACCAAGAAATAAATGCGCATTAGTATTTTACAAATATCTTGGTGTAAGCCGAAACAATTGTATGCTGAATTAAAAACAAGTTTTGTTAAAATTATGTGAATCTGTCTTTCGTAACATTAGATATGATATAAAATTAAATGATAAAATATTGTATACAACATAGATCTAGCCTTACACTATTGAGCTATCAAAATTGCTTCATGTTATAAAATTTATATTTAAATATTTAAAAAATATATAAATTGAGCCTGGCCAGTACTAAATAGGTAACCATTTTATATATAATTATTTTTATTTAGACAGACATGCACATAATCCGTACATTAACAGCTGCTGATCAATAACCATCGACATGACAATTTCGTGGATTATGTACAGGTCTGTATGAATAAACTAATTATATATATATATATATATATATATATATATATATCCTATTGCGAGATCCAACACAGTTTGTTGTTGTTGTTGATCACTCTTCGCTGCTTGCTCTAAATACCCGCCGACTTGGCATTTACAAAGTTAAATTCCTCCTAACGTCCAACCTAATTTGTGGTGGCCAATGAGTAAGTCTCTTGGCCGCGAATCAGTGGCGATTTGTGATCGGAGTTCGCACCCGCCGACCGTCGGGAATTAACTTCCTGCACTGAAGATTGCGTAAGCATGAAACATCGATGTCTGTAGGTAATAAATAATTAAAATGTAGAGAGATATTATATATATATATATATATATATATATATATATATATATGTTTCATTTTACTTCAGTCGAAGTTCTCAGAAATTAAGGGGTCCTTTCCTGTGGCTAACACTTGATCTCTATATGAGATACATAGACATTTGAATATTCCATTAAAGTTCTTTACCTGTCAAACGTTTAGTTAGTAAGGAAGTTAAAAACATTAATTTTCCTCTCCCTAAATTGACCAGTTAACTATGTCATAGTATATTTTTTTGAGGGTTTCTTTGTCTTACTGGATTCCAGAATTTTATCTCGTCTTGTGAAGAATCTAGCTAAGTGTTTTTACTTGAGGGTAACATTACTTGGAGAAGGTGAACATTTCCTTGTATAGACCAGAGTCTAGCTATTTTTTAGGGTATCTTATTTGGTCTTTGAATACTATGTTGTTTTGCATATTTGGTCAGGGTTTACTTGTAGCGTGAAGTATCCTCACGCCAAGATGTCCTGACAAAACCCTTGTACAGTGAGATCGAGGACAGTCGAAGACAGTGTCTAGTAGGTTATTACAAACTCACTGGTGCGTGTGTGACATAATATCACATTATTTTACTTCCTTTTAGGCAAAAACCAATAAAAAAAACTCTCAAAGTATTGAAATAATTTGTTACGGTCTGAACATAAGTTTTTTTTTCTTTTTTTGGTTTCCTTTCAAATCTGTCGCACATATTTCTGACATAAGTAATGAAAGTAATGCAACTGTCTGGGTTGATGGTTGAATGACGGTGTGTGTCACATGTTGGGATTTCCCAGCTAAAAACCTGCGTCAATTACGCATTTGAAAAGAATTCTTTTTGATTCGGTTCATAAACCCGTTTCACTGTTTAATCTCTCACTCTCTCTTTCTCTCTCTTCTCCCTCTCTCTCTACTCCCACTCTCTTTCTCTCACTCTCTTTCTCTCTCTTCCCCCATCTCTCTCTCTCTCTCTACTCCCACTCTCTCTCTCTCTCTCTCTACTCCCACTCTCTTTCTCTCTTTCTCTCTATTCTCCCTCTCTCTCTCTCTCTCTACTCCCACTCTCTCACTCTCTTTCTCTCTCTCTTCTCCCATCTCTCTTCCCTCTCTCTCTACTCCCCCATCTCTCTCTCTTTCTCCTCTTCTCCCTCTCTCTCTACTCCCACTCTCTCTATCTCACTCACTTTCTCTCTCTTCCCCCATCTCTCTCTGTCCCTCTCTCTTCTCCCATCTCTCTCTCCCTCTCTCTCTCCCTCCCTCTCTCTCAACTCCCACTCCTTCTTTCTCTCCCCATCTCGATATCTCTCCCTCTCTCTTCCTCTCTCTCTCTCGTCTCTCTCTTCCTCCCTCTCTCCCTCTCTCTGTCTCTACTCCCATCTCTCTCCCTCCCTTTCTCTCTCTTCTCCAATCTCTCTCACTCTCTCTCTCTCTCCCTCTCTCTTTATCTACTCCCACTCTCTCTCTTCCCCAATCTATTTCCCTCCCTCTCTCCCTCTCTCTCTCCCTCTCTCTCTCATCTCTCTCTTCCTCCCTCTCTCCCTCTCTCTGTCTCTACTCCCATCTCTCTCCCTCCCTTTCTCTCTCTTCTCTAATATCTTTCACTCTCTCTCTCCCTCTCTCTTTATCTACTCCCACTCTCTCTCTTCCCCAATCTATTTCCCTCTCTCTCTCCCTCTCTCTCTCTCCCACTCTCTCTCTTCTCTCTCTCTCTCTCTCTCTATCAATCTTTATTTCCTGACAATTTGCAAAGTAACTTTATTTGGTAAATCTGTTTCTTGAATTCGCCGTTCTTCCTGTTCTCTCTCTCCCTCTCTCTCTTACCCTATTTATTCTATCCCCCCTCCCTCTCTCTCTCTCTCTCTCTCCCTTGTCCTATCCTCCCTCTCGCTGTCTCTTGCTCTGTTCGCTCTCTCTCCCTCTCTCTCTTACCCTATTTATTCTATCCCTCTCTCTCTCTATCTCCCTCTCTCTCCCTCTCCCTCTCTCTCTCTCCCTCTCCCTTGTCCTATTCTCCCTCTCGCTTTCTCTTGCTCTGTTCGCTCTCTCTCTCTCTCTCGCTCACCCTGTTCTCTCTCTCCCATCTCTCTCTTGCCCCGTTCTCCCTCTTGCCATCTAATATACATACGTAATATGTTTACGGTGTGTAGGGACACACTATGTAAATTAGATGGCAAAATGACGTCTCTTAATAATAATAGTAATTAATCCTAATAAACGTGTGGGCAGTATCACTAATCAGACAATTTCGACTATTCATATGCTGAACAAAAGAAGAACTTAGGCATCTTGATCAGAAGATAATGATCATGCACAATGCACAATGTTCAGAAATACTGACGACTCTACGTGAAAAGGGAGACAAGCGAAGAGGACTGCTCAGTATAGAAAAGTTGTGTGGCAGATACAAAAAAATACTTTGAAAAATACATGATGCTAAACAGAGAGAGAGAGAGAGAGAGACTGATCACCGAAGCAAGAGATGGTTAAAATGACCAATGCAGGACCTAGTGAGAACAGAAACGAAACGAAACGATAAGAAAAGTGGGAAGAGAAACAGTCACATGAACGATTCATGAGAATAACAAGATAAAAGATTCACTTGCAGATTCACTTGCACATGGCTAAGAAAAGGACACTTGAACAGAGAAACGGAATTTCTACTGACAGCTGCACAGAACAATGCGATTAGACTGACTACATCAAAACTAAAATAGATCAAACCCAGAACAGAAAAAGTAGACTGTGTGGCGAAAGGGACGAAACCGTAAATCACATGAAGTGAATGTACCAAACATCCCCACCCCCGGAAAAAAACATAATACTAAAACAGACATGACTGCGTGGGGAAAACAGTACACTGGGAACTATGGCAAACGACTGAATTTTAAACATTAAAACAAAAAAATGGTGCAAAAAAAATGGTGGCAAAAAAAATGGTGAAAAAAAAAATGGTGCAAAAAAAATGGTGCAAAAAAATGGTGCAAACAAATGGTGCAAAAAAATGGTGCAAAAAAATGGTGCAAAAAAATGGTGCAAAAAAAAATGGTGCAAAAAAAATGGTGCAAAAAAAATGGTGCAAACCAAATGGTGCAAAAAAAATGGTGCAAAAAAATGGTGCAAAAAAAATGGTGCAAAAAAAATGGTGCAAAAAAAATGGTGCAAAAAAAATGGTGCAAAAAAATGGTGCAAAAAAAATGGTGCAAAAAAAATGGTGCAAAAAAAATGGTGCAAGAAAATGGTGCAAAAAAATGGTGCAAAAAAATGGTGCAAAAAAAATGGTGCAAAAAAATGGTGCAAAAAAAATGGTGCAAAAAAAATGGTGCAAAAAAATGGTGCAAAAAAAATGGTGCAAAAAAAATGGTGCAAAAAAAATGGTGCAAAAAAAATGGTGCAAAAAAATGGTGCAAAAAAATGGTGCAAAAAAAATGGTGCAAAAAAAATGGTGCAAAAAAATGGTGCAAAAAAAATGGTGCAAAAAAATGGTGCAAAAAAATGGTGCAAAAAAATGGTGCAAAAAAAATGGTGCAAAAAAAATGGTGCAAAAAAAATGGTGCAAAAAAAATGGTGCAAAAAAATGGTGCAAACAAATGGTGCAAAAAAAATGGTGCAAAAAAATGGTGCAAAAAAATGGTGCAAAAAAATGGTGCAAAAAAAATGGTGCAAAAAAAATGGTGCAAAAAAATGGTGCAAAAAAATGGTACAAACAAATGGTGCAAAAAAATGGTGCAAAAAAATGGTGCAAAAAAATGGTGCAAAAAAAATGGTGCAAAAAAATGGTGCAAAAAAATGGTACAAACAAATGGTACAAACAAATGGTGCAAACAAATGGTGCATGCACAAATTGAAAACACTACAGAAAAACGAAGATCCCAAAATTATCTTGTACCTGCAGGTACAAACAGATAAAATCATCCAAACAAGAATACCGAACTCCAGAATAGTTAACAAGAAGGAAAAAAAAATGCTAAATTGTAGATGTTGCCATCCCATCAGTCCACACGGTAAAGATCAAAGGAAACGAAGTACTTGCGGAAGAACTTGTGCCGGTTTTACAAGTACTTCAATAGATTGTGCTCTGATGAGCTTGCTGCTCTGGTGCCCCCACGACGTAAATTCACTAGACCAACCCGACAATCTGCCAAACCCCATCCATACACTGTGGATGTCCCCAGATTCCGTAGAGCTTTCTACTCCAAAAGCTTCTTTCCTCGTGTTGCTGGACTCTGGAACTCCCTCCCTGCTTCCTGCTTTCCTGACGCTACTGACATACAGAAATTTAGAACCAACGTAAACAGACATCTTGTTGTGCGGCTCCTAATTTAGGTTACATCTCTCCCTTTTTTCTTTCTCAGAAGCCCCTTACGCCTACAGTGGCGGCCTGCTTTGTTTGGGGGGAACTATGATAAAAAAAATTTAAACAAAACTGAAAGGGTTATGGAACATGAAGTAAGTCACTATAATACCAAAAATCGTAGTAGGACTAGGAACATCCCGAAAAACCTGGGCAAAAGACTATGGGGAATTGTAATCAAAGGAAAAACTGAGACTATACAACGAACAGCAATGATGAAAACAACTGAAATCTTAAGGAAAATCCTCGAACGCGGAAACCATCCCTCATAAACTACGAACACACGGAAGTTGCACCGGAAATAAAACAAAAAAATTGAAGAAACACCACGTGAATCCGAGGGAACTGGAACTGCAAGAAATCTTATTAACCGAGGGGGTTAATAAGATTTTCTACAAACATTCATGGTATCATCCTCGACTGATACCAGATAAAATAGTCATGAAGGATCGGGGAGAATGGGAAAGACTTAGGAGGTAGATCACTAACCAGACCTCAACCGGAAGCGTGCAGAGAGTACTGGGACGTTGGGGAGTCTTTTTAGTACCCACATCTTAGAGAAGACCAATAATCGTTGCCAGCGAGTAATCAATGGTAAACGGCTTTTGAAATAACCCTAAGTCATTTCTAATAGATATTGAAAGATGTGGGGAGTACTGGAAATCTGAGAGACTTTTTGTCACTCAGACCACAGGGAATACCACTGATTATTATCAGTGAGCAATAACTGATGATTACCTGTGTGAGAACTACAATTGAGTACTATGGATAAAAGAGATAGAAGTAAAGAGGCTTAGCTGAAGAGAGCCGGATGGCTATTTCCTTCCGTGCTTGAAACCGACGGTACAAATGTTGTACTAATTTTTCTGTACCAATATATATATATATATATATATATATAAATTATTTGTGGGCGGCGTTTGGCTGGGCCCTTTAATGCAACGTTCCTTTATGTAGAACACTTTCTGACTGCTGCTTATAAAAATGTCCGCTTACTGACATAAATAAGTTTATTTCGCATCATTCCGTATGACTATTCATGCTGGCCTCATCGGTTAGAGTTATAAACAAACAACTCTCGTTCCGGGGTTCGAATCGTACAACCGGCTTGAATTGTTATCGCTACACTGATGAGTCCGCAAAGATGAAACCTATACGTCTGTAGATAATAATTAAATAGTTATTATTAAATAATTATATGTATATATAGATGTATATATATATATAGATAGAGATAGATGTATATATAGAGATGTATATATATATACATCTATATATAGATGTGTATATATATATAGATAGAGATAGATGTATATATAGAGATGTATATATATATACATCTATATATAGATGTGTATATATATATAGATAGAGATAGATGTATATATAGAGATGTATATATATATACATCTATATATATACATCTATATATATATATATATATATATATATATATGTATATAT
>OY744534.1:8618477-8625977 GCA_963556195.1 Sepiola atlantica | reverse complement strand
GGCTCTAACTTGTTCAAATACCGAATATTTGTCTATTCTATATCTTTCTTTACATGCCTCTATCCGCTTTTTAAAAAAGATATTTCACCCTAAACAAGAGAGGCCGCCACTGTAAACGTAAGGGGCTACTGAGAATTAGGGTGTACGTTTAGGGTGTTATCCTAAGTTGGGAGCTGTGTAGCGAGATGTATGTTTACATTAGTTTTAAACCCCTGCATGTCGGTACAGCCGGGAAAACAGGCAACAGGGAGGGAGTTCCAGAGACCGGCAACACAAGGAAATAAGCTATTAGAGTAGAAGGCTCTCTGGCATCTGGGGACCTCCACAGTGAATGGGTGTGATTTAGCTGACTGTCGAGTTAGTTTGATTGTCACGTATTGTAGATGACTACCAAATAACAGAAAAAAGGAAGTAGATTTATTAATCGAATGAAAAATCAAATCGATCTTGGACGAAACATGCACACCTTTACGTAGAGGAACTTAATCACCAGCAAATTTAAAAAAAGAAAAACAAATCCCCGACATCAGCAACTTCCTTTCTATTTATATAAATCATTTTTACCGATTTGTAAACAACAATTATTCTAATCCTACTTGCTTATCAAGCTTCCTGCTTGATAATTTTCCATTTATTGAAGTCACAACCCAGCTTTAAAGTAAGCCCTATCGAAAAGCATACTATTTGCGATCATTCATCTTCCTTCACCTGTTTATTATCAAACTCGTCAAAAATCCTAAAGTATATGTTTTCACTTTTCAAGCAATCTGATTGGCCCCATAAAGATCTTATCACTTTTATATCAATGAGAAGGCATTTCAACTGTTTAATCTACTATTTAATTCCGCGTACAACGCTCTCTTGAGTTTATCTGAATCGAATTTATTATTTATTAAAATGTCCACTCGGTGTTACCCAGCAACGAATGAGGAGCCCCGTATAATCCTTCTCCTATCCCTGAACCCTATTTTTATATTATCGTGTAATTTTCAAGTTCATTTTCTTTATTTACGTCATTTATTTTTTACATCATCGTCTTGCTCTCTTGTTTCTTATGTCTCAAGTTCATTTTCTTTATTTACGTCATTTATTTTTTACATCATCTTCTTACTCTCTTGTTTCTTATGTCTCAAGTTCATTTTCTTTATTTACGTCATTTATTTTTTACATCATCGTCTTGCTCTCTTGTTTCTTATGTCTCAAGTTGATTTTCTATATTTACGTCATTTATTTTTTACATCATCTTCTTACTCTCTTGTTTCTTATGTCTCAAGTTCATTTTCTTTATTTACGTCATTTATTTTTTACATCATCTTTTTACTCTCTTGTTTCTGATGTATCTGCTACTACATCCTTTCTCTTCCTCCTCCCATCATTACCCCCTCCCACTATTTTTTATATTCTCGTAAAACACGCGCTTTCGCTCACAATCCAAAATATTCAATTTGCAAACAAGTAAGCCAGATTATTTTTCTTTTATTCACCCCAAACCAGGCACATTGTAACTGCGATGTAATTGAGCTATTGTGATTAGGAGTCACATTTATATGTGGCATGTTAAGCGGGGGGGCAGCAAGATGTTTGTTCACATTATATTTATATTACTGTATGTTGGCACGGTTGAGGATACAGGGAGCAGGTAATGAATTCCAAAGGCAAGTGGTCTGAGGAAAGAAGATTGTGAATTAGAATGTTTTCTGGAATCTGGAGATCTGTACGGTGCGAGTTGGGGTTTAGCTGCTAGTTGGGTTTGTCGGGGGGGGGGGGGATTTACGTGGAGAGGGAAGAAATTAAGTAAGCTTGTCGGATAACTGGGTTCTCTCTCTCTCTCTCTCTCTCTCTCTTGTCCACTTGTTGTCTTCCTCTGACTTTAAAACCCCTCTCTCCCTCTTTTGTCCGTTTTTTATCCTCTCTCTTGCCAACTCTTTCTCTCTTTTGCCCAAATCTATGCCTCTCTCTCTCTTTCTCTCTCTCTCTCTCTTTCTCTCTCTCTTTCTCTCTCTGTCTCTCTCTCTCTCTTGATCTCTTTCGCCCAAATCTATGCCTCTCTCTGTTTCTCTCTCTCTCTCTTTCTCTCTTTCCCTATTTTGCCCAAATCTATGCATCTCTCTCTCTCTCTCTTTCTCTTTCTCTCTCTCTCTCTCTTTCTCTATCTCTCTTTCTCTTTTTTACCCAAATCTATGCCTCGCTCTCTCTCTCTTTCTCTCTCTCTCTCTCTCTTGTCGGATCACTGGGTTCAGTTGTGGATTGTGGTACGAAATAGCTTGTTTCCTTTGATCATGTTAAGACTTAGCTCGTGTCTTTCAATTGTAGGCGTGCCCCTTTTATTCCTGCGATTCTCATGGATGTATCTCCCGTTTAAACACCCTTTCGTCTTTCATTGTTATCAAATCTTTCTTGGAGTTCATACATTAGATCCATTGCTTTTTCTGCTTCTTATAAAGTCGGTATCAGTAACTCTCTATCGCCGCAGACACTTTCTAATACCTGACGCTATTCTCTATCTCTACAAATATTCTATCAATCTCTCGTATGGGGTACTGTTGTTATATTCAGGCTGGTGAATCTCTGTCCCATTTAGGGGTCTTAATAAGGTGCAGAAACGTATCTGTAATTTGATTGGTCCCACCTTTGCTTCTTCAAAATCAAGAGGCAAGGCAAGATCAGCAAAGTATCCTTCTCCTGCAGGACAACGCTCCGGTCCACAACTCGCATGTCGCCAGATCAGAAGCATGGCGTGTGGATATCAAATCCTCCCCCATCCCCCTTACTCTCCTGACCTTGCACCTTCTGACTTTCATCTCTTCCCAGATGATGCAACCTTGATTTCTGAAGTTACGACGTGGTTGGAGGACCCACCTGTGGTATTCTACAAAAACGGTGTCCAGAGCTGCATGAAACGATGAAAGAAATGCGTAACTCTGGGTGGTTCCTATGTAGAGAAAGACTAATAACTGTGCCAAGTTTCATTGATCTACTGCTATGGGAAATGGGTCAGGGGTATTTCTTATTGAACGCCCCTCGTACTTCAATCAGTAAACTTGTTAGCGTATGATAGAGGAATCCTTTCTGTTTGTGGTAGCATTAATCAACATGGCCGCAGAACTTTGTTTCTCTGTAAAACAAATTTTTTTTAAATTTTCATTTATTTAAAATCAACGAGAATGGAAAACATTTTTTAGTTATTGTTTAACATTATGTTATTACAACGAAAGAAAAGGTCAACCGTGGATTTGAGATTATTAATAAAAATGGCATTTAAAGTTGTCTAAACTAAACGTATCCTTGTGTACATTATAGTAATTAATATAATTTCATTGTAATAATATAATCACCATCCTTGGTCTCGGCCTTTTGGCTAAGATCAAAGTGTAGTATCTGTTCCGATGGATACTGCACGCCTGTCCTGTGCAGTTCTAGGAGGTCCACCTTCCCAGGCTCTGCCTCCCCTCTTTGGGGAGGAGTAAGTTTATTGCTTACTGTCTGAGGCGCCCCTACCGGGGAATGCCGACGGGGCTGCCCAGGCAATTTTTAAATGGCCAGAGTGCTCACCTCTCGAGCGCTGGCTTTTAACCCCACTTTCTCGACCCAAGCTGTGGTCACATCTTACTTGTGGGAGTAAGATAAAACTGGCCTTGTGCCTAACTCCGGGAGGAGTAAATAAAAATCACCTTTACTCGTTTTTCTTGGCCTTTTGGCTAAGATCAAAGTGTAGTATCTGTTCCGATGGATACTGCACGCCTGTCCTGTGCAGTTCTAGGAGGTCCACCCTCCCAGGCGTTGCCTCCCCTCTTTGGGGAGGAGTAAGTTTATTGCTTACTGTCTGAGGCGCCCCTACCGGGGAATGTCGACGGGGCTGCCCAGGCAATTTTTAAATGGCCAGAGTGCTCACCTCTCGAGCGCTGGCTTTTCAAACCCCACTTTCTCGAACCGATCTTGGGTCACATCTTACTTGTGGGAGTAAGATAAAACTGGCCTTGTGCCTAACTCCTGGAGAGGAGTAAATAAAAATCACCTTTAACTTTTAATGTCAAGCTATAACTAAGATTGTTTGCCACTCTCGTTTTTTTTTTTTATATAAAGTAAAAAAAAGGGAAATCGTTTCGTAGTCTTTATTTGCGACTGTTTACAGAATATTAACAAGGCATTAATACAGACCCACACTCACCCCGCGATTTTATATGTGATTTTCACCTGAGGACAAATTCTTAAGAGCAATGCAGCTGTTTGCAAGAAGATGAGCTGTTAGTTGTTCAGGATTTATATCTAAACCTCATTAAAAGAGGGTTTAATCTTTCATCCTCTTTACCTCTCTTCCTCACATTCTCTATTTCTCCCTTTCTCTTTTTTTCACTTTCTCTATTTCTCCCTTTCTCTCTTTCTCTCTTTCGTGACCTTTATTTCCTGACAATTGTCTCTCTTATTCTATCCCTGTATCTCTCTGTTTCTTGCCTCCACCCCCTCTCATTCCTGTTCTCTCTCTATCTTTCTTTTATTTCTTTTCTCTTTCTTCCTGCTCGATCTCTCTTTTGTTCACTCTTTGTCCCTCTCTTTCCATTCTCTATCTCTCTTTCTTTTCATTATTTTTCACTCGCTGTCACTCTCTCTCTCTCTCTCTCTTTCTTTCTCTTTCTCTCTGTCATTTTCTCTCTCTTTCTCTCTCTCTCTTTCTCTCTCTCTCTCTCTTTCTCTCTCTCGTTCTCTCTCCCTTTCTTTCTCTATTTCTTTCTCTCACTCTCTCTTCCCCTCTCTCTCTCTTTCTCTTTCTCTCGTCCTCTTTCTCTCTCTTTCTCTTTCTCTCTTCCTCTTTCTCTCTCTTTCTCTCTCTCTGTTTCTCTTTGTCTTTCTCTCTCTCTTTCTCTATCTCTTTCTCTTTCTCTCTCTTTCAATCTCTCTCTTTCTCTCTCTCTTTCTCTCTCTTTCTCTTTCTCTCTTTCTCTCTCTCTCTCTCTTTCTCTTTCTCTTTCTCTCTCTCTCTTTCTCTCTCTCTCTCTCTTTCTCTTTCTCTTTCTCTCTCTTTCTCTCTCTCTCTTTCTCTCTCTCACTTTCTCTCTCTTTCTCTCTCTCTTTCTCTCTCTCTGTCTCTTTCTGTCTGTCTCTTTCTTTCTCTCTCGTTATCTCTCTCTTTCTCTCTCTCTTTCTCTCTCTCTTTCTCTCTTGCTTTCTCTTTCTCTCTCTTTCTCTCTCTCTCGTTCTCTCTCTCCCTCTCCCTCTCTTTCTCTGTCTGTCTGTCTGTCTTTCTGTCTGTCTCTCTCTCTCTCTCTCTCTCTCTCTCTCTCTCTCTCTCTCTCTCTCTCTCTCTCTCTGTATTTACTCCAATATGCATTATTTTATTTTAACAAGAAACCATCAAATTATCAAATAAAAGAATTATTATATCGCCAATAATAACAAATCAAATACCAGTCTCCCTATTTACTCCCCTCGAGGGCAGAGTTAAAACAAGATTAGTTCTTAATGAAAAAAATCCAGCTCCCCAAACGGGGAACTCCGGATTGAGTAAAATAAAAATTGCGTGACTCTAGACAGATTTCTCCTCCTCTGACCTAGAGCAAAACAGAAATTATTTTTATTTCCAGTATTGGATGACCACTAATAAAGGCCAAGCGCCACTCGAGGATAAGGTTTAACTGATGCACATACAACTATACCATGTCCACCAAACGGATGAATAAGAGACGCTGATAATAAAAACGCGTAAAATAGGCAATCTATCCCTCTCGTTGGCGTTCATCCTCGAGTGGTTTTTAGTCTTGATAACCAGTGACTCATTAACAAAAAATAAATTTAGAAACAAATTAAATGCGATCATAAGAACGAGTCTTTAACTGTAATTTGAAATTTGTATTTGTTTAATAATTGTAAGCAAACGGTTCAGAACATCCTCTTTTCTTGTCTGGTATGATTATATGTGCGTGGGACAATGGGAGAGTCAGTTGACACATCACGGGTGCTGGTGCTTCAAGCAACAAAGTGAATTAAGGAAAATAATCTGTATTAAGCCAACGACTTATTAGTTGTAAGTTTGTTTGATTAGCATCCTTTTGCATATGTTTAGTGCTCCGTCGGTCAGTCTGACACACTTGCGTTTAAAATAGAATGTTATAAGCATCCACGTATCTTTATAAGAGACTCTGTCCGTCCTTCCCTAATAGGTCAGTCTGTCACACCATACTTTGAAATAGGATTTTCGGTGGTCTGTCACGCTTATGTTTGAAATAGCATTTTAGATGCGCACAAGAGAGCACTGTCTGTCTGTCCGTCTATCACGCCACATTTTGAAATAATATTTTATGTCGGTCTGTCACACCTAAGTGTGAAATAGCATTTTCGTTGGTCTGTCACGTTTAAGTTTGAAATAGCATTTTATATGCGCCCACAAGGCTTTATAAGAGGCGTTGTCCGTCCGTCGGTCTTTCACAGCAGATTTTGAAATAACATTTTCTGTCGGTCTGTCACACCTGAGTGTGAAATAGAATTTTTGTTTATCTGTCACGTTTAAGTTTGAAATTGCATTTTAGATGCGCCCACAAGGCTTTATAAGAGGCGTTGTCCGTCCGTCGGTCTTTCACAGCAGATTTTGAATTAAAAACATTTTCTGTCGGTCTGTGACACCTGAGTGTGAAATAGAATTTTTGTTTATCTGTCACGTTTAAGTTTGAAATTGCATTTTAGATGCGCCCACAAGGCTTTATAAGAGGCGTTGTCCGTCCGTCGGTCTTTCACAGCAGATTTTGAATTAAAAACATTTTCTGTCGGTCTGTGACACCTGAGTGTGAAATAGAATTTTTGTTTATCTGTCACGTTTAAGTTTGAAATTGCATTTTAGATGCGCCCACAAGGCTTTATAAGAGGCGTTGTCCGTCCGTCGGTCTTTCACAGCAGATTTTGAAATAATATTTTATGTCGGTCTGTCACACCTGAGTGTGAAATAGCATTTTCGTTGGTCTGTCACGTTTAAGTTTTAAATAGCATTTTATATGCGCCCACAAAGCTTTATAAGAGGCGTTGTCCGTCCGTCGGTCTTTCACAGCAGATTTTGAAATAACATTTTCTGTCGGTCTGTCACACCTGAGTGTGAAATAGAATTTTTGTTTATCTGTCACGTTTAAGTTTGAAATTGCATTTTAGATGCGCCCACAAGGCTTTATAAGAGGCGTTGTCCGTCCGTCGGTCTTTCACAGCAGATTTTGAAATAATATTTTATGTCGGTCTGTCACACCTGAGTGTGAAATAGCATTTTTGTTTGTCTGTCACGTTTAAGTTTGAAATTGCATTTTAGATGCGCCCACAAGGCTTTATAAGAGGCGTTGTCCGTCCGTCGGTCTGTCACAGCAGATTTTGAAATAACATTTTCTGTCGGTCTGTCACACCTGAGTGTGAAATAGAATTTTTGTTTATCTGTCACGTTTAAGTTTGAAATTGCATTTTATATGCGCCCACAAGGCTTTATAAGAGGCGTTGTCCGTCCGTCGGTCTTTCACAGCAGATTTTGAAATA
>OY744534.1:8563477-8610977 GCA_963556195.1 Sepiola atlantica | reverse complement strand
ATATATATATCTATAAAGTAATCCAACAAAAGATATAAGCGTCAACTAATATCTTATAATTAGTGAAACATCCGGATAAAAACTGAAGCTCAATATACTGGATAGAGCATTAATATTATAATATAAAATGAAGTAATAAAATAAGGTGTCAATCAAATTTTATTAGAATTCAAAGTTCAAGCAAAGTATCCTTAAGTCCTTAGCTCATGAGTTTTCAAAGATAATTCTTCTCTTCAGAGGACTATTACCGCAGTTATACTACTACAAGTAATAAAATTACGCTTTGAAAATATATAAAATTATATACACAAATACACAAAAATACATAACATCAAAACATATCAACCCAAAAACATACTTTTTGTTGAATCAATATAGTCCATCCAGGTCATACATATTGAGAAGCATAATCAGGAAAGACATTACTCCAAGTTACAAACAGCAGTCCAAATACGTCTAATTGAAGGTGCCGACAAAGTTATCCAGTCCCGAAATGTGTCAATATTCAATGTTAATGATAAATAAATCAAATAATATAGAAAGTCCAATCAAAGTTCCAAAATCCCGAAATGTGCAACCCAAGTCAAATCAAAGTTCGTTGTTTAATTAGAAAACCCGTTAAATCCGAATTGAGCAAAAAAAGACTGAATCCCAATCTCATCTTGCTAGCAGAACGAAAAATAAGTAATCTTCTCTCACCAGCGATACAACCAGACATGACAAATCCTTAAAGAGCAGGAGGCGATATTAAATTGTCTACATCTCTGAATAATTTTAATTTTTATATTATATATATATATATATTGTTGGTGGTGGTGGTGGTGACTTTTAACCCAATGATTTTATTTTAAAACTAATTTTCTGAATTGCAGTTACGAGCATGGCCATTGGTCGAGTAACCAACATCGTACGTCACAGTAAAATCCCAAATCAGGAAGGAAAAAAATCACATATCAAATATAAAATTTACAAGTAAGTAACAACGTTTTCCTCTCCAATAAAAATTGAATATTTTACTGGTATAAAATTATATATATATATATATATAGGGTGGGCCAAAATAAGGGTCCTATCTTTAAATTTGAATAACTTCCACAAAATAAAAGTTAAACTCACCAAACTTTATGTGTGTGTAGACTGACCCTTCCGAGATTTTTTGAAATAAACAAAACAAATTTTAGCCGAAAAACACTTCTTACAACTTACAAAACCTAAAGTATTGTTTTTTACACTGTTTTGAGTTTTTTAAGCAAAAATAATGTTTTCTAAATGAGGGTACGTTCCTTAGGGCTAATACGGCTCATGCTTGCTTCGGAAGGGGTCCTTTACTTATTCTAAAAAAAAAAAAAATTTAAAAAATCAATAAATAAAAAAGTTATGAATTTTTAAAAATAGGACCCTTATTTTTGCCCACCCTGTATATATAAATATGAGAAAAGAAGGATGAGAGTAATCCGACGTAATGGGAAATGAAAAAGGAAAAACCAAGAGATATTTCTTATATATATTCATCACGGCTACTAATTTTTCTCATCAACTCATCATGTCCACGCAATATTTGGATGTACTTGCATGACATTTTTCTTAAAATTATCATCCTGAGGAAGTTCCGATTTTGAGGGGTTATCTTTCTTTATATATATATATATATATATGTATATGTATATATATCTTTATTTATATAAAGTTAGGTATGGGCATATGTTTATATATTTCTGTGTATAAGATTCACTTCTAAACTGATTAACCAATCATTATTAATTTTGTAACACGGATGCTAGGCGTCAGGGTACATAATGTGGACAATATTTAGTTTAGTTTTGTACAGAAGGTGAAAACTTTTCATGAATACGCAGACATCTTCGATATTTCTAAAAATTGAACACATAGGTATTCCTTCATATGCACGCTTGAACTTGAGTTGAACACGATTCTGAAGAAGTGATGAGTTCCCGAAATATTATATCATACGGTGTTTCCACCAGACCATCCTGATACAGGTATTACATAACATTGTAACATTGTGTAGATAAACAGATATAGTTGTGTTTGTGAAAATATATATATATATATATATATATATATATATATATATATATATAACATAAAGAAAGAGGTCAAATGCCTTCAAAAGCATGTGTTAGATGCAGATATTTTTATAAAAATAAAAAATAAAAACATTTTTTTTTTCTTCTTCATCTTGATTTTTTATCTAATAATTTCGCTTGATATGACAAGCCTAGTCAGAGCTTTAGACAAATAAAAGGTATTAACCTTTTTTTTTCGTAATAATTATTCCTGGTCTTTTAGAAGTCACGTCCGATATTGTGTGGACTTAACGGTGTAAATATATATATATATATATATATATATATATATATATAGTCTCAGAATTTTCTCAACCATTAAAACTATATTATTAAAAAAAAGTCTTTCAGTGGAAAATCACTCATGTAAGTCAATTTATTTTTTACAGTTATTATATTAGTTTGTTTCTAACACTATTTTAAGGGATCATCAGTTGTTTACCATATATATATATATATATATATATATATATATATATATATGTGATTTTATGAAGGCTTACCAAAGCATTCCTTTCAGGACACCAATGATCACCATTAAAGATATTTTTTCTTACAAATATTATTTATTTAAATTAAATGTTTTTTCCTACACGTGTTTCACTACCAAGCAGTTACTTGCTTGTCAGATCATCAGGGAAATTAAATGTCTGGAATATATATATATATACATATATGTGTGTGTATGTATACATTGTATAATGGGTGAAACTATTTAACTTGTTCCACCATTATATGTCTTATTTGCTCCAACTTGTGTCTATCCGTCACACCTCTGCATTGTATTGCCTTCTAAATATCACATTTCTAAATAGATATTTTATTTACCTCCTCTCCAGGAGGTTAGACACAAAGTCAGGTGTTGGTTTTGATGAAAGTGTTTCTGTGGAACGAACTGGATTCGAACCCGACACACCCAGGTTCTCAGTTTGCGTCGTTGACAACTTAGCCACCGTGCTATCACAATTTGAACAAATAGGTATGAGACATTAATAAATATTCTCCAAATGTCTTTGAAGTATACTTTAAGCGGTTTAAGGGGCTATAATATGGACACAATCTCCCAATTGAAAATTCAATTATTTCAGATTTGCATTAAATTTGATTCGTATTCATTTGAAGCCAATTAAGCTAGATTCGCTAAATTTAAATTTCTTCTCAAGACCCCTTAAGTCTTAAATGTTTGATATTTTCTAAAAGAAAAATCATGTGATGTATTTTGATCAAAATCAGAATACGGTTTATTAGCCTTACATTGTTGATTATAATCTGCATAAGGGGACATAAAAGTGGTGCAAAACTGTACTGTTTCGAGGACTTTCTTCCATCTAGAGACGGTTATTCTTCTGGTATATATATATTTATTTATATATATATATATATATATATGTATATATATGCGTGTATATCTAGGCAGCATCTTCTCTTTCAGGCAAGTACTGTTGAATATAAAAGACAACTCATGTCTATATTATGTTATATTATATTAATTCAATATTATATATATATATATATATATATATATATATATATATTGTTGAATATAAGAGACAACTCATGTCTAGATATCCTTTCAATAGTCCGAATTAGGATCTTAGTTTCGGAGGGGAATTGACTGATGAATTTGCCATAGTTTAGATTTGTCTCCCAAGTACTTTCCGACCTATCTGGGTCTATCTTCGAGGGAATGGGGTTAATCAGTTATAGGCCGTGTGTTAGTATTTATAGAAGGTTTTGGAGGGAATTGTGTACTAAGTACGAAACTATATTTGGAGCTATAAACATTTTAGAATATTATTACTGATATTAAAGTTAATTCTATTAATTAAAGGTTTTTTCGTTTTCATATATAGGGCTTCTAATATATGGAGTTTTTGTTTGTTAGTACTAAATTTATATATATATATATATATATATATATATATATATATATATATATATATGTATATATATATATATATATATTATATAGGGTGATTCATAAGTCACTTAGCTATTTATTTTTTAAATTCTAAAGTTAAGAAAATACGGTAAATCAAAACAGAAAGTTTTTCAACAAATTCATTGATGGGAGTTTAAAATTACAGCAAATTTTCAAAATTTCCACCTTCGTTCTGCATGCATAGCTCCATTCTTTTTTGCAAGGAATTTACGACTCTTTGTCGCATATTTGATTGATTATGAAATAAATATATATAGAAACAAATATATAAACGAACACATTAAAAATAACAAATAGCAGTAATTAGAGAGTAAGATAACAATTATCAAAAGTTCATAGAATGTTTTTGCTTCATATGGTAATACTTTTAAAAAGGTAAGTGAAGTGACTTATGAATCACCATGTATATATATATTATATTGAATTTTTTCTTTATTTTCAGCATGAAAATTATCAACTTTGATATAAAATCACACTCAGTGGCCTTCCTGCCTACACAAGTAATGACCTACAAATTTGCCGGCATCAATTTGAGTATAACAGGAATTGTCAAGCTCAAAGCCCTGTAAGTTGATTTTATGACACTAGCGTCTGCTTACTTCATGATGTATCAAAGTTATTATGTTGTATTCATCTGAAAAGTGTATTGCACTGCTATTGGTTAAATTATACGATCGCTCAACCAATAGAATGCAATCCTATTTCAAATCTACTCATTCATAAATCCTATCAAACAAACCTACTGTCATTACACAGACACATCGTTGGATACACACATTAATTTATGGTTCACATATCCCTCATCTATTCATATTTCAACATCTTTAAAAAAACTAATATTTACTACATGTCTCATAATTATATGTTTGTAACAATCACTCACAAAAAATGTTTGCAACATCTCTCACAAATAAATGTTTGCAACATCTCTCAAAGATTACTTTTCGCAACATCTCTCACAAATGAATGTTTTCAACATCTCTCACAAATAAATGTTTGCGACATCTCTCACAAATTAATGTTTGCAACATCTCACAAATTAATGTTTGCAACATCTCTCAAAAATTAATTTTCGCAACATCTCTCACATATTAATGTTTGCAACATCTCTCAAGAATTAATGTTTGCAACATCTCTCACATATTAATTTTCGCAACATCTCTCAAAAATTAATTTTCGCAACATCTCTCACAAATTAATGTTTTCAACATCTCTCACAAATTAATGTTTGCAACATCTCTCACAAATTAATGTTTGCAACATCTCTCAAAAATTAATTTTTGCAACATCTCTCAAAAATTAATTTTGCAACATCTCTCAAAAATTAATTTTTGCAACATCTCTCAAAAATAAATGTTTGCAACATCTCTCAAAAATTAATTTTTGCAACATCTCTCAAAAATTAATTTTGCAACATCTCTCAAAAATTAATTTTGCAACATCTCTCAAAAATAAATGTTTGCAACATCTCTCAAAAATTAATTTTGCAACATCTCTCACATATTAATGTTCGCAACATCTCTCAAGAATTAATGTTTGCAACATCTCTCAAAAATTAATGTTTTCAACATCTCTCAAAAATTAATTTTCGCAACATCTCTCAAAAATTAATGTTTTCAACATCTCTCACAAATTAATGTTTGCAACATCTCTCAAGAATTAATGTTTGCAGCATCTCTCACAAATTAATGTTTGCAACATCTCTCAAAAATTAATGTTTGCAACATCTCTCAAAAATAAATGTTTGCAACATCTCTCACAAATTAATGTTTGCAACATCTCTCACAAATTAATGTTTGCAACATCTCTCAAAAATTAATGTTTTCAACATCTCTCAAAAATTAATGTTTTCAACATCTCTCAAAAATTAATGTTTGCAACATCTCTCAAAAATTAATGTTTGCAACATCTCTCAAAAATTAATGTTTGCAACATCTCTCACAAATTAATGTTTGCAACATCTCTCAAAAATTAATGTTTGCAACATCTCTCACAAATTAATGTTTGCAACATCTCTCAAAAATAAATGTTTGCAACATCTCTCACAAATTAATGTTTGCAACATCTCTCAAAAATTAATGTTTTCAACATCTCTCAAAAATTAATGTTTTCAACATCTCTCAAAAATTAATGTTTGCAACATCTCTCAAAAATTAATGTTTGCAACATCTCTCAAAAATTAATGTTTGCAACATCTCTCACAAATTAATGTTTGCAACATCTCTCAAAAATTAATGTTTGCAACATCTCTCACAAATTAATGTTTGCAACATCTCTCAAAAATAAATGTTTGCAACATCTCTCACAAATTAATGTTTGCAACATCTCTCAAAAATTAATGTTTTCAACATCTCTCAAAAATTAATGTTTTCAACATCTCTCAAAAATTAATGTTTTCAACATCTCTCAAAAATTAATGTTTGCAACATCTCTCAAAAATTAATGTTTGCAACATCTCTCACAAATTAATGTTTGCCACATCTCTCACAAATTAATGTTTTCAACATCTCTCAAAAATTAATGTTTGCAACATCTCTCAAGAATTAATGTTTGCAGCATCTCTCACAAATTAATGTTTGCCACATCTCTCACAAATTAATGTTTGCAACATCTCTCACAAATTAATGTTTGCAACATCTCTCAAGAATTAATGTTTGCAGCATCTCTCAAGAATTAATGTTTGCAACATCTCTCAAAAATTAATGTTTGCAACATCTCTCACAAATTAATGTTTGTAACATCTCTCAAAAATTAATGTTTTCAACATCTCTCAAAAATTAATGTTTTCAACATCTCTCAAAAATTAATGTTTGCAACATCTCTCAAAAATTAATGTTTGCAACATCTCTCAAAAATTAATGTTTGCAACATCTCTCAAAAATTAATGTTTGCAACATCTCTCACAAATTAATGTTTGCCACATCTCTCACAAATTAATGTTTTCAACATCTCTCAAAAATTAATGTTTGCAACATCTCTCAAGAATTAATGTTTGCAGCATCTCTCACAAATTAATGTTTGCCACATCTCTCACAAATTAATGTTTGCAACATCTCTCACAAATTAATGTTTGCAACATCTCTCAAGAATTAATGTTTGCAGCATCTCTCAAGAATTAATGTTTGCAACATCTCTCAAAAATTAATGTTTGCAACATCTCTCACAAATTAATGTTTGTAACATCTCTCAAAAATTAATGTTTTCAACATCTCTCAAAAATTAATGTTTTCAACATCTCTCAAAAATTAATGTTTGCAACATCTCTCAAAAATTAATTTTCGCAACATCTCTCACAAATTAATGTTTTCAACATCTCTCACAAATTAATGTTTGCCACATCTCTCACAAATTAATGTTTGCAACATCTCTCACAAATTAATGTTTTCAACATCTCTCAAAAATTAATGTTTGCAACATCTCTCAAAAATTAATGTTTGCAACATCTCTCAAAAATTAATGTTTTCAACATCTCTCAAAAATTAATGTTTGCAACATCTCTCAAAAATTAATGTTTGCAACATCTCTCAAAAATTAATGTTTGCAACATCTCTCAAAAATTAATGTTTGCAACATCTCTCACAAATTAATGTTTGCCACATCTCTCACAAATTAATGTTTTCAACATCTCTCAAAAATTAATGTTTGCAACATCTCTCAAGAATTAATGTTTGCAGCATCTCTCACAAATTAATGTTTGCAACATCTCTCAAAAATTAATGTTTTCAACATCTCTCAAAAATTAATGTTTTCAACATCTCTCAAAAATTAATGTTTGCAACATCTCTCAAAAATTAATGTTTGCAACATCTCTCAAAAATTAATGTTTGCAACATCTCTCACAAATTAATGTTTGCCACATCTCTCACAAATTAATGTTTGCAACATCTCTCACAAATTAATGTTTGCAACATCTCTCAAAAATTAATGTTTGCAACATCTCTCACAAATTAATGTTTGCAACATCTCTCAAAAATTAATGTTTGCAACATCTCTCACAAATTAATGTTTTCAACATCTCTCAAAAATTAATGTTTGCAACATCTCTCAAAAATTAATGTTTTCAACATCTCTCAAAAATTAATGTTTGCAACATCTCTCAAAAATTAATGTTTGCAACATCTCTCAAAAATTAATGTTTTCAACATCTCTCAAAAATTAATGTTTGCAACATCTCTCAAGAATTAATGTTTGCAACATCTCTCAAAAATTAATGTTTGCAACATCTCTCACAAATTAATGTTTGCAACATCTCTCACAAATTAATGTTTGCCACATCTCTCACAAATTAATGTTTGCAACATCTCTCACAAATTAATGTTTTCAACATCTCTCAAAAATTAATGTTTGCAACATCTCTCACAAATTAATGTTTGCAACATCTCTCAAAAATAAATGTTTGCAACATCTCTCACAAATTAATGTTTGCAGCATCTCTCAAAAATTAATGTTTGCAACATCTCTCACAAATTAATGTTTGCCACATCTCTCAAAAATTAATGTTTGCAACATCTCTCACAAATTAATGTTTGCAACATCTCTCAAAAATAAATGTTTGCAACATCTCTCACAAATTAATGTTTGTAACATCTCTCAAAAATTAATGTTTGCAACATCTCTCAAAAATTAATGTTTGCAACATCTCTCAAAAATTAATGTTTGCAACATCTCTCAAAAATTAATGTTTGTAACATCTCTCAAGAATTAATGTTTGCAACATCTCTCAAAAATTAATGTTTGCAACATCTCTCACAAATTAATGTTTGTAACATCTCTCAAAAATTAATGTTTGCAACATCTCTCACAAATTAATGTTTGCAACATCTCTCAAAAATTAATGTTTGCAACATCTCTCACAAATTAATGTTTGTAACATCTCTCAAGAATTAATGTTTGCAACATCTCTCAAAAATTAATGTTTGCAACATCTCTCACAAATTAATGTTTGTAACATCTCTCAAAAATTAATTTTCGCAACATCTCTCACAAATTAATGTTTTCAACATCTCTCACAAATTAATGTTTGCCACATCTCTCACAAATTAATGTTTGCAACATCTCTCACAAATAAATATTAGCAACATCTCTCACAAATTAATGTTTGCAACATCTCTCACAAATTAATGTTTTCAACATCTCTCAAAAATTAATGTTTGCAACATCTCTCAAAAATTAATGTTTGCAACATCTCTCAAAAATTAATGTTTGCAACATCTCTCACAAATTAATGTTTGCAACATCTCTCAAAAATTAATGTTTGCAACATCTCTCACAAATTAATGTTTGCCACATCTCTCACAAATTAATGTTTGCAACATCTCTCACAAATAAATATTAGCAACATCTCTCACAAATTAATGTTTTCAACATCTCTCAAAAATTAATGTTTGCAACATCTCTCAAAAATTAATGTTTTCAACATCTCTCACAAATTAATGTTTGCAACATCTCTCACAAATAAATATTAGCAACATCTCTCACAAATTAATGTTTGCAACATCTCTCACAAATTAATGTTTTCAACATCTCTCAAAAATTAATGTTTGCAACATCTCTCAAAAATTAATGTTTGCAACATCTCTCAAAAATTAATGTTTGCAACATCTCTCACAAATTAATGTTTGCAACATCTCTCAAAAATTAATGTTTGCAACATCTCTCACAAATTAATGTTTGCAACATCTCTCAAAAATTAATGTTTGCAACATCTCTCAAAAATTAATGTTTTCAACATCTCTCACAAATTAATGTTTGCCACATCTCTCACAAATTAATGTTTGCAACATCTCTCACAAATTAATGTTTGCAACATCTCTCAAAAATTAATGTTTGCAACATCTCTCAAAAATTAATTTTCGCAACATCTCTCACAAATTAATGTTTGCAACATCTCTCAAAAATTAATTTTCGCAACATCTCTCACAAATTAATGTTTTCAACATCTCTCAAAAATTAATTTTCGCAACATCTCTCACAAATTAATGTTTGCAACATCTCTCAAAAATTAATGTTTGCAACATCTCTCACAAATTAATGTTTGCAACATCTCTCACAAATTAATGTTTGCAACATCTCTCACAAATTAATGTTTGCAACATCTCTCAAAAATTAATGTTTTCAACATCTCTCAAAAATTAATGTTTGCAACATCTCTCACAAATTAATGTTTGCAACATCTCTCACAAATTAATGTTTGCAACATCTCTCAAGAATTAATGTTTGCAACATCTCTCACAAATTAATGTTTGCAACATCTCTCACAAATTAATGTTTGCAACATCTCTCAAAAATTAATGTTTGCAACATCTCTCAAAAATTAATGTTTGCAACATCTCTCACAAATTAATGTTTTCAACATCTCTCAAAAATTAATGTTTGCAACATCTCTCAAAAATTAATGTTTGCAACATCTCTCAAAAATTAATGTTTGCAACATCTCTCACAAATTAATGTTTGCAACATCTCTCACAAATTAATGTTTTCAACATCTCTCAAAAATTAATTTTTGCAACATCTCTAAAAAATTAATGTTTGCAACATCTCTCAAAAATTAATGTTTGCAACATCTCTCAAAAATTAATGTTTTCAACATCTCTCAAAAATTAATGTTTGCAACATCTCTCACAAATTAATGTTTGCAACATCTCTCACAAATTAATGTTTGCAACATCTCTCAAGAATTAATGTTTGCAACATCTCTCACAAATTAATGTTTGCAACATCTCTCACAAATTAATGTTTGCAACATCTCTCAAAAATTAATGTTTGCAACATCTCTCAAAAATTAATGTTTGCAACATCTCTCACAAATTAATGTTTTCAACATCTCTCAAAAATTAATGTTTGCAACATCTCTCAAAAATTAATGTTTGCAACATCTCTCAAAAATTAATGTTTGCAACATCTCTCAAAAATTAATGTTTGCAACATCTCTCAAAAATTAATGTTTGCAACATCTCTCAAAAATTAATGTTTGCAACATCTCTCAAAAATTAATGTTTGCAACATCTCTCACAAATTAATGTTTGCAACATCTCTCACAAATTAATGTTTGCAACATCTCTCAAGAATTAATGTTTGCCACATCTCTCAAAAATTAATTTTTGCAACATCTCTAAAAATTAGATGTTTGCAACATCTCTCAAAAATTAATGTTTGCAACATCTCTCACAAATTAATTTTTGCAACATCTCTAAAAATTAGATGTTTGCAACATCTCTCACCAATTAATGTTTGCCACATCTCTCAAAAATTAATGTTTGCCACATCTCTCACCAATTAATGTTTGCCACATCTCTTAAAAATTAATCTTTGCCACATCTCTCACCAATTAATGTTTGCAACATCTCTCACAAATTAATGTTTGCAACATCTCTCACAAATTAATGTTTGCAACATCTCTCAAAAATTAATTTTCGCAACATCTCTCACAAATTAATGTTTTCAACATCTCTTAAAAATTAATGTTTGCAACATCTCTCACAAATTAATGTTTTCAACATCTCTCACAAATAAATGTTTGCAACATCTCTCAAAAATTAATGTTTGCAACATCTCTCACAAATTAATGTTTGCAACATCTCTCACAAATAAATTTTAGCAACATTTCTCACAAATTTATATTTACATCATATCCATGAAATATATGTAGGACAGAAAATATTCATCATAGATTCTGATCTATCACATCTTTCATTGACAAATATGTAGCATGTCTCTCACAGATAAATATTGTTATGTCTCCCACCGATAATCATTCATCATGTCTCTCACAAATAAATATTTGTCATATTACTCACGGATAAATATTTATGATGTCTCTCATGGAGAAATAATGACTATTTCTTTCACGGATGAATATGTGCCATGTCTTTCACGGATGAATATTTATCATGTCTCTCACGGATGAATATTTATCATGTTTCTCACGGATAGATAGATAGTTAAACCTGACATCGTAATATGGGACAAAAGGGAGAAAGTAGCAACCCTAGTTGAAGTCAGTGTCCATAATGATGCAGGATCAAACAGAGCTGAAAGGGAAAAGATTACGAAATACCAAGGTCTTATGTACGACATGAAAAGAAACTGGAATCTTAGGAAAATCTCCACCATACCAGTGATTTTAGGAGCAACAGGACTAATGAAAAAGAATTTCAAAAGCTATCTGGCGAGTATACCCGGTGAACCGAGTGCAAGAGAAATACAAACAATTGCACTTAAAATGACGGTTAGAATCTTAAAAAGATCTCTAGGTTGGAGTGTCTGAAATAGCTGGTGGATGTCTGGCATCCTGTAGGATGCCCCATCTCCAGCAAAAACGGAAAGATAAGAATCATAACTGGGATGATGGTGATCTTTTTATAGACTCCGTTTTTCCCTTCATATTATACATGATGTGTTGCTCTTTGTCACATTTTCCGTTTCGGTTCTATTCATGTTCACATCAATAAAAGTTGCCACTACGTCGGCTATAATTTAGTATCAGAGAGACAAGTTTTAAGTGGCTGAAGGTATAATGGGCATAGTGCATGGAATACATATCATTTCCGGCAGTTTTCTCTGGTTGATATTCCAAGGATTTAGTGCTACACCGTGTGGTGAGTGTTTTACAAATAATTGAATAAAACTTGATCCAGACAAAGCATGGAGACATTTGATGTAAGGAGATAAATAACGAAATATAAAGAACGCAAACACAGAAGATGCTTATTGACCTTAGTCTAGAGTCAGTCTATAGCTAGTATTAATACAGTCAGCAGAAAAACAATTCCACAATCCTTCAGTTCTTGAACAGATACTACTACTCGAATCTGAAGATAAATTACAACGACCTACATGAACAGGGGATGTATGAAGACCACTAGATTAAGGAGTCGAACGAGCTGGAACAAAGGAAGCAGGTAATAAAGCATACAATTCTAAAGAAACACATTCTTTAGTTGAACTTGTAGAGGAGACTATGACTAGAGAGAATGCAGAGAGGGAGAAACCCTAACCTCCTCCACCACCTTCTCCTCCTCCTCCTCTTCTCTTTCTTCTTTTTCTTCTTTTTCTTCTTCCTTCAGATCTGTTTACTTTTTCGTTTCTTTTAGATGCGTCTAATTTTTTTTAGATTCATCTTTTTCTGATTTTGTTGTTGTTGTTCTTCTTCTTCTTCTTCATTATACTTCTCCTTCTTCTTCTTCCCCTTCTTCTTCTTCTCCTGCTCTTTCTTCTTCTTCTTCTTCATTATACTTCTTCTTCTTCTTCTTTTTTTCTTCTTCATTATACTTCTCCTTCTTCTTTTCTTCTTTTTCTTCTTCTTCTTCCCCTTCTTCCTTTTCTTCTTCTTCTTCTTCTTCTTTTTCTTCTTCATAATTATACTTCTTCTTCTTCTTTTCTTCTTTTTCTTTTTCTTCTTCCCCTTCTTCTTCTTCTCCTGCTCTTTCTTCTTCTTCTTCTTCTTTTTCTTCTTCTTCATTATACTTCTCCTTCTTCTTCTTTTCTTCTTTTTCTTCTTCTTCTTCCCCTTCTTCCTTTTCTTCTTCTTCCTCTTCTTCTTTTTCTTCTTCTTAATTATACTTCTTCTTCTTCTTCTGAACCTTATCAAGAATTCTCAAATGAGAAAGAAGTTCACCAGCCTAAATATGACAATAGTACTTCATACAAGGTCTGATAGATGGGAACAAGTGTTCGGGGCAATAGAGAGAACCAACTTTACAAGAAGCACGTATGATCATGTAGCACCGGGTAATAGTATTTTACCTTCAAATGTAAATTATTGTTTTCTATTTTCCAGATTTGTTACTGTCAGCTCTGATTTTGAAATCATTGTTTCCGAAATGAGCTCCAATTTGAATCTTAAGCTTGGTGAGTTATTCAATTTATTTTATTAACACAAAAAAACCCTGCTGTCTTGATTTATGTAAGAGATATAAATTGTTTTCATCATTTTTGAAATTGTAAAAAAAAAAAACATTGACAATTTCATATTATTCTCAAAACTTTAAGAGATATTGACTATTTTTTAAATTGTAAATGATATTCACGATTATTATCATGTTATTCTTATATTTATAAAAATAAAATTGACAATTTCATCATATTATTCTTGAAATTATAAACAAAAGATTGACAATTTCATCATATTATTCTTGACTATTTTTTAAAAGTTGTAAATGATATTCACGATTTGAATATTATTATTCTTGAAATTATGAACAAAACATTGACAATTTCATCATATAATTCTTGAAATTTTTAGAGGTATTGAATTTTTTATTTAAATTGTAAATGATATTCACGATTTCAATCATATTATTCTTGAAATTATAAAAAAAAACATTGACAATTTCATCATATTATTCTTGAAATTTTTAGACATATTGACTATATTTTTTTCATTGTAAATGATATTCACAATTTTTATCATATTATTCTTCAAATTATAAAAAAAAACATTGACAATTTCACCATATAATTCTTGAAATTTTTAGACATATTGACTATATTTTTTTCATTGTAAATGATATTCACAATTTCAATCGTATTATTCTTGAAATTATAAAAAGAACATTGACAATTTCATCATATAATTCTTGAAATTTTTAGACATATTGACTATTTTTTTTTACATTGTAAATGATATTCACAATTTTTATCATATTATTCTTGAAATTATAAAAAAAACATTGACAATTTCATCATATTATTCTTGAAATTCTTATAGATATTGACTATGTTGATCATATTATTTTTGAAATTTTAAAAGATATTGAGTATTTTCATCATATTTTAGCATTATAAAAACTAATTATTCTCTGATAAAATTCATCACATAATCATGATTATTGTTGCGAAGTAATGTATATTTCACTTTGTTTGACTTGCTGTTAATATTTTTTTCTTCAAAAAGTATGTATCCTATCTTCATTTAGGATTCCATATCCGTATTTTTTTTTTACTTTTTCGACCCGACTTGGTCATCGAATTTAAAACAAATGTACAAATTAATATAATAATTTTTTTATCCAAAATGCTTTTTTTCTTCATTTTTTAAAAAATATTTCTATTGAACAAAATGTATATTTTGCTTGCAGGTTTGGACCCAAACTCTGGTCGCCCGACAGCAGTTGCTGGCGATTGTCATGCAAACGTCCCTCGACCAAAAGTGATCTTTCACCGTCATCACAGCGTTTTAAACATTTTCTCCAGCACCTTAGGAAAAATGATCCAACGGAATATTGAACATCAGGTATGCATAGCTATTTATCTACCTCCCACAGCGGTGCATCCTTGTGCCTGTTTTACAAGTACTTCAATGGATTGTGCTCTGATGAGCTTGCTGCTCTGGTACCTCCACGACGTAAATTCACTAGACCAACCCGACAATCTGCCAAAATCCCATCGATACACTGTGGAGGTCCCCAGATGCCGAAGAGCTTTCTACTCCAAAGCTTCTTTCCTCATGCTGCTGGACTCTGGAACTCCCTCCCTGCTCCCTGTTTTCCTGATGGTAATGACATGCAGAAATTTAAAACTAATGTAAACAGACATCTCGCTGCGCAGCTCCTAATTTACGTTGACCCCCTTCTCCCAAACCTTCATCCTTTTTCTCAGTAGCCCCTTATGTCTACAGTGGCGGCCTGCCTTGTTTGGGTGAACTATGTTAAAAAAAAATAATAAATAAATAAAATTTTCATAGCCAGCTGAATTTCCTTTAAATAAATAAAACAAACATGTCTCTCCTTTATACATTTATTTAAAAATGTTTTTTTAAAAACAATAACTATGTTATTTATCTCCCTCCCACAGCGGTAAGATGTGGCACAAGGTCGGGAAAGTGGGATTTGAAAAGCCAGCGCACTAGAGAATGAAGAGCGCTCTGACCTACAAAAAATGCCTGGACAGTCCCGTCGGCATTCCACGGTAGGGGCGCCTCAGACAGTAAGCGATAAACTTACTGCACCCCAAAGAGGGGAGGCAAAGCCTGGGAGGGTGGATCTCCTAGAACTTCACAGGACAAACCCACAAACAAGCGGAATCGAAGCCCGAAAGCCAAGACGATCCCGGTCTATAGGGTGTAGTATCCATCAGAACAGATACTACACTTTGATCTTAGCCAAACGGCCAAATCAGGTGCGCATAATTTCTACTTTAACTTTATTAAGGAAATTGATGTGGAGATTTAAAAAAAAATACGGTACTCTTATCTATCTTGAACCAGCTGTCGTGACGTTCGACTCGGAATCGTTCGGCTGTCCTACGCAAACGGCCGAGTGTTGACGAGCCGATTGCGATTAGCCAATCAGCGAGCAGCCGATAACTTTGTTACAAAAAATATGTCGTATTAACGGTAATTTTGGTAAGTTTGTTTTTTTTTTTGGGGGGGGGGGGTCTTCAAAAAAATTCCTTGTAAATAAAAATACAGTATTCATTTTATAACAGTAATCTCGCTATGTTTTTTTTCCCCAAACAAAGAAAATTAAACATATTTGCATGAATTTTTTTGAAGAATTCCAAAAAATTCATGCAAATATGTTTAATTTTCTTTGTTTCTTTCTTTTAAAAATTCCTAACCCTAAACCCTAACCCTAAACCCTAACCCTAAACCCTAACCCTAATCCTAAACCCTAACCCTAACCCTAACCCTAATCCTAAACCCTAACCCTAATCCTAAACCCTAACCCTAATCCCTAACCCTAATCCTAAACCCTAACCCTAAACCCTAACCCTAAACCCTAATCCTAAACCCTAACCCTAACCCTAATCCCTAACCCTAAAAAATTTTTTAAAAAACAAGCAAAACATTATCATAGGACGCAGCACCGTATCAAAAATGTCGGCTGCTCGCTGCTTCAGCTCGGCAACTCTCGGCCGTTTGCGTAGAACAGCCGAACGCTTCCGAATCGAACGTAACGACAGCTGGTTCAAGATAGATAAAAGCACCAAAAATACTTTCGATTTCAAAATACATTCTCCAGGCAGATTTAAAAACATGCATATATTACCAAACTGAATTGATTCGCTAATAGAGTTCTACATTTGTTGAACATGTTGACGGATCAGATATAGTACAGCTATATTGCAGAACCCTATCTGACAGAATTAAACGAATTCAGAAGAGCGACCCGGTGATACCAGATCAGGCTGCCCTGTGGCTCCCTGAGACGAAATTCACCTACATTGACGTTTTTTTTTTGTTTTGTTTTTTTGGTTTGTAAAACTTAATTATGTTCTACAAAACCAAAAACAAAAACAACAGCCCCTCTCCCTTTCTCCCTCCCCTTTTTTAACCCCTTTATATTGCTGCTTTAGGATGCAGGAAAAATACGGTCACGTGTTGGTTCATATGGATGGAGACTTACAACGATTGGCACACCTTGATATATGAACTTGATATATTGTGGACATATAACATAGCATATTATAATGGCGTATAAAACTTGATGAGAAAATGACAAAGCGATTCAGGATAAACTATTCATCATTAAAAAGAAAAATAATCTTCTATTAATGTCTGCAACAGTGGTAAGTTCGGAGCTTAGAAAAATTTCATAAATTTATACAAAAAATATCTTTTAGTTTTTTTTTGTTTGATTTTATGAGATTTTTTTCCTTGATCAAATTCAGAGACGTCTTTCTCATACATCTACATTCTACAACATGTATCCTGGGTCTCCTTGTTATTAAATTTTATTTCAGTTGTTAAATATGGCAGATAAAAGTGATTGCAAGCCTAAGCCTCTCTCATTCTCCCTCTCTCTCCTCGCCCGACGCCCTAAGTCTTTTATTTTAGGTATCTGTCTTCCTTTTTAACCATGACTTTATTTATTATTTCCTGTTCGTATCCTTTAGTAGATATTTATATTGTGACAGTCGTGTCAACACAGAGAGAACAATAAATCTGTCTCTCTCTCTCTGTCTATTTCATATTTTAAAATGCTCATCACCACAATTATCTTAACTTAAACATACGCTATTTATATATACACAAAATACAAGACATTAATTGTTCATTTCAAATGTTCATTTAGAGAAGTATTAAAATGTTTATGCCTGTAATTTAGGAGTGTATGCGTGGTGCGTAGTTGTACGAATGCGCATGTGTGTGCCTTTGTCAGCATTGTGCGAAGCCTCGTGTTAGCACGCGGAAGTGTATGAATGTACGTGCTGCCTTTTGTGCGTGGTTGTACGAATATGTGTGCACGTGAGTTGAGATTATTTCGGAGTGCATAAGTGTGCGACTATGTGTGTGTGAGTGTATGTGTGCATGAGAATTGATATGTTGTGTAGGCATGTGTGTGTGTGTGTGCGTGAGTTGAATAGTAGTCGCATGAGCCGTCCCTTTCCCCCAATAGGGCAAGGGCAGCTTAGTGTAATATAGATGTTAGAGTTAGCTGATATTTTTCCCAACTCATTTTCTCAATGAAATCTGGGTTTTTATTGCATTTTTTGGCTCCCACGAAGCACCTTGAGTTTAGCGTCAAAATGGGATTTAAATCACGTAGTGTGGCGGGCGTAGTAGCGAGCAGGACACGTGACAAATATTTGTTCTTATTTCTTAAAATGATGTGTCCTTATCTCTCAAGGGGTTCTTCCGTGCACTTACACTGTTGTCATAATTTAGGGTCTTCTTTGATGCAAAAAGAGGAGAAATGAACGGTTATTTTAACCCTTAAATGTTTTTTTTTCATTTCAAATATGACATTCCAACAAAATGCTTATTTAATATATTAAACGAACATGTGTCAAACTGCAACTTGTTTCACATTTGCAACGTGCCTGTTGGCAAGTGTGAGTAGGTATTCGTATGATGTTGCATCAGCACACTGGCTAAATAGGGAATCCGTATCTTCGATATCAAACCAATATAAACAAATAAAGCATTTCTGGGTTAAGAATATTCTTTTCTTTTTTTTTGTTTCAAATTAATTTTTTCTCTGAAGATATTTTTGACTGAATTATTCAAACCGCATGTGATTGTATAGCCAGTTGAGATGAAACGGCTGCAAAAATATAACAGTCTTTGTTATAAGTATCTTTCCGTTTGTATATTTTCAGATCTGCAGTACAAAAACACTTAATGATATTAACGCTAAATTGGCAGAAGGTTTGCAAAAAATGCCGAGTAAGTAATTCTTCATACCTATTTCTTTTTTTATTATGATTTTCATTTTTTCACACTTATACGTCATTCAATTTGTCTTAATTACTATCGACCAAATTTCAGATTATAACATGCTTGTTTTTTTTTAATTCAAAAATCGACCTGTTCAATTTTTAGATGGGCATGCAGTTTACTATGTATATTAAATATAAATATTTAATATTTTCTCCGGATTTCTTCATCAACGTCTTGAAATTTAATATTTCAGAAAAAGTCCTCAGACTATAATAGATTACGTGTCATATTTTAACATTATAAAATTGTGTCAAAATTTAACTTCAAATGTCGACTTCGCTTGAGATGTTTGTGTTCAACAATATCTATATCATGATGCCAATAATGGAATCGTTAATAAAATTCACATTCCTTTCTGAAAAAAAAATAGGTATTCAATTTAGATTTTGTATAGTTGCCTCAGAGGCTTGTAAAAACAGATATTCAATATTGCGCCTTATTTTACTTGATGTGAAGCTGATATATCGTATGTTTAACAACTAAAAAAAACAAAAATTAAAAAATCACTACTATTTATTTTTTTTACCGATCTTTGTACTTTTTACTTACTGAAACTGTTTACATTCTTCTCTATTTCAAAATATTTTGCACGATACCGAAGATTTTGAAAGTTGGTCGTGCCATCTTGAATCTGTTTTTACAAGCCGTCTAGGAAAAAATTAAAAAAATCTGAGAAAAAAAACGAACACTTACAAAAAGTGTCAAAACTGAACAGCAACGCATGTCAAAAGAATATTACATTATCTTGCGTTTGGTAAAAGTAATCTGTTGTAAATAGTTTTTTTCTACCCTGTCTCCGTTGTTTACTATAATGCACCATTGCCGAGAAATGATATGAAAATGATACGATGGATGTGTAATGCGAGTCTTAAAGACATACTTAGATCTGATGACCTCAGAGGAAGATTATATCTGGAGAGTAGATTGAAAGGCATGCCGAATAGTAAACTTCAATAGTATAGCCACGTCGAAAGAATAGATGAGAGTTCTTGGGTCAGTAGATGTAGAACAGTTGAGGTGCCAGGGTCAGCTAACAGAAGAAAGGCAAGGAAAACATGGGAGGAGGATCCCTTGAGAGAAAGAGGTATACATAAAAATTCAGCTAGAGAGAAGTTAGTTTTAAAAGCAATTTCTAAAAGTCGTCCAACACATGCATGTAAAACGGACTTTATATCGATGATGATGATGATGATGATGATGATGATGATGATGAAATTTGTAAACAATAATTTCAAGGTTTTTCTTCTTTTTTTTGTCTTTAACAGTCAGTGAAACGTTTTTGAATGATTTCGTCTTTGACTACAGAATGCTGGGGAATCCAGACATTAACACGACTTTTCTGGATACAAAACATAAGGTTTGACCGAATTCAATTGGCTTCAGAATATACTTCTTCTTCTTCTTCTTCTTCTTCTTCTTCTTCTTCTTCTTCTTTTTTCCTTCTCTTTCGCCTTCTTCATCTTTTTCTTCTCCTCCTTGTTCTTCTTTTTCTTTTTCTTCATTTTTTCTACTTTTTCGTCTTCTTTTTCTTTTTCTTCTTCTTCTCCTTCTTTTTCTTCTTCTTTTTCCCCTTCTTCTTCTTCTTCTTCTTCTTTTTCTTCTTTTTTCTTTTTTTCTTCTGCTTTTTTTTCTTCTTTTTTTTCTTCTTCTTTTTCTTTTTCCTCTTCTTTTTCTTCTTTTTCTTCTTCGTTTTCGTCTTTTTTTTCTTCTTTTTTTCTTCTTTTTCTTCTTCTCTTCTTCTTTTTCTTTTTTCTTCTTTTCTTCTTCTTCTTCTTCTTTTTCTTCTTCGTTTTCGTCTTCTTCTCCTTCTTCTTCTTCTTTTTCTTCTTTTTTCTTTTCTTCTTCTTCTTTTTCTTCTTCTTTTTCTTCTTTTTCTTCTTTTTCTTTTTGCTCTTCTTTTTCTTCTTCGTTTTCGTCTTTTTTTTTCTTTTTTTCTTCTTTTTTATTCTTCTTGTTTTTTCTTTTTCTTTTTCCTCTTTTTCTTTTTCTTTTTCTTCTTTTACTTCTTCTTTTACTTTTACTTCTTCTTTATTTTCCTTTTCTTCTTTTTTCTTTTCTTCTTCTTCTTCTTTTTCTTTTTCTTCTTTTTTTCTCTTTATTCTTCTTTTTCTTTTTCCTCTTTTTCTACTTTTTCTTCTTTTTTTTCCTTTTTTTCTTTTTTTTCCTTTTTTTTTCTTCTTATTCTTTTTCTTCTTCTTGTTTTTTCTTTTTCTTTTTCCTCTTCTTTTTCTTTTTCTTTTTCCTCTTCTTTTTCTTTTTCTTTTTCTTCTTCTTTTACTTCTTTATCTTCTTTTTCTTCTTCTAAATATCTGTCATTCACACAGAGGGAGAATATAATTACATATTTTTAACCATTTAGAATATTTTTTGTTTCTTTTCATTTAATTTGAATATTGGGTAATATTTCTGAAAATTCTTAAAACATAAACAATATTCGTTGTTTCTTTGTTATGCATATCCAACTACTACAAGGTGACACCCTCCAAAAAATGTCACCCATTGAATCACTGATACTACTCGATCAGGCTGTCTGAAGATATCGTCTTCCTAACCCAAAATGCACCAAACATTGATGTTTTATTGTTTCTTTCTCTTCGCAAACTCAATCATTCTTTACAAAACCGAAAATAAAACAATAGAATTTCCCCCTTTCCGTTTCCCTCCCCCATCATCCTCCCCTTTCGCTTCCCCCATTTCACTCAACCAAACACCATGAATAAATACTTGAACATATCAGATTCGGCATGAAAAAACCCGAGTAGGGTTGATATGCCGTAAAACAAAACAACCAAACACCATGAATAAATATTTGAAGATATAAAGAACTTGAACATAAATGTGTTTACCAAAATGAACGGATTCGACATTAGATAACCCAAAAAGGGTTGATATGCCGTAAACCAAAACAACCAACCAAACACCATGAATAAATACTTGAAGATATAAGGAACTTAAAGCATAAATACTTTTTTCCAAAATGATCAGATTCGGCATTAAATAATCCGAAAAGGGTTGATATGCCGTAAAACAACAAAACCAAACACCATGAATAAATATTTTAAGATATAAAGAACTTGAACATAAATTTGTTTACAAAAATGAACGGATTTAACATTAGATAACCCAAAAAGGGTTGATATGCCGTAAAACAAAACAACCAAACTACCCATGGAATCATTAATAATATCTACAATCCTTTCTGAAATCACACCATATTTGATACAAATAAATATCAGTCTATGCTTGACTTGTCCATCAAGTTTCAGTAATGAATGCCCAACAGTCTTTGTTTTCTCAAAAACATTGGTATTCCCTTCAATAGACATTAATTAATTTGCATGTAATCAGCGTAAATAGAATTTAAAATAATATTGACAATTTCCTGATTATGGTATCAAGGATAAATTGCATGGACACTATTGGGAGCTTTTAGATCGTATATTTAAAAGAATGAATTTGAATATTTACGAACATGTATGAGTGTGCTCACTGCACTAGCCGCGATCGTCTACTCATTGTGCTGGTTCAAATTTGTTGTTCGATTCAATCAGTGCTGCCTGTAGAATGCCAACTCCAGTTTAGAAAAAATACAACGGGTTTATTTGTTGGAGGAAACAAATGATACTCGTGTTCTTAGGTTGAATGGCAGACTTGCAAAATAAGATTTTTGCGCGACCAAAACGAAACATGAGTCCAATAAACACAATCCTTTAGCTAAGAGCCCCAAAGGCTCACTTGGTCAAGAGAACCACCCGACCAAACTGACCACCAGCTTTCATAAAACCAAACTGCCTGTGTCATGCTCAGAAGCCGTCTCTGACTCCATACCTTCCCCACACATGCAATATTTTCACTCCTGACCAGGAATCTTAGATTCTGATCTTTCTCAATGGTCACCATTCGACCACCAAAGAACTGGCTGTTTGAGATGTCCACTAGAGTTAATATTCAGCCAGTACCCACTCAAGGGGTTTTATCTGGAGCCGATATAAAAACATTATTTTTCTCAGGCAGGCCGGTCTCAGCATACTCCCCTGTTTTTAAGCGGAACTTTTTTTTTTCAAACAAAAGACAAATTCTGGGTGGTCCAACTCAGACCAGAGATATTTTTATTTTATTCTGTGAACGCCCCCCCCCCCTTTTTTTCTTTAATCGATCATCTATCTGATGCTGCGTCTGCCATTTGCCTGCAGCACTAGAACATGCAGACGAGTGCATGTTAACGCTTTCTGGAAGTAATAAAAAATAACCACAAGAACATAAGTAATACGTGAGACTGCATACCTCTGCGTGACAACGTAAGGATGGGTCAAAGCGTTATCCATATTGTATACGGTGTTCCCAAAGTTATGTCATAGAAATGTTAATAACTCAAATGTATCTGATCAGGCCGGAATTTTTCATGATGGTTAATATTACCAAAGAGCATCAGTTAATATTACCAAAGGTTAATATTACCAAAGAGCATCAGTTAATATTACTAAAGGTTAATATTACCAAAGAGCATCAGTTAATATTACCAAAGGTTAATATTACCAAAGAGCATCAGTTAATATTACCAAAGGTTAATATTACCAAAGAGCATCAGTTAATATTACCAAAGGTTAATATTACCAAAGAGCATCAGTTAATATCACCAAAGATTAATATTACCAAAAGGGCATCAGTTAATATTACCAAAGGTTAATATTACCAAAGAGCATCAGTTAATATTACCAAAGGTTAATATTACCAAAGGTTAATATTACCAAAAGGGCATCAGTTAATATTACCAAAGGTTAATATTACCAAAGAGCATCAGTTAATATTACCAAAGGTTAATATTACCAAAGAGCATCAGTTAATATCACCAAAGGTTAATATTACCAAAGAGCATCAGTTAATATCACCAAAGGTTAATATTACCAAAGATTAATATTACCAAAAGGGCATCAGTTAATATTACCAAAGGTTAATATTACCAAAGAGCATCAGTTAATATTACCAAAGGTTAATATTACCAAAGAGCATCAGTTAATATCACCAAAGGTTAATATTACCAAAGAGCATCAGTTAATATTACCAAAGGTTTATATTACGAAAGAGCATCAGTTAATATTACCAAAGGTTAATATTTCCAAAGATTAATATTACCAAAAGGGCATCAGTTAATATCACCAAAGGTTAATATTACCAAAGAGCATCAGTTAATATTACCAAAGGTTAATATTACCGAAGAGCATCAGTTAATTTTACCAAAGGTTAATATTACCGAAGAGCATAAGCTCTATCACTCAAATTTCAAAATATCAGTTTAAATTCCGTCAATATGTCGAGCATGACATAATTTATGCTGTCATAAGATGCATGATTCCATTGGCTACAATATTGACCAAGTCGTAATTCTCTGAATCGAACAGAACTTATTGCCACACGTGTCACTTTCACCTTTTCTTTGCCCTTTGACCAAGATAACCCCAAATGAAATCAGACCATGACCGATATTTTGACCAAAGTTGATTGGTCAATTAATGTGGACGCTCGAATGTACACAAACAAAGTCGGCTGAAACAATGACCTCCATCTTTTAAAAAATGTTGAAATTTGGTTTTAAATTATTTTCTTCTGTCGCATCGAGATAGCCGTGCATAAATCAATAAAACCGAATTAAAAGACGTTTTATGTGTGGGTGTTTTTTTCTTTTCTTTTCATCCAGGGCGAGGTCTTCTGGCTTCATAATCGCACAGAATGTCCACTTCCGGTGCGACCAATGGAACCAATGCCGCTTTCCACGACAAAAGCAATGATCGCTTCCCAATTGTCCGCATATACGCTCAACACGTTTGCCTATGTCGCCTACCAGTACAAATACTTCCATTACATCTTTGATTCAAAGAATGTAAGTAGATTTCCATTTATAACCATTATCTTGTTAAATACCAGTTGTATCTACCTGCAGTTACCCGGGTTTCATTTTACTTGCATTTTTCTTTTGCTCCATTTTGGGGCCATTTCTCATGATTACTTTTAAGGAACTAATTACATTTCTGTAAAGAGAATTCGATGAAGGAATATCATCATCATCATCATCATCATCATCATCATCATCATCATCATCATCATATAATAGTCAGAATGATCATCAGCATCAACATAAACATAATTTTCAGGATCATCATCATAATCATCATAATCATTAACATAAACATATAATCAGGATCATCATCATCATCATAAATACATAATCATCATTATCATCATTATCATTATCATCATCACCAATATCAACATCAACATAAACATATCATAATGAGGATCATCATCATAATCAACATAAACATATTATTATCAGGATTATCATCATCATCATCATTATCATAATCATTAACGTAAACAAATCATCATCAGGACCATCATCATAAACATATCATCATCATCATCATTATCAGCATCATCATCAACATAAACATATAATTATCAGGATCATCATCATAATCATCATTATTATCATCATCATTAACATAAACGCACTATCATCATCATAATCATCATCGTCGTCATCATAATCATCACCACCATCATCATCATCACTATCAACAACATCAGCAACATCATCAACATCAACAACATCATCAACATCAACAACATCATCAACATCAACAACATCATCAACATAAGCATCATCACCACCACCATCATCATCATCATTATCATTATCATTATCATCATTATCATCATCAACATAAATATATCACTATCAGCATCATAATAAGAGTAAGCATCATCATCATCATCATCATCAACATCAACAACATCATCAACATAAGCATCATCATCATCATCAACATCATCACCACCACCATCATCATCATCATTATCATTATCATCATTATCATCATCAACATAAATATATCACTATCAGCATCATAATAAGAGTAAGCATCATCATCATCATCATCATCATTATCGAATTTGGTGGTTAGTACTCAACTGTATGACCTGTTTCGTAACAGAATGAAGATTAAGTAAAACTGCAAAGAACACTAAAAGCCGTTTTATATTGAATATTGAAGTAATTTAAAAAAAATTAAGTTGTTTTGATTTTAAAATAAAGACCCAAGTAGCATTTCAGCTGACAAATTACAATTTGCTTCTGCCAATTTTTATTCGTTGTTGTTGCACCATGTTATTTGGTAAGATGGATACATTTATAAATAAAGACGGAAATAGAAAAACAAACAACTGTTTATGATATGACCCTTCTCCCCTACAAGCCAATAATGATTAGAACAGAACGAAGATTCAAAGTTGTATTTTTCATGAAACTTTTCATCATGGTCTCGGTTTGATGAAGATCAGTGTTGAAAAGGAACTAAATGGGACATAGGTTGCATTTCAACACGAAACTCTTTGAATATGAGTCAGTAACAAATTGACTAATACGTTAGAGTAAAAGTTGCATAACTAATTATTGGACTAAAAAATAAATAGTTTCCTTAGAAAAGAAAATGTACTGAATAAAATTAAATGTACTAAATAAAAAAATGTACTAAATAAAAAATGTACTAAATAAAAAAAATGTACTAAATAAAAAAATGTACAAAATAAAAAAAATGTAATAAATAAAAAAATGTACTAAATAAAAAAAAGTACTAAATAAAAAAATGTACTAAATAAAAAAAATGTACTAAATAAAAAAATGTACTAAATAAAAAAAGGTATTAACTAAGAAAAATGTACTAAATAAAAAAAATCTACTAAATAAAAAAATGTACTAAATAAAAAAATGTATTAACTAAGAAAAATGTACTAAATAAAAAAATCTACTAAATAAAAAAAATGTACTAAATAAAAAAAAAATGTACTAAATAAAAAAATGTACTAAATAAAAAAAAATGTACTAAATAAAAAAAAATGTACTAAATAAAAAAATGTACTAAATAAAAAAAAATGTACTAAATAAAAAAAAATGTACTAAATAAAAAAAAAATGTACTAAATAAAAAAATGTACTAAATAAAAAAAAATGTACTAAATAAAAAAAAATGTACTAAATAAAAAAAAATGTACTAAATAAAAAAAATGTACTAAATAAAAAATGTACTAAATAAAAAATGTACTAAATAAAGAAAAATGTACTAAACAAACAATCGAAGGGGTAAAAAACGAAAACCGATAGCCAAATTAATGTCTATTTCTCTAGATATTGGAGTGGTTATGCTTATGGTCAAAGGGGGTAAGAGTTAGGTTTATGATTATGGTCAGGGGGTTTGACTTTTCTGGCAGTCTGCCATTCCAGTATTCAAGCTTGCTGTTCTTGAAGATTTTAAACTTGTGGTGAAATGGACATAGAAAACCGATCATTAGACGCCCATCGAGCTTTGGTAAATTCAGCCGTCCCAATAAGGTATCAGAGCTGATATGCCGATTTTGATCTAACCTGACATTGCATATCAACCTGGTCACTGTTATCTCATTACGCTAAAGACAAGCAAGTGAGGACTGGAGACGAACCACACACTCATCTCCATACAGCATCACACTCCTAACACTGCTGCTATATAAACTGCTATATGAACTGCAATATAAACTGCTATATGAACTGCAATATAAACTGCTATATGAACTGCAATATAAACTGCAATATAAACTGCAATATAAACTGCTATATGAACTGCAATATAAACTGCTATATAAACTGCAATATAAACTGCAATATAAACTGCTATATAAACTGCAATATAAACTGCAATATAAACTGCCATATAAACTGCAATATACACTGCAATATAAACTGCTATATAAACTGCAATATAAACTGCTATATGAACTGCAATATAAACTGCAATATAAACTGCTATATGAACTGCAATATAAACTGCTATATGAACTGCAATATAAACTGCAATATAAACTGCTATATAAACTGCAATATAAACTGCAATATAAACTGCTATATAAACTGCAATATAAACTGCTATATAAACTGCAATACAAACTGCAATATAAACTGCTATATAAACTGCAATACAAACTGCAATATAAACTGCTATATAAACTGCTATATAAACTGCAATATAAACTGCTATATAAACTGCAATATAAACTGCAATATAAACTGCTCTCATAATATTCTTCATCATTCAACTTTTATATAAATCCTCTCATAATATTCTTCATCATTCAACTTTTATATAAATCCTCTCATAATATTCTTCATCATTCAACTTTTATATAAATCCTCTCATAATATTCTTCATCATTCAACTTTTATATAAATCTTCTCATAATATTCTTCATCATTAAACTTTTATATAAATCCTCTCATAATATTCTTCATCATTCAACTTTTATATAAATCCTCTCATAATATTCTTCATCATTCAACTTTTATATAAATCTTCTCATAATATTCTTCATCATTCAACTTTTATATAAATCCTCTCATAATATTCTTCATCATTCAACTTTTATATAAATCCTCTAATAATATTCTTCATCATTCAACTTTTATATAAATCCTCTCATAATATTCTTCATCATTCAACTTTTATATAAATCTTCTCATAATATTCTTCATCATTCAACTTTTATATAAATCCTCTCATAATATTCTTCATCATTCAACTTTTATATAAATCCTCTCATAATATTCTTCATCATTCAACTTTTATATAAATCCTCTCATAATATTCTTCATCATTCAACTTTTATATAAATCCTCTCATAATATTCTTCATCATTCAACTTTTATATAAATCTTCTCATAATATTCTTCATCATTCAACTTTTATATAAATCCTCTCATAATATTCTTCATCATTCAACTTTTATATAAATCCTCTCATAATATTCTTCATCATTCAACTTTTATATAAATCCTCTCATAATATTCTTCATCATTCAACTTTTATATAAATCTTCTCATAATATTCTTCATCATTCAACTTTTATATAAATCCTCTCATAATATTCTTCATCATTCAACTTTTATATAAATCCTCTCATAATATTCTTCATCATTCAACTTTTATATAAATCCTCTCATAATATTCTTCATCATTCAACTTTTATATAAATCTTCTCATAATATTCTTCATCATTCAACTTTTATATAAATCTTCTCATAATATTCTTCATCATTCAACTTTTATATAAATCCTCTCATAATATTCTTCATCATTCAACTTTTATATAAATCCTCTCATAATATTCTTCATCATTCAACTTTTATATAAATCCTCTCATAATATTCTTCATCATTCAACTTTTATATAAATCTTCTCATAATATTCTTCATCATTCAACTTTTATATAAATCCTCTCATAATATTCTTCATCATTCAACTTTTATATAAATCCTCTCATAATATTCTTCATCATTCAACTTTTATATAAATCCTCTCATAATATTCTTCATCATTCAACTTTTATATAAATCTTCTCATAATATTCTTCATCATTCAACTTTTATATAAATCCTCTCATAATATTCTTCATCATTCAACTTTTATATAAATCCTCTCATAATATTCTTCATCATTCAACTTTTATATAAATCCTCTCATAATATTCTTCATCATTCAACTTTTATATAAATCCTCTCATAATATTCTTCATCATTCAACTTTTATAAATCCTCTCATAATATTCTTCATCATTCAACTTTTATATAAATCTTCTCATAATATTCTTCATCATTCAACTTTTATATAAATCCTCTCATAATATTCTTCATCATTCAACTTTTATATAAATCTTCTCATAATATTCTTCATCATTCAACTTTTATATAAATCTTCTCATAATATTCTTCATCCTTCAACTTTTATATAAATCTTCTCATAATATTCTTCATCATTCAACTTTTATATAAATCCTCTCATAATATTCTTCATCATTCAACTTTTATATAAATCCTCTCATAATATTCTTCATCATTCAACTTTTATATAAATCTTCTCATAATATTCTTCATCATTCAACTTTTATATAAATCCTCTCATAATATTCTTCATCATTCAACTTTTATATAAATCCTCTCATAATATTCTTCATCATTCAACTTTTATATAAATCCTCTCATAATATTCTTCATCATTCAACTTTTATATAAATCCTCTCATAATATTCTTCATCATTTAACTTTTATATAAATCTTCTCGTAATATTCTTCATCATTCAACTTTTATATAAATCCTCTCATAATATTCTTCATCATTCAACTTTTATATAAATCCTCTCATAATATTCTTCATCATTCAACTTTTATATAAATCCTCTCATAATATTCTTCATCATTCAACTTTTATATAAATCTTCTCATAATATTCTTCATCATTCAACTTTTATATAAATCCTCTCATAATATTCTTCATCATTCAACTTTTATATAAATCCTCTCATAATATTCTTCATCATTCAACTTTTATATAAATCTTCTCATAATATTCTTCATCATTCAACTTTTATATAAATCTTCTCATAATATTCTTCATCATTCAACTTTTATATGAAACCTCTCATAATATTCTTCATCATTCAACTTTTATATAAATCTTCTCATAATATTCTTCATCATTCAACTTTTATATAAATCTTCTCATAATATTCTTCATCATTCAACTTTTATATAAATCCTCTCATAATATTCTTCATCATTCAACTTTTATATAAATCCTCTCATAATATTCTTCATCATTCAACTTTTATATAAATCTTCTCATAATATTCTTCATCATTCAACTTTTATATAAATCTTCTCATAATATTCTTCATCATTCAACTTTTATATAAATCTTCTCATAATATTCTTCATCATTCAACTTTTATATAAATCCTCTCATAATATTCTTCATCATTCAACTTTTATATAAATCCTCTCATAATATTCTTCATCATTCAACTTTTATATAAATCCTCTCATAATATTCTTCATCATTCAACTTTTATATAAATCCTCTCATAATATTCTTCATCATTCAACTTTTATATAAATCTTCTCATAATATTCTTCATCATTCAACTTTTATATAAATCCTCTCATAATATTCTTCATCATTCAACTTTTATATAAATCCTCTCATAATATTCTTCATCATTCAACTTTTATATAAATCCTCTCATAATATTCTTCATCATTCAACTTTTATATAAATCTTCTCATAATATTCTTCATCATTCAACTTTTATATAAATCCTCTCATAATATTCTTCATCATTCAACTTTTATATAAATCTTCTCATAATATGCTTCATCATTCAACTTTTATATAAATCCTCTCATAATATTCTTCATCATTCAACTTTTATATAAATCCTCTCATAATATTCTTCATCATTCAACTTTTATATAAATCTTCTCATAATATTCTTCATCATTCAACTTTTATATAAATCTTCTCATAATATTCTTCATCATTCAACTTTTATATAAATCCTCTCATAATATTCTTCATCATTCAACTTTTATATAAATCCTCTCATAATATTCTTCATCATTCAACTTTTATATAAATCTTCTCATAATATTCTTCATCATTCAACTTTTATATAAATCCTCTCATAATATTCTTCATCATTCAACTTTTATATAAATCCTCTCATAATATTCTTCATCATTCAACTTTTATATAAATCCTCTCATAATATTCTTCATCATTCAACTTTTATATAAATCTTCTCATAATATTCTTCATCATTCAACTTTTATATAAATCCTCTCATAATATTCTTCATCATTCAACTTTTATATAAATCCTCTCATAATATTCTTCATCATTCAACTTTTATATAAATCCTCTCATAATATTCTTCATCATTCAACTTTTATATAAATCCTCTCATAATATTCTTCATCATTCAACTTTTATATAAATCTTCTCATAATATTCTTCATCATTCAACTTTTATATAAATCTTCTCATAATATTCTTCATCATTCAACTTTTATATAAATCCTCTCATAATATTCTTCATCATTCAACTTTTATATAAATCCTCTCATAATATTCTTCATCATTCAACTTTTATATAAATCTTCTCATAATATTCTTCATCATTCAACTTTTATATAAATCCTCTCATAATATTCTTCATCATTCAACTTTTATATAAATCCTCTCATAATATTCTTCATCATTCAACTTTTATATAAATCTTCTCGTAATATTCTTCATCATTCAACTTTTATATAAATCCTCTCATAATATTCTTCATCATTCAACTTTTATATAAATCTTCTCATAATATTCTTCATCATTCAACTTTTATATAAATCCTCTCATAATATTCTTCATCATTCAACTTTTATATAAATCCTCTCATAATATTCTTCATCATTCAACTTTTATATAAATCTTCTCATAATATTCTTCATCATTCAACTTTTATATAAATCTTCTCATAATATTCTTCATCATTCAACTTTTATATAAATCCTCTCATAATATTCTTCATCATTCAACTTTTATATAAATCTTCTCATAATATTCTTCATCATTCAACTTTTATATAAATCTTCTCATAATATTCTTCATCATTCAACTTTTATATAAATCCTCTCATAATATTCTTCATCATTCAACTTTTATATAAATCCTCTCATAATATTCTTCATCATTCAACTTTTATATAAATCTTCTCATAATATTCTTCATCATTCAACTTTTATATAAATCTTCTCATAATATTCTTCATCATTCAACTTTTATATAAATCTTCTCATAATATTCTTCATCATTCAACTTTTATATAAATCCTCTCATAATATTCTTCATCATTCAACTTTTATATAAATCCTCTCATAATATTCTTCATCATTCAACTTTTATATAAATCCTCTCATAATATTCTTCATCATTCAACTTTTATATAAATCCTCTCATAATATTCTTCATCATTCAACTTTTATATAAATCTTCTCATAATATTCTTCATCATTCAACTTTTATATAAATCCTCTCATAATATTCTTCATCATTCAACTTTTATATAAATCCTCTCATAATATTCTTCATCATTCAACTTTTATATAAATCCTCTCATAATATTCTTCATCATTCAACTTTTATATAAATCTTCTCATAATATTCTTCATCATTCAACTTTTATATAAATCCTCTCATAATATTCTTCATCATTCAACTTTTATATAAATCTTCTCATAATATGCTTCATCATTCAACTTTTATATAAATCCTCTCATAATATTCTTCATCATTCAACTTTTATATAAATCCTCTCATAATATTCTTCATCATTCAACTTTTATATAAATCTTCTCATAATATTCTTCATCATTCAACTTTTATATAAATCCTCTCATAATATTCTTCATCATTCAACTTTTATATAAATCTTCTCATAATATTCTTCATCATTCAACTTTTATATAAATCCTCTCATAATATTCTTCATCATTCAACTTTTATATAAATCCTCTCATAATATTCTTCATCATTCAACTTTTATATAAATCCTCTCATAATATTCTTCATCATTCAACTTTTATATAAATCCTCTCATAATATTTTTCATCATTCAACTTTTATATAAATCTTCTCATAATATTCTTCATCATTCAACTTTTATATAAATCTTCTCATAATATTCTTCATCATTCAACTTTTATATAAATCCTCTCATAATATTCTTCATCATTCAACTTTTATATAAATCCTCTCATAATATTCTTCATCATTCAACTTTTATATAAATCTTCTCATAATATTCTTCATCATTCAACTTTTATATAAATCCTCTCATAATATTCTTCATCATTCAACTTTTATATAAATCCTCTCATAATATTCTTCATCATTCAACTTTTATATAAATCCTCTCATAATATTCTTCATCATTCAACTTTTATATAAATCTTCTCATAATATTCTTCATCATTCAACTTTTATATAAATCCTCTCATGATATTCTTCATCATTCAACTTTTATATAAATCTTCTCATAATATTCTTCATCATTCAACTTTTATAGAAATCCTCTCATGATATTCTTCATCATTCAACTTTTATATAAATCTTCTCATAATATTCTTCATCATTCAACTTTTATATAAATCCTCTCATAATATTCTTCATCATTCAACTTTTATATAAATCTTCTCATAATATTCTTCATCATTCAACTTTTATATAAATCCTCTCATAATATTCTTCATCATTCAACTTTTATATAAATCCTCTCATAATATTCTTCATCATTCAACTTTTATATAAATCCTCTCATAATATTCTTCATCATTCAACTTTTATATAAATCTTCTCATAATATTCTTCATCATTCAACTTTTATATAAATCCTCTCATGATATTCTTCATCATTCAACTTTTATATAAATCTTCTCATAATATTCTTCATCATTCAACTTTTATAGAAATCCTCTCATGATATTCTTCATCATTCAACTTTTATATAAATCTTCTCATAATATTCTTCATCATTCAACTTTTATATAAATCCTCTCATAATATTCTTCATCATTCAACTTTTATATAAATCCTCTCATAATATTCTTCATCATTCAACTTTTATATAAATCCTCTCATAATATTCTTCATCATTCAACTTTTATATAAATCCTCTCATGATATTCTTCATCATTCAACTTTTATATAAATTCTCTCATGATATTCTTCATCATTCAACTTTTATATAAATTCTCTCATAATATTCTTCATCATTCAACTTTTATATAAATCCTCTCATGATATTCTTCATCATTCAACTTTTATATAAATCTTCTCATAATATTCTTCATCATTCAACTTTTATATAAATCCTCTCATAATATTCTTCATCATTCAACTTTTATATAAATCCTCTCATAATATTCTTCATCATTCAACTTTTATATAAATCCTCTCATAATATTCTTCATCATTCAACTTTTATATAAATCCTCTCATGATATTCTTCATCATTCAACTTTTATATAAATTCTCTCATGATATTCTTCATCATTCAACTTTTATATAAATTCTCTCATAATATTCTTCATCATTCAACTTTTATATAAATCCTCTCATGATATTCTTCATCATTCAACTTTTATATAAATTCTCTCATAATATTCTTCATCATTCAACTTTTATATAAATCCTCTCATGATATTCTTCATCATTCAACTTTTATATAAATTCTCTCATAATATTCTTCATCATTCAACTTTTATATAAATCCTCTCATGATATTCTTCATCATTCAACTTTTATATAAATTCTCTCATGATATTCTTCATCATTCACTTTTTATAAAAATCATCTTATAATATTCTTCATCATTCACTTTTTATAAAAATCCTTTCATAATATTCTTCATTATTCACTTTTTATAAAAATACTCTTATAATATTCTTCATCATTCAACTTTTATATAAATCCTCTCATGATATTCTTCATCATTCACTTTTTATAAAAATCCTCTCATAATATTCTTCATCATTCAACTTTTATATAAATCCGCTCATAATATTCTTCATCATTCAACTTTTATATAAATCTTCTCATGATATTCTTCATCATTCAATTGTCAATCCATCCATCTCATAACCTCTTATCCTCGAATGGCTTTAAACCTTGATATGTGATTACTCATTAGTATATGAAACACGTATATATCTATGTAATAAGGCTGTATGCAATGTGAAAAAAAAATCGAAGTGGTGAAAAACTAAATAAACAAAACGAATAATTGAAGACAGTATATGCGATATTTTTCTTCAAACACATATGCATATATTTTCCATTGTTTCAGTAAATCTTTCAGCTTATGTTAATAGAATCCGAGATCGTGGAAAATATTTTTATATTTTGGGAGAAACTCCCTCCTTCTCAAACGTACGATAATGATTGCTATATAAAAAAACGCCTGGCGATCTTTTTGCGTTTTTTTGGTTTCATTTTCACATGAGAGTGTAAACTTTATACTTTACCTCTTCATACTAACCTGTTTATTACTATATTGTCAGACAATCTTAATTTCACGTGTTCATGTCTTTCTACGGAGTTTTACTTTTCTGACCTAGATTCCAAAAGCTGGATTATTGAACACAACTTGTACAGATATGTGCATTGGGAAACTCATACCAGAGGTGAGTGAATATGTTTCTTATTTATTTACACATTCATAAAGATTATATATATATATATATATATATATATATATATATATATAGTAATCCAGCAACCAGGCTGGATCAAAAAATAATTTTCTGCCTGATGAGACCTCAGCTCTTGAGAGCTGTAGATCGATAACATCGACATGCCAGTGTAGCAGACCTTGTACATGTTTGAATAAAAGCATTCACTATATATATATATATATATATAAGTATGAAGGCATACTCAAAAAAGAATAAAAGGGAAATACCAGTAGAGTGCTCAATTAAATTAAATTAAGAGCGTAATATTTTTATTTTTAAATACAGATTTTAATCAGACATGGACCAGTGGTTTCTGACAAGAAACGGGTTTAATTCCCGATTCCGTCTTCTTCAGCATTGTCTGAAATAGTAAATGATGGAATTTCTTCATTTACTATTTCAGACTATGCTGAAGAAGACGGAATCGGGAATTAAACCCATTTCTTGTCAGAAACCACTGGTCCATGTCTGATTAAAATCTGTATTTAAAAATTAAAATATATATATATGTATATATATATATATATATATATATATATATATATATATATATATAAGTCAGTTCATATTATATTCCAATAACCATGGTTTTATTTTATTATTTTTATTTTTTCACATTTTCTAAAAACATTATTTCTGTGAGATATATTTTTTACGGTCCGTTTCATTTGTCTTGTGCCAAACAACATTTATTTATGACTTATATTTGCTCTGTTATCAATAATTGACAATCATTGAGCTGAATCTTTTAAGGAGACTACAAAGTAAAAGGAACTGATAGTATATGCTAATACATATATTGTCATTAATAATTATATATATATATATATATATATATGAAGAAGAATAGAAAGGAATTAGAGAAGCAAAAGCCAAATCAAATTTCAATTGGCTTTTGCTTCTCTAAATCCTTTCCATTCTTCTTCATATCTACCTGCTCTATCCTGGATATTGAGCAGTATACTCTTCACAATAGGTTTTACCTTTCCTAAAAGTTCGCTTTTAGTACACCACTTTATATATATATATATATATATATATATATATACAAAGAAAAAAATCACATACACATTGTAACTGTCAGCATTTATAATTTATTTCGACTTCCTAGTCTCTTCAGAATGCTAAGGGGACAGATACATATGACGGAAAAAGAAATATTCACCAGCCAAAAAAGAAATATCACTGGCAGAGAGAGGGGGGATAAAAAGGGGGGGGGGGGCAAACAACACATTTAAGTTAAAATCATCAGAAAAAGAAGGGGAGGAAAATATAAAGGGTCAGCTAATATGTATCTCCAGTTGGAATGAAATAAAATTAAAAACTTATTATTATAATACATCTATGATATCTTCCAAAATAATATTTGTCACGAGTGTCTTGACACGAAGCCAACCCCCACCGGCCCCTATATTATATTCTTGCTCTGTTTTCTACATTGAGCTCTCTTACTCGGATTTCGTACCAAAATGATTCACTTTTACACTCTATATATATATATATATATATCTAAGCAAGCGTTGTTGAACATCACGGAACTTTCACGTTTGTATATCTTCCTCGTGAGGTTCTAAAACCGTCGAGCTATCTATCTGGTTTCAGGTGGCAATCCGTATAGTACTTCTCCGTATAGTCTTCTTATTTAAATTTTTTTTTTTAAATTTAAGAAAACAAACAAAACCCTAATCCTGAAGACGACTACGAAAGTCGAAAGCGATCGAAAAAATGGCCGAATTAAGAACTATCGGAGAAGTATTATACGGATTGACACCTGAAACCAGATAGATAGCTCGACGCTTGCTTAGATAATGACTTGCTGCCTAAGTATATATATATATATATATTACAATATTTATTTGAGTACATATTATGTAATTTGTACCTACATAAGCCGGCGTTTCAAGCTTCCGCTATCATCAGTATAGGAGATGATAATTTCAGACAAAAAGATTTGAACCCAGTTACAAAATCACCCTAGACTCCGCAAGCAAGCGCTCTAACCAACGGTCTCAAAAAGTTACCGTGTAAAGAAAGGGTATTAAGTTGTATTTATGCCAAGAAGGCACACGCAGTAGACCATCGAGAAAGTGACAGTCTAACTCCTCGAACAGGTCTTAACTTCAATTTCTTAACAATATATTCACTCGTTTTTTTTATTTTACTTATTTTACTTCAATCGAAGTTCTCATAAATCAAGGACCCCTTCTAGGGGCTAACACTTAATCCCTATAGAGGATACATAGATATTCTTATATTCAATTAAAGTTCTTCTTTATCTGTTAACTGTTGCCCTGATTTTGGGGGCCTTCTCATGAGAACCATGAACGTCAGGCACAAGGCCCCCAGATTATGGTAACTTCATCTCCCACAAAAGGGGGCTTCTCGTCTTGCTAAGTGGTGCCAAGACACCCTCGGCCTTCTTTAGAGATGTGCTTTCTCCAATGCAAATCGCTGTTGTCACGTTCACAAGAGAACTTCTTGATGTTAGTGTTGGGGATGAAGTACGTAAAAGGACATATGTCGAGCAAAACTTATTTTTCGATAATCTAATATATAAAGTAGAGACGATTTTTCCCCTGTACCTTCTCTGAGAATACGAAAATAACCACATGCATCACAGGCTACTAAACTCACCATTACATCACACTTATTCACTCGAGCGTGTTTTAGTACATTTGTTATTCTTTTTTCCCAGCTAACACTAAATATTACATTTGGCCTGCCATCCACGACTCTCCAAAAAACCAACTCCATATAGGTGGTAGCAAACACTTTTCTCCCTAACAAGTATGTACTGTCACTACACTCATCGACACCGGGAACTAATAAACACAGTTTACTTTTCAAAAAACACCCGTTCTTATTTATTATTTGCCTGGTATTAATTTACTACATACTATAAAGCAATACGCAAAGACTTAATGACCGCTCCCGTTCAATCCGATGATTTTCCGCGAATATCAGATTACTTTATTTCAAATTCTACCTATGACTTCTACATTTACATTCATTCCGGAATTAAGCGAATGAAATTAACAAACACACTTCCTGTAACATTTATTCATTCAACATGGCGGCTACAATTTCTTGATCGAATCGACTTTCTATTTAATTCAATAAGCGTAAATATACCCGATACATTTACATTTTCAAACTCATACACCTTTAACACGCATATTATAGAAAACTTGCCCAAATCCATTTATTCCATCAACTACAAATGACCTAAACCGTGTCATTGTTGAACTTTCCATTTGTAACATAACACGCATGCCAATAAACTAGCTTAGCTTAATTGGCCTATTTTCAAATGTATTTTTAAGTCGAAACTCTGGCGCAGTGGTTACGAAGGCAGGTTTCATGATCGACTTTTTCAGCGTTCGATCCCGTTCTACGCGGCCACTTTTTTCTTTAATTCAAAACATTCGCCAACACGGTAACTGTAGGCTGTTTTTTTTTCATTCGACGTCATGCAATGGGTAGTACTTTCTCCCGGGCAACGCCGGGCGACGGGTTTCGCTAGTAGAATATAAATTCATTTAAAAATCTTGTTTTTAAGTTATTTGAAAAATTTATTTGTTTCTGTACTTCAAAAAAAAAAAGATAAATAACATTTACTTTACTGGCCGTTTAATTTTTTTTTGTTTGTTTGTTTTTTTCGTTTCAGTTGTCAAAAAAATATCCTAATCAGAAAGTGTCTGTCTTACTTGAAGCGACAGAAATGCCGGAACCAAATATCATCAAAGGTGATTTAATCCTGGATGGTACCGTTGCCTTAACTATTTACCTCTCGACTGATACTCCAAACAAGCCTCTGGTTATTCTCCCAATCGTAAGTAATTATTACTAACCCTAACCCTAACCACATTCTCCTTTCTGTTTTTTGCTAATTTTAATTTGTTTTGGTCCCCCGATTTATAAAATTGGGGGACCTATGTTTTGAGGCATTTCCGTCCGTCCGTCCGTCCGTCCGTCCGGATTTTTCTCCGCAACCATCCATTGAATTTCTCTGAAATTTTGCATGAAGTTGTAACTTTTGTCAGGTTAGAAAGTGACATTCTCCGATTTTTGAAAAAAAATCTGGTTAGCCCACCAGGGGGTCAAAAGGCCCCAAAATGGCGAAAAATGACATGTGTTTGCCCCATAACTTTTCATCCATCGATTCAATTTATCTGAAACTTGGACAAAATATGGAGGCAATTGTTCCTAATAGAAAATAAGTATCGCTGACCTTGGAAAAAATCTGGTTTGCGCCCCCAGGGGGTCAAAAGCCCCCAAAATGGCAAAAAATGATCAATTCATTTAATTTTTCTGAAACTTGGCCAAAATGTAGAGGCAATTGTTCTGGACATAAAATGAGCATCCTTGACCTCAGAATAATTCTGGTTTGCGCCCCCAGGCGGTACAATGGGGGTACAAAATGCCCCAAATTGCCCAAATTTATTGCATTTTACACTCGCCACATCGAGTCACATACAGAGGGGAACCACGCACGCGTGGCTTGTTTATTTTACTTCGATTCACCCCCAAACAAGGCACATTGCCACTGAGACGTAAGGGGCTACTGTGAATTAGGGGCCATCCTTATAGTTGGCATCATCAGTGGAGAGTTGTCCGACAAGATGTTTGTTCACATTATTTTTAAATGTCTGCTTGTTTGTACTGTCTGGCAAATAGTGTGCAGATAGAGAATTCCAAAGACGAGCAGTAGAAATCTATTAGAGTAGAACGCCTTCCAGCATCCACGGACCCTTACAGTGAAGAGGTGGGATTTTGCTGATTTTCGGGTTGGTTGGGAGAAATTACATCGAGGGGACACCAGTGCAGCAATTTGTCAGCTTAAAAGAAGCGCAAGGATGTAACATTGTGGCGATGGGACAGGGGTTTCGTAGATATTGTGAGGCCGATTGGATTAGAGACTCTTTTTTTTGGGGACCTTGTCAAAGATGCTTAGGCTAGTAATTGGGGTATCCACCCAGATGTGACAATAATACTACATAAAGTAATTTAAAACCCATAGACTCGTGTGAGGACACGTGTGATGTTGACGTCATGTATGAGTATTAATTTACTCCTCTCCAGGAGTTAGGCACAAGGCCAGTTTTTATCTTACTCCCACAAGTAAGATGTGACCCAAGGTCGGGTCGGGAAAGTGGGGTTTAAAAATTGCCTGGGTAGCCCCGTCGGCATTCCCCCGTAGGGGCGCCTAAGGCAGTAAGCAATAAACTTACTCCTCCCTAAAGAGGGGAGGCAAAGCCTGGGAAGGTGGACCTCCCAGAACTGCACAGGACAGACCCATTGACCGGCATAAATCAAGACCCGAAGGCCAAGACAACACCAGTATGGGGTGCAGTATCCATCGGAACAGATATTACACTTTGATCTTAGCCAAAAGGCTCGGATGATAAATTAGCGAAAGTCGTCATCCGGAAGTGACGTAGTAAAAAAATAAGTGAAAAAAAAACACTGAAGGAAAAAAAAATCTACTGAATTAAAAGCAATATGGATTTCGTCCTGTCAGATAAAAAGCTGACGTGCTTACTGTAATATCACACGCGATCAGTAAATCTATTGATGGGGACCCATTGACCGGCATAAATCAAGACCCGAAGGCCAAGATAACACCAGTATGGGGTGCAGTATCCATCGGAACAGATACTACACTTTGATCTTAGCCAAGACGTCATGTATGAATAAGTGAAAGCGTTCTATTATCGGTTTTTAAACTTGACATGATATGAGATGAGTGTCTCTCTGGCTATCCAAACAGTTGTGTATGGTTGTATGTGTAGAATACGTGAGAAGATAAATGATCTATTCACACTGATATGATATGAGAATGATACGATGAATGTGTAATGTGAGTCTTAAAGACATCCTTAATTCTGATGATCTCAGAGGAAGATTTAATATGGAAAGTGTGGGGAGATGTGTGCAGAAGAGATGTTGATTGTATGGCCATGTTGAAAGAATGGATGAGAGTTCTTAGGTTAGTAGATGTAGAACAGTTGAGGTAGCAGGTTCAGTTCAAAGGGAAAGTCAAGAAAAGTATGGGGGAAGTGATAGAAATGGACTTGAGAGAAAGAAAGATAAACAAAGGTCTGACAAGACAGAGGTTAATTAGGAAGGGGATCTCTTAAAACCGTCCAACACATGCCAATATGATTATGATGATTAATTTCCTTATGGATTTTATCTTTCAGAAAATTCACACCAATTCTACAGCCAATATTAATAATAATATGATTCACTACAGCGTTTCTGTACTCAAGTAAGTTTACCTCGTTTTGTACTTGTTTAGTAACCAAAAAATATGTTTCTCTGGAAAAGAACAGATTCATTTAACATCCACCCAATTAATCTACGTCTGTTAAATATTACTAGGTAAATTTACTAGAATAAATGTTAGCTAAAATAATATTTAGTCGGATATGACGTCTACAGCCAATATTAATAAGACTATGATGCACTACAGCGTTTCTGTACTCAAGTAAGTTTACCTCGTTTTGTACTTGTTTAGTAACCAAAAAAATATGTTTCTCTGAATAAGACCAGATTCATTTACCATCCACCCAAGTAATCTACGTCTGTTAAATATTACTAGGTAAATTTACTAGAATAAATGTTAGCTAAAATAAATTTGCTAGATAAGTCGGGCTTTAACAGAAAAAAATCGGATCACTAAAAGTTATAATGTTTAACCTTTCTTATATAAGCTAAAATTCGTGAGAAAGGAAGTCAACATAAGTAGTCGGATATGACGTCTACAGCCAATATTTATAAGAATATTATCCACTACAGCGTTAGTACTCAAGTAAGTTTTCCTCGTTTTGTACTTGTTTAGTAACAAAAAAAATATGTTTCTCTGAAAAAGACCAGATTACTTTAACATCTACCCAATTAATCTACGTCTGTTAAATATTCCTAGGTAAATTTACTAGTATAAATATCAGCTAAAATAAATTTACTAGATAAGTCTGGCGTTATATACTTAAAAGAAAAAAATCGGATCATTAGAAGTTATAAAGTTTAACCTTTCTTGTGTAAGCTAAAATTCGTGAGAAAGGAAGTCAATAATATTTAGTCGGATATGACGTCAGACATACGACATGAACCGTTTCTACTGATTTTTTTTGCCCTTGCACCTTCAGAAGACAGTCACTTAGAACTTATTGTAAGTAAACGCTTTTATTTGTTTCGCCACATGTCAACCTCTTCAGGAGGTCGAAGGTTCAATCCACACTACAGGCGATACTAACTCATAAATAAAATAAAAATTTACTTACTTTAGACTTTGGTTGATGGAACGAGAACAATCTACCCGCACATATTAAATAAAAATGTCAGCTCGAAATTCCGTCCAGGTTCTTGAGATTGGTATATTTGTATCATTTGTATCGTTTTTTTTTGTGAAATAATCTAATATTTTTCTTGGTGGTTGCTATTTTAACAACATTTCGTCTGTTCTTATCTACGACCTTCTTTGATGACACAACTCAAGAAAAACAAAAATGGAAATAAAAAATATGAAAAACAAAATAAGTGTGACCTTTTACATTTGATTTATACATTTAGAATTTCAAATTTAATTACATTGCATACATTTCATAGATCTAAACATTCATACTCTATTATATTTCATACATTTAAATATTACCACTTTAATACATTTCATGCATTGAAAATTAACATTTAATTACATTGCATACATTTCATGGATCTTAACATTCATAGTCTATTATATTTCATACATTAAAATATAAACATTTTAATACATTTCTTACATTTAAAATGTAACATTCTATTACATTGCATACATTTCATAGATCTAAACATTCATAGTCTATTATATTTCATACATTTAAATATAACCATTTGAATAGATTCCATACATTTAAAATTTAACATTCTATTACATTGCAGACATTTCATAGATCTAAACATTTATAGTCTATTATATTTCTATGCATTTAAATATTACCATTTTAGTGAATTTGATACATTTAAAATTAACATTTAATTACATTGCATACATTTCATAGATCTAAACATTAATATTCTATTATATTTCATACATCAAAATATTACAATTTGAATAGATTTAATACATTTAAAAGTTAACATACTATTACATTGCGTACATTTCATAGATCTAAACATTCATAGTCTATTATATTTCATACATTTAAATATTACCATTTTAGTACATTTAATACATTTATAATTAAACATTTTATTACATTGCATACTTTTCATAGATCTAAAAAGGAATTGTCTATACTATTTAATACATTTAAATATAACAAACTGAATACATTTCATACATTGAAAATTAAACATGTTATTACATTGCATACATTGTATACATCTAAAAATAAAAAGTAAAAATTATATATTTAATTACATTTTATACATTTTAAATTTCAATACATTTCATGCATGTAAATATTATTTTAATTAATTTAATACATTTAATTTTTTATATTTTTATTACATCTTTCACATATCATAGATCTAAGCATTAATATTCTATAATATTTCATACATCTAAATGTTATAATTTTAATACATTTTATGCATGTAAATTTTAATATTTAATAATGTTTTATTCACTTTTCCTTTTGCAGGTTAAAACTGGGGTTAGTGAAAAAAGGTTTGCCGATTAAAATTGATGTAAGTGTGATAAATTTGTTAAATATTTCGGTTTTCGAAATTGTGTATATGTCAGCCATTTTTGATTAATTGTTGACGTCTTTCTTTTTCAGGTTGAACAACTGCAACACACAATTAACTTTGGAATCAATGCTTTTCTAATGCCAAAAATCAACAGTAAGTTATTATTAATATTATGATTATAATATTTATTATAATAATTATTATTATTATTGATATTATTATTAATATTATTATTATTATTATTATTTTTATTATCATTATTATTATTATTTTTATTATCATTATTATTATTATTATTATTTTTATTATAATTATTATTATTATTATTATTATTTTATTATTTTTATTATTATTTTATTACTATTATTATTATTTTTATTATATCATTAGATTTATTATTATTATTTTTATTATTATTATTATTATTGTTATTTTTATTATCATTATTATTATTATAAGTATTATTATTATAAGTATTATTATTATTATAAGTATTATTATTATAATAATTATTATTATTTATTTATTATTATTATTATTACAATGTTTGTTATTATGATTATTATGTTTATTATTATTATTATTTTTATTTTTATTTTTATTATTTGTAGTATTATTATTATAAGTATTATAATAATAATAATTATCATTTATTTATTTATTATTATTATTATAATCATAATGTTTATTATTGTTGTTATTATTATTATAATTATTATAAATATTATTATTATAATTATTATTATCATCATTATTTATTATTATTTTTTTTATTATTTTTTTATTATTATTATCATTATCATTATTGTTATTATTATCATTATTATTATTATTGTTATTATTATTATTATAATTATTGTTATTATTGTTATTATTATTATTATTATCATTATTGTTATTATTATCATTATTATTATTATTGTTATTGTTATTATTATTATAATTATTGTTATTGTAATTATTATAAAGTTAGTCGAACCAAAGTATGCTGAAACTTGATCAACCCAGTTGCTATAGAAACCATCAAACTTGCTCGAACTGTTACTTTCTCACGATGAATAAAACAATCCATGGAACTTGTTAGTATCTAAGGGTTAAACTCGAAAAGAAACTTATTAACATTTTCTTTTACTTATAGACAAAGGTAAAAAAGGAGTCCCGCTACCCAAGTTTAGTAAACACATGGATTTGATGAACACACAGTTTAACTTTGGCCTTGTAAGTACCATTTTATTTGTTCTTTCTTTAGGTGTATTGAAACCTACAAATGACGGACAACATACACTTAAAAGGTCATAAGCATGCGCAAAATGCTGACCTGAACCTTGTTTTTTTTAATATACAATCGACCTCTTTTAATTTGAAGATTTATGTTGTTTGAATTGTTGGAAGAAAGTCTGTCACCATTGGATGCTCTTTAATCACTTTGGAATTCTTCATACAATATGGAAACGTCAGGCCAGATAAGGTTTTGGACAACCCTTATGTAGTTTGCCGATTGACCTATTTTTCTTGTGTTTTTTGTAAATGGAGATCGCTCTCGACAAGGCATGAATCCACTTGATGTAAGGAGCTAACAACAACAAATATGATTATCGCAAAGACAGGAGATGCATATTGGCATTAATCTTGAAAAGACCTATATTATAGGTAGGAGGAAAACAGTCAGCAGGAAGAGAGTTCCACAAGCCTGTGGTTCTTGGAAAGAGGCCACTGGAAGCTGTATTACAAACAGCTAATTGATGGAGACCACTCGACCAACGAGTCAAATGAGCTGGAACAAAGGAAGATCACATAATTCTGAAGAACATATGCACTAATAGTATTTACAGAAAAGACTGAGACTAGCAACACAACGTCTGTTAGAGAGAGAGAGTGCAGAGAAGAAAAAAGGTAACACTAATCAAATTACAGATACGTTTCTGTACCTTATCAAGAACCCTCAAATGGAACAGAGATTCATCAGCCCAAATATGACAACAGTACTATATAATAATACAAATTAACATGCAATAGACCTCTTTAAATTTGTAGATTTGTGTTGTTCGAATTCAGGAAGACAAATGGTTTAATAAAGTATGTGTTAGAAAAATGGACACAATTAGCATGCATGCGCTGTCGTAAGCATCATAGTTTGGCTAATAAATTCAAGCTATACCTTTTCGTCACTGAACCCTATAAGCTACAATTAATTTGGAGTTTCGTAGTTCACAGTTTGCCATCATTATATTTGCAAGAACCGGGTATTTCTTTACAACGTCGTTTTGGGTAGAAACGTCAGTTAATAATTCTTGTTAATGGTTTAAATTAATAGTTTAATGGTATAGTTTAATTATGTATTTTAATGGTGTAAATTCATAGTTTAATGGTATATTTGAATGCTTTAAAGCAATAGTTTAATGGTATATTTTAATGGTTAAAATTAATAGTTTAATAGTATATTTTAATGGTTTAAATTAATAGTTTAATGGTATATTTTAACGGTTTAAATTA
>OY744534.1:8538477-8555977 GCA_963556195.1 Sepiola atlantica | reverse complement strand
TAGATGTGCCTCTTAGTTCGATCAGAAAACTTATTTGGTCGACCGGGACGGCGGCCATTTTTGACGGTTCCAGCTTTTTTGTACCGTTGAACAACTTTTGCTACCGTATTTCGGCTGATATTTACATTGTCACTAATTTCTTTATATGAACGACCACTCTTGAATAAATTAACACTAGTTTCACGAGTTTTTTCATCTAATTCATTGCCATGAGGAGCCATTTCCAAGAATAATATGAAAAAAACTTTGGTAGCAATAGATCCAAGCAATAGCAGCGGAATGTAAGCAAAAAGCCGGTAAACTGCCTTAGGTTATCTATTAGGGTGCAACAGAAAGGTGTCAACAGAAAGTTCTGCTATTTATAGTTAATTGAGTACATATTTATTCATGATAAGTGACTTTCATAACTGTGTACTCATTTATTTTACTGTGACTTTATGGATTTTTTCCCCTATTATTTGTAATAAACAACAAATTCGAACCTCAACGCTTATGCATATTTAAATTTAAATATATGGCTATGTTCATTTAAATCCGACGAAAAATTTAAATAAAGTTCTATGAAGTAAGAAGTAAAAAGTAAAAAATTCGTTGGGTGTACTCACTTATTGTAGATACTGTATATATATTTACATATATATATATATATATTTACATATATATATATATATATTTACATATATGTATATATATATTTACATATATATATATATATTTACATATATATATATATATATTTACATATATATATATATATTTACATATATATATATATATATATATATTTACATATATATATATATATATTTACATATATATATATATATATATATATATTTACATATATACATATATTTACATATATATATATATATATATATATATATTTACATATATATATATATATATATATTTACATATATATATATATATATATATTTACATATATATATATATATATATATATTTACATATATATATATATATATATATTTACATATATATATATATATATATATTTACATATATATATATATATTTACATATATATATATATATATATATTTACATATATATATATATATTTACATATATATATATATATATATATTTACATATATATATATATATATATTTATATATTTACATATATATATATATTTACATATATATATATATATATATATATTTACATATATATATATATATATTTACATATATATATATATATATTTACATATATATATATATATATATATATATTTACATATATATATATATATATATATATATATTTACATATATATATATATATATATATATTTACATATATATATATATATATATATTTACATATATATATATATATTTACATATATATATATATATTTACATATATATATATATATATTTACATATATATATATATATTTACATATATATATATATTTACATATATATATATATATTTACATATATATATATATATTTACATATATATATATATATATATTTACATATATATATATATATATATTTACATATATATATATATATATATTTACATATATATATACATATATATTTACATATATATATACATATATATTTACATATTTACATATATATATATATATATATATATATACATATATATATATATATACATATATATATATATATATATACATATATATATATATATATATACATATATATATATATATATATATACATATATATATATATATACATATATATATATATATATATATATACATATATATATATATATATTTACATATATATATATATATTTACATATATATATATATATATTTACATATATATTGTATATATATATATTGTGTGTATTAAGGCAGCATTTTTTTCTTTAATGCATGTGTTGTTGAAAATGATTGAACTCTTCTGTTTAGTGATTCCTTTTTTTATTTTTTCTATGTGTCGAATGATCTTTTTGACGTTGAAATGGAATGAATTAATGTAGGATCCGTGTGTTTGACTAACGTTTTCGATTCTCTCCGAAATCATGTTCAGGTCTTTAATGGCAAAAATGAATAAAAAGCGAGTGACAGGATGGAATTTCTTAAAAAATACGCTGCTCAATAAACTTTTGATAATGTGAAGAATTGTCGGAATTTTCGTGTCGTTAACGAAAAACCGCTCTAAACGAAGGTTATGTTATCTAGGACAATTATCATAAAGAAAATTATAACAAGAGACAAGGAATGGGACAATACAAGATGTTCGTAAAAGTTAAAATATAGTTTTATTTACAAAAAAAGGTAGCCAGGACTGCTTTTTTTCCAAAGCTGGAATAAATAAATTATTCCTGGATAACATACAAAAAAAATAAAACTCAAAAAAATTACACATCAGTACTTCTGGACATTAAAGTTAGATACAACAAAATTTGACACAATCTAAGTTAAGGAATAAATCCTTTTAAAACATGAACTTACTATAAAGTCCGTATTCTTACAAATCAATCAAAAGTCTCTTTTTTTTCTTTACACCAAAGTTACAATCAAAAGAAATAAAATTAACAAACCGTGCCGAAGTCCAACATAATTTCCATGATAAAAATAACTCTTTTTTTATTTTATCAAAGTCTGTCAGAAAGTTATTTTCTTCTTCTTTTTCTTCAATATTTTCTTTTAGCAAATCCAACGCAATATTTATGGCACAAGAACAGTACACATTTCAAATAAACATAATACTCACTATTTTCCATCGTTCGTCTTGAATGGCGATCACGCGCGAATGTACTGATACAACTGGCACAGTTGTATATCTCAAATCGATCGGTGTTGCAAAGACGATCAATCTCTATAATTCTTAATCTCTGATTAGAATCTTCTCGACAGCAAAGTATTTCAATTCTCGGGAGCTAAGCTCTTCAACATAGGCAACTTCGTCCCCGGAGCTATCTCGTTCAACTTCTTCATTCCAAGTCTTGAACGGCAATCACGCGCGAAAGTAAGGATAAAACTGGCACAGTTATATCTCTCGAATCGATCTGTGTTGCAAAGTATTTCAGTTCTCGGGAGCTAAGCTCTTCAACATAGGCAATTTCTTGCATGGAGTTCATCTTGTCTCGCTCACATTCTCCATCTCCTCATTTCAAGTATCTGGCTTGAAACAACTTCCCAAGGATAATATTCTTGACCGAGGGGAAATATTTCATAAACAACATGCAATTCAGCCAAGAGATATCATATCTCTTAAATTTCCTCAAGTAGAAATTCTTTACAAATTTAACGTCCCCACGTGGACGGAGAAACCGTTTTAACATGTGTCGACCTCGGCGTCAAACTCTGTTCATACAAAAAAGGCTATTCTTGCCCGGAGATAATTTTATCTCCTGAATTTCCTCAAGTAGAAATTCTTTACAAATTTAACGTCCCCACGTGGACGGAGAAACAGGTTTAACATGTGTCGGCCTCAACGACTAACTCTGCTCTGCCCAAATTTCGCGCCGATATCTCCAGACACAACAATGCATCATTGCTAAAAATAGAAATCACGTGACACACCATGGCCTTCACGGCATAACACCCACGCAATATCCATATGACCTTCGACCTGCACGTAGGCCCCCCCCCCGACCCCTCAACAAAGGGAAGTAACCGTTGACTTACTTAGAAAAACATCCAGAAATTTCCACACTCTCCCGACAAAGAAAAAAAATTTACAATGTTTATACATGTCTCATGTACACATCAATACCACAAATAATCATTATCCCGTTCACTCACCTTCTTGCGAGTTCGAATGGGTCTAGAATTGGAAGTCGAGGAATGATCTCTTCCAGCAACATCCGGCTGGACCACATCAGGAACCTCGGAACCACAAGGCTCTTCGGGAACCTCCGAGGCTTGATGGGAATGAGTAACCGACAACTCCATCGGAAAAAGGTGTCTCAAAGAATGTTCCTGAGAGGAACCATCTGCCTTCTTAATCAGGGCAGATCTAATATGAGAATCATCACCTGGAGTCAAACCTATCACTCTACCCAAGGACCAATATGGGCGAGCTTTGGCTGGGTTCTTAACAAGAACCACATCGCCTATCGCGATGACATCACCAAAATCAGATTGGTACAGATCACCACTCAGTTCTCTCAAGCCGAGCAGGTATTCTTTGTACCATAAAACCTTAAATTTCTTTAAGAGAAGATCCCTTTGTTTCAGCTTCTCCAAAAGGTCACTCCTAGAAGGAGGAGAATTCTCAAGAAAACATTCTTCAGAATTTATAAAAACAGCACTATTACAATACCGGCGAATAAACGCATTTGGAGATATAATATCCAAACCATCATCTCCAGAACATCTATAAGTTAGAGGACGTGAGTTAATAGCATTCTGTATATCAGACAACACAGAAAGAAGTTCAAAATAACCCAACTTCTGCCGACTCACTAACTTATAAAGACAAACCTTCACCGTCTTAACAAGACGCTCCCAGACACTGCCGAACCAAGCAGAATATAAAGGTATCGTCTGGTGCTTGATGTCAAAGGTACTAAACTTCTCTTCGAACTCGTCAGACACCAGCACTTGCTTAATCAAACCGCATCCAGCAACGAATGATTTAGCATTGTCTGAGTATATATGGGAAGGCACCCCATAAATGTTAAAAAATCTCACCAATGATAATATCACTGAGTGGGTAGACATGTCACTCACCAACTCCAAATGAACCGCCCTCACATTGAAGCACGTAAAAAGCAATATATACATTTTTTGCGGTCCCCTTTCATCTTCAACCCACAAGTGACCAGTAAAGTCTATCCCGGTATGGTTGAAGGGCTTCACAAAATTAACTCTGTGCTTAGGTAAATTGGTTACCTTGGGGTATTTGAAAGATACGGCATTGTATCTTTTACACAGAGCACAGGCAGAGATAACCGACTTCACTGCCTGCCTGGATTTATGTATCCAGAAACCTGACAAACGGAGTTTGCTGAGGGTAGCTGCAATACCCAAATGCTTACATTTGAGATGACAGTCCATAACAATCAAATCAGTTATATGACTGCCTCGAGGTAACAAAATCGGATGTAAAATTTCCGGAGGGTAAAGGCTGGCTTTACCAATCCTTCCCCCAGACCTTATCAAACTTTTATCATCCAGGTAAAGATCCAACTTCGCCACCAACGGAGGAATCTCACGGTTGGAGGGGTTCAACAAAAAGGACTTTTCCCTGGGAAGAAGCAAGGACTGCTCCAACTTAATCAAATAAATTTTGGCCACTTGGCCTGGTTCTTTCATGGATTTCCGCAACTTCAATACAAACTTAAACACGTAGGACAAAACTCTCATGAGTTTTCCCAAAGAAGAAAATCTCTTAAAATCCACTACCGGTGACAATTCCTGAATCACAGGAGCCACAGAGATGGCATTAGTCAGCACCAACCTCTGACTGTCAAAACTCAAACAGTTCAAATCATACACTGGCCAGGTAAAATTCTCACCGACCAGCCACTGCGGCCCCGATAACCAAAAGGGCAATAGAGATTTGAATCTCGCCAAAGGAATACCCCTGGTGATCAGGTCGGCAGGGTTGTCAGAAGTGTTCACATACTTGAACATCACTTCCAAACCTTGTTCACACAATTTATCCACTCCCACTCGAATATCTTTTAACCTATTTCGGACAAATATACTCTTTGTCACAACTGTCTCGGACAGAATCCAGGACAACACGACTTGTGCATCCACCGCAACCACCATTTTCTTGACCAAATCCTTTTGAAACACCTTCAAAAGATTAGGGATACATTTCATCGCCAAAAAGACGGACAACAACTCAAGTGACGGCAAAGTTCTCCTTGCCAAAGGAGCCACTTTAGCCTTGGAAAATATTAATTTAGCAGCCCCATACTGGAAAATGTAAGCCGCAAAACCAAAGGCTTGTTGTGAAGCATCACAAAAGATTATTAACGTGGCAGGCGCAGAGGAATCAACAGCACATCTGGGGATCCTCACACTATGCAGATTCATCAACTCAGGAAACAACTTGTTCCAAGTGAGCTGCAAACTCTCCGGTATCTTCTGATCCCATGACACCTGAGTTTTCCATATCTCACTGAGTATTACCCTTCCATTGATAGTCACAGGCAAAACAAGCCCCAAAGGGTCGAATATGGAAGAGTTCTGCGATAGGATGCCCCTTTTTGTATCAGCCGGCACATCCAAGGAACCGACCGCCACATGCAAATTATCCTGCACAGGATCATACTCATAACCCAACACCCTCTCCAGGGGAGAATCATGGGTGACAAAACTTTTGTCAGCTTTCATTCGAGTGGTCAAAACATCACTATTGGAATTACAGGACCTTAATGAAAAATTACCATCCTGCATGATACTCATTGCATTCAGGTATAGGTCCAACAAAGTTTTCTGTGAACTGTGAGTTTTTATAAGATTATCCACATGAAAATTTTCCATAAGCATATCCCTACATAAACTATGAGGGTATTTTTCAACGTGATGTTTAATGACGAAGTTGAGAATAAATGGGCTGGCCACAAACCCAAAAATCAATGTTTTGTAACGATAACATACCAGTTTATCATTCAATTTCACAAAAAAGCAAAACCGATTCTTATCTCTTTCGGTTTCCAACCGAATCATGAGAAAGGCCTTACGGACGTCAGCCAACAGGACATAACGGTCCATACGAAACTTCAACAATAACTCTAGCATATCCGTGAAAAGGTTAATTCCCGGATAGACACAATCATTTAGAGAGGGATGTCCACCTGTTCGCAACGAACAGTTGAACACCGGCCTTATCTTTGTGGTACTCTGACCATTAGCCTTAATAACCGGACGGTGAGGAATCCAAGTATAATGAGTGAAATCCTCTGGATTCACTTCCACTCTCTCAATAATATCCTTCCTCTCCTGCTCTAAGAAAACCTGGCAGTAGTCCTCATATAGACCCTGCCTCGTCAAACGAGTGACAACCTTATCAAGCACGTTCAACGACACTTGATGGTTGGAAGGAACAGAAGGCAACTTTCCCTCGTCCCATGGCAAACTAACATAGTAGCAACTGTCTCGGTACGAGATCGAATTGCGAAAGGCATCAATTTTATTCTTGTCATAATCACTTACAGAGTTCTCAGTAACTCCTAGTGTTTCCAAACTAAAGAGCTTGTCCACGGCACTTTCCACAGAAGAATCAACAAAACTATCGAAAGGGTCGAAATATTGAGACTTCGGCTCAAGCACAAAATAAACATGTGTCATAAGACACCGTGAGTGTTCGGACACAACTTGGCTGTAATTCGCGCCAACAACGGAGGCATCCGTTTTCTTCATAACAGGACTCACAAAATTGGACATATCTCCAAAAGGCACAATTCCTTGAGGAAACTCAAAAACAGACCCATTCATGAAGGGAGACAACTTCATGGGTCCCAAATACATCAGTAGGTCAACACCTACCAAACCATGTACAGTAATACGATCATTTTCAACATTTGAAAAGTCGGCAGCCAATTTCCCCCCACCCGCAATAATACTCTCAATAGCAGTAGACAGACCCCTGACGTGAAACTGAAGGTCCAAGCCTTCGTCCACCAAAAAGGGTATAACACACTCAGAGTTCGGCACTTTGACCCGCAACTCGAGTTCATTTAGGCTCCTTCTGGCCGTTCCGAGAAAAGTTTTAATAAAGAAGTCCCTTCTCCTTACAGGCATAGAACGGCAATTCAATAGGTCCAGAACTACATCAGACAAATAGGAGTGCTGGCTTCCTGAATCCAACAGACAATTGAAAGATTTTACAACTCCATCATTGACCACGTCAATTTTAATTATAGGCAGGAGAAGATTCACTTCTCCCACCTGGAGACAGGGGTTAGTATCCAGCCGAGACTTGTCAAAGTCAGGGCATAACGCACCTGCATGTTCGCAACTTTTACATTTCCAACAGGGGCGGAGACGACCACTTTTACCGGGGCACGCCTCGGCGTTATGGAACGGGCTAGTACAACGGGTGCACAACTTAGCCAATTGGCATCGTTGTAACCGATCCCTTAGAGAGGGATACTTCACGCAATAGTAAGCAATATGGCAGTCACTACTGCAAAGGAAGCACTTATGTCGACTGGGTTTAGTTTTTACAAAAAAGTTCTCCAAAGTGGAGGGCTTCTTAACAGCACTAGCGGGCCTGAATCTAAAGGAACCAGACGAACGCGGTTTGGCGACGGGCTTTACCGTTTTAACCATCCTGGGTTTGACGATGTCCAACGTGCGCAACACCTCAGAATAATTATCAAAGATATCTCCCAGAGATGGGTAATTACCATTGACGGTATGAATCAGTTCCCGTCTCACAGAAAGAGGAAGTTTTTCAAAAATAATGCTACTTAGCAACAGATTGCCGGGGGCCTCCTCCTCTAGAAAATCCATACCAAAGGAGTTTTTCAGCTCGTATATTTGAGCTTTCACCTTAGTTAGAAAGCTCTTCACCGAGTTAGTATCTGAATCCCCAAGAGGCTTAGCACTATGGAGATCTTTAAAAATAGAGTGTACAATAAACTTTTTATCTAAAAATTCTCTATCTAGGATCTCCATCGCTGCCTCAAAGTTGGCGTCCGAAATGGAAAGATGTCCCACTATTCGGTGGGCATAGCCCCTGAGGTGATTTTTCAGAATAATCAACCTCGTGGACTCACTGGGTATATTTGACACGCAATTTTCGAACTCCTTCGAGAAGTTGAGATACGCCAATCTGTCGCGTTCCAAACTCATGGGGTCGAAAACAGGACAGACAAGTCTTGGTGTCACACTACAAAGGGACGCTTTAGACTTCTCCCCTTCTCTATTATGTGGGGAGCCCTCATCCTTCCACATGCTCTCCAATTCGCTGAAACGTCGATCCACATGGATACGATATAACGTTTCGCTCCGACAGTTCTCAGACATCTCTTCGCGAGACTCACTCTCAATATAGGCACTTGTGATCTGCTCATTGAGCGAATCAATGGACGCAAAGAGTTCCTTAACCCTAACCTTCTGGGAAGAAACAAATTCCCGGTTCTCCCCCTCGCCACCCCCAAGAACATCAATAATAGTATCAATTTTAATTTTTACAATATCTCGCCTTTCTACAAGGAGATTAACAGTGGGGGTAGACGCCATTATGAACAAATACAATATGGCGATCAGGTGTGGGCTAACCTAAAATAGGCGCCAAACGTCTTCTTAATGGCGGGAAAATGACAACGTAAAATTATCTAAGTAAGATTCCTACAAAAAAAAATGGAAAAAGGCTGTTCCATAGTTAACCAAATTCGTTCAAATGTAATTCTAACAATTCCACTTGTCAGTCAAAGCAAAATTCTCAAGGGAAAAATAATTACACAAAAATCATTCAATATCCAACATTCAACAGTTCACAAAAATGGCGACTTAGAATACGCGGGAAATTCACAAAAATGACTCCACGTGGCGAACAAAAATGGCGATCAGACTTTCAAAAATGCAATTTTCACATAAAATACATAAAAGAAAAAGAAAAAAAGCAGTCAGCTTAAAACAGTATTAAAACCTGAACATCTCGTATTTGACTACGTTTTAATTGCAATGATGGGCTGCCGAATCCCGTGCAACACGTCTGTTACACGCAACTAGGCGCCAAAGGCAGAAAGGAGATTATCACTTGAAGTAAGCTCCTTCATTGACTCAGTACCAAAAAATAGCAATAGAAGAAACCTAATCCAAATCCAAACTAGTAGCACATTTTCGAGTATTTTTTCCAACACGCGAAATATGAAACAAGAAGTAGAATGCTTTTAATAGAAAGAAAATTAATTATTCCAGTATATCGTTCTGAAGTTCGTCCGCCCAGACGAAAAATGGAACATAAAAAAAACAGAATCGCTTTTAATAATAAAAAAAGCAGAATGTCGGAATTTTCGTGTCGTTAACGAAAAACCGCTCTAAACGAAGGTTATGTTATCTAGGACAATTATCATAAAGAAAATTATAACAAGAGACAAGGAATGGGACAATACAAGATGTTCGTAAAAGTTAAAATATAGTTTTATTTACAAAAAAAGGTAGCCAGGACTGCTTTTTTTCCAAAGCTGGAATAAATAAATTATTCCTGGATAACATACAAAAAAAATAAAACTCAAAAAAATTACACATCAGTACTTCTGGACATTAAAGTTAGATACAACAAAATTTGACACAATCTAAGTTAAGGAATAAATCCTTTTAAAACATGAACTTACTATAAAGTCCGTATTCTTACAAATCAATCAAAAGTCTCTTTTTTTTCTTTACACCAAAGTTACAATCAAAAGAAATAAAATTAACAAACCGTGCCGAAGTTCAACATAATTTCCATGATAAAAATAACTCTTTTTTTATTTTATCAAAGTCTGTCAGAAAGTTATTTTCTTCTTCTTTTTCTTCAATATTTTCTTTTAGCAAATCCAACGCAATATTTATGGCACAAGAACAGTACACATTTCAAATAAACATAATACTCACTATTTTCCATCGTTCGTCTTGAATGGCGATCACGCGCGAATGTACTGATACAACTGGCACAGTTGTATATCTCAAATCGATCGGTGTTGCAAAGACGATCAATCTCTATAATTCTTAATCTCTGATTAGAATCTTCTCGACAGCAAAGTATTTCAATTCTCGGGAGCTAAGCTCTTCAACATAGGCAACTTCGTCCCCGGAGCTATCTCGTTCAACTTCTTCATTCCAAGTCTTGAACGGCAATCACGCGCGAAAGTAAGGATAAAACTGGCACAGTTATATCTCTCGAATCGATCTGTGTTGCAAAGTATTTCAGTTCTCGGGAGCTAAGCTCTTCAACATAGGCAATTTCTTGCATGGAGTTCATCTTGTCTCGCTCACATTCTCCATCTCCTCATTTCAAGTATCTGGCTTGAAACAACTTCCCAAGGATAATATTCTTGACCGAGGGGAAATATTTCATAAACAACATGCAATTCAGCCAAGAGATATCATATCTCTTAAATTTCCTCAAGTAGAAATTCTTTACAAATTTAACGTCCCCACGTGGACGGAGAAACCGTTTTAACATGTGTCGACCTCGGCGTCAAACTCTGTTCATACAAAAAAGGCTATTCTTGCCCGGAGATAATTTTATCTCCTGAATTTCCTCAAGTAGAAATTCTTTACAAATTTAACGTCCCCACGTGGACGGAGAAACAGGTTTAACATGTGTCGGCCTCAACGACTAACTCTGCTCTGCCCAAATTTCGCGCCGATATCTCCAGACACAACAATGCATCATTGCTAAAAATAGAAATCACGTGACACACCATGGCCTTCACGGCATAACACCCACGCAATATCCATATGACCTTCGACCTGCACGTAGGCCCCCCCCCCCGACCCCTCAACAAAGGGAAGTAACCGTTGACTTACTTAGAAAAACATCCAGAAATTTCCACAGAATAGACGTCATACGTCCAGCATCATTTCTTATATAAACAAGTTATCTATTTGTATGAAAAAAAAATGGTTTTTCGGTTTATAGCAAGAAAAAAAAAACAGCGAAAAAGATGTAAAAAAAAACATTGAACATTTTAGTAATAAAAAAAAACAGTTTCTTAAATTAATAAAAAAAACACATTTATTTTGAAAAACAAAGCAAAACATATTTATTTTTAAATAGTTTATTGAAAATGATTCATTTGACAAAAAAATAAATAAACATTTATTTATTTACAGTTGTTTAGCTATGGTTTGTTTGTTTAGTTCTTTTTTTTTGTTTTGATGCATTTTTTTTTTAATTTTCCATTTAGTGCTTGGCAGTTTTCGTTTCGTTTTCGCAACGCCTACCTTCGGGCGATTCCGGGACCTGCCAGAACGTTGACGACGCGAAGTCACGGAAACATGGTGCGTTATCTATAAGAGTACCGCCGATCTTATAGTCCGCGTAGGTAACCATTACGCCATTTCTCTCTCAACATATAGTCGACATCGTAGAATTTGGTATATTCGGACTACTGTTCTCATCTTGCGTGTTATTATCACAACATGTTGGCCGATGTAACCTCCGACCTGCTTCAGGTGTACTTTGTCGAACGCGGGAATCTGGACGGAATTTCGAACAGAACCCTTTATTTAATCCAGTGGGTAGCATGCTCTCGTTCCATCTGCCATGACTGGGAAGAAGTCTTCAGTAATTCGCAATTCTTCGTATTGTCCGCACTGAGGATTGAACCTTCAACCTTCAGATGACTGTCAGTTAGAACTGAATTTTATTTAGTACTATATCCACTGCGCCACGGATCATTGCGAAATTCCGTCCAGATTCCTGAGTTCGACAAAGTACACCTGAAGAAGGTCGGAGGTTTCATCGGCCGAAACGTTGTGATAAAAACACCCAAGATGAGAACAGTAGCCAGAATATACCAAATTCTACGAATTATCAAGCCTCATCTAAAAAATTCCGAAGAATATAGTTGGCTTGTTTGTATCAAGTTTTCGTTTCCCATGTTGTTGTCTACTGATTCCGTTTTGTGTTGTACAGGGTGGGCCAAAATAAGGGTCCTATCTTTAAATTTGAATAACTTGAATTTGAATAACTTCCACAAAATAAAAGTTAAACTCACCAAACTTTATGTGTGTGTAGACTGACCCTTCCGAGATTTTTTGAAATAAACAAAACAAATTTTAGCCGAAAAACACTTCTTAAAACTTACAACAACTAAAGTATTGTTTTTTACACTGTTTTGAGTTTTTTAAGCAAAAATAATGTTTTCTAAATGAGGGTGCGTTCCTTAGGGCTAATACGGCTCATGCTTGCTTCGGAAGGGGTCCTTTACTTATTCTAAAATAATTTTTTTTTAAATCAATAAATAAAAAAGTTATGAATTTTTAAAAATAGGACCCTTATTTTTGCCCACCCTGTAGTTGGCTTGTTTGTATCAAGTTTTCGTTTCCCATGTTGTTGTCTACTGATTCCGTTTTGTGTTGTATGTACCTAGTTATGGTTTGGGTTCCGAATTCGGTTCTCAAGTTCGAAACAAGACATCGACAAGTTGCAATAACAATCAGACTATTTCACGGAAGAGCTCACCTCTAATGTACAAGGTCATTGTTGTGGGGTACAAATCACCCCTATTGAAGAACTAATGGAAGCAACCATCTATAATAAATACCATGGTTGCAAAGACTCAAACAGAGGAAAACCCTACCCAATATTTATTTTGTCCCCCTAGGCAACGCCCACTCCCACTTAGGAGCTGACTCTCTTGCTTTCGGTTGTTCCGGAAGACAGTGAGCAGTTCATACCTTAGATAGGATGGGAGGGTCCTACTAACTTACCATAATTAGCATTTTATTTTGTTCTTTATTTTTACATCCATTTTATTTTTATTTATTTTGGGGGGATTTTTTAAGGCTTAGTTTTTGTTCTCCCACTCCCTATCACCATACTCTGTACATATTATTTTTGTAAATAAAAATCATGAAACAACCTGGGGATATTTTAAGTAGATTAAGTCCATAGAGTAAATGTGGTATTGTGGTGATTGAAGCTAGTTTTTTAGGGCATAGACCAGTGGACGACCCCCGACCCCCACTCCTCCCCCATACCCGTTTTTGGCCTTGTGCCACATCTGTTTTTATATTTTCTGTAAATATTTAAAGAGATAAATAAACAGAGGACATTCCTATTCATGTTTTACCGCATGGTAGAAATCCGGTCATCTCCTACCACATTTAGTGGCGTTACTGTATTGCTATGAATAAATACATTGTATATTTTAACCTGTCACAATTTGTGGTTGTTATCTTTGTGACCCCTAGCACGGGTCTACAACAATAATTTTGAAAAAAAAAAAGAAAAAATATACTTCCGACAGTTATGCATACTGTGCATATACGCCTTTGACCTACTTTGTCAGTGTTTTTTTTTGACGTGACTCGGGTTATTGTGCATGTGTCTTTTTCTTATTTGCCTTTCAAGCAGTTGAGATTGTGCAGCCTCCTGGTCGATAACTTCTGCAGTGTCCGTCTGCACGTGCCTGCACATATGAGAGCACATGCCCGTTGGATCTGACGTAGAATCCAAGGGTTCCTGTTTTAAATGATAAGACCAATTATCGTTTATATAAGTTTCAAGGTTTCTCTTTATTCTTTGCTTGTTTTCCGCAAGAATCTCCCCGTTACTTGTAACTGGTTTATCGAAATAACTATCCGTGTTCATGGCTGATGCGTTCGTCGGATATTGGCTTGCTTTTTGGTACTCACTATCGGAATGGCTCGAAATTCTTGGAATGTTCGTACGTGTCCGTAAAGAATCCGATACAACACAAGACTCACGGATATAGTATTCGATCCTTTTACGGAAAGCGCTTTCGGAATAGTCTTTTTCGGTGCCTTCCTTGGTGGGAGCATGGTTACCGGTAGTTTCTTTCGCTCTTACCATTCTTGGCGGTCTTTGAAAGTTGCTGCAGATTGAGGATAATTCCTCATCTGTTACCATGCGGGTGTCGCATCCTTTGCATGTTAAAAGAGGATTATTTCTCAGGCAGTTCCTGTAAAATATAATTAAAAAATTAGTTTAATTTAAAAATGTGCTCCACATCTGTGGCTTGCACCAACTGCTAGTCTCTCCTTGTTGGACAGGGTGCAAAAGAAAAGTCTATAACTATATCCTGCACTTTCTGTTGGATAATGGCCCTGTGAGGTCGGACGCATGTTGAGTGGACGTATGTGTGGAGGATCGTTTGGTTTGGCTTGCGCGATTTAGTGCGGGTGAACCCGTACAACCGAATGCAAAATAGGGCTGTTCTCACAGTCGAAGCTCACAAGCGTTGACAGGGCCACCACGTTGACGAGACCTCAGGTCAAGGGTCAAGGGTCAAGGTGAACCTGCGTATAGGGGTTCTGTGATGTCACGGCCTTTTGTGTGGGAAACTGTGTTTTGGCAGTCTGGTTTTTGGAAGCAGGCCGAACAGACGTATTTCTCTATGTAGTCCGAAATGAAAAGGGGAATTAATTTCCCTAAGAAAATACAAGCATGAGATTCCTTCTTCCCCCCTCCTCGAATGGCTAAGGACTTAAGCTAGGAAGTAACTACGATAAAGAAAGATTTTCCGCCTGTTGGATCGTGTTAGGAAGCTTTTGGTTGCAGCTATATTCACGGCAGTACAGAAACTAAGAAAGAACTCAACCACTAGACGACATCGAGACGACACCCCTTCACGTGACGAAGAAGAAAAGGTACGAGTAATTAAAGACTATGTAACATGTCTACCAAACTCCAGCCCCTGTCCCATCGCCGCTATCTTGCATCTTGCTATACAAGTACTTCCATGGAATGTGATCCGACGAAATTACTGCCCTTGCACCCCATCAACATAAATACCCACGACCAACTTGAGAAGCAGCAAAATCGCACCCCATCTACTATAGAGGTTAACAGATCCCAGAAAACTTTCTACTCTTATAGCTCATTTCCTCAAACCGCTTGCCTTTGGAATTTTCTTCCTGCTCCCTGTTTTCCCAATTGTACCAAAATGCAGAACATTTAAATGTAATGTTGATAAATATGTCGCTTAACAATTTGCGACTTAAAATACACTCTTATTCACAGTAGCCCCTTATGTTTCAGAGGCAATATGCTTTGTTTTGTTTGAATAAAAGTTGTCAGTCGGGGGGTTAGGGTTAGGGTTAGGGTTCATATGTAAAAAAAATGTTTGCGTCACTCACCTATGCACACAGTTCAAAGGGGTGCACTTTTTATTCTTGCAAGTCGATACTGTCCTTTCAAAGTAAAAAATGGCATTTTCCGGTGTAGTTTCCGAGCTTTTGTAATCACAAACCATGCATTTCTGGGCATGAAGGGCGCATTTCTGAAAAAATAGTAACAATAACCATGTCATAATTTGAGTGAAACAACATGTGTATTCGTTTATTTTGCGCACTCCTTCTTCTTCGCCTGTTGAGAATCGCCTGATGCGCCCCTACTGGGGAATGTCGACAAGGCTGCCCAGACAACTTGCGTTACGCCAGAGTGCTCTTCCTCTATGGCGTTGATTTCAAATCCCACTTTCTCGACCCTGTGTTACATATTCCCGCCGTGTGAGGACGTATAAAAAGAACTTTCGGGCAACCCTGTTAAGGTGTCACAGTAATCAGAAGACACCACTACCTTTAATTATTGTTTGGATAATGATTTAACTATTAAAATAAACTGAAAACTTATTCTTACCTATTTACAAGATCATATTTATCAATGTAGAACAGTTAATTAATATTTTAACTGTTCTATGTAGATAGGTAGTTTATTATGTATGATAACAGTAACAAACCGTATAATGACACACGCTAACTGCCTTTATTAGACGGGTCGATATACTGCCAGAGTACCCCTACCTCAAAAACATTGCAATATTTTGTTTTTTAGTTGTTTCATGTGAGGCTGGGTCTAGTCTATAACATAGTAAAAGTTAGTCAAGATCCGCGTATGGAAAAGTGTCGAATTTCGAATATGACTTGTTTTTTTTTACAAGTTATTTTAGTTGCCTATTAGCATATTGGCAAAAGCCGGCTGTAGACGAGGAAAAAGAGATTCGGTGCTAATTAAGAGATGAGTAACAAATAAGGAGGTACCGGCCTGCGTTCTGCGGTTTTGCTATTCTAGAATAAAAAAAAAACTGATTTCATTTCGTTTGCATGCTGTACCGTAATCTGCATGCATTGTTCCAGCGCATCTCCCTGGCTATCGTTCGTGGCAACGCTGTGTCAGTAACGGCGGCGTCACTTCCGTTTTAATTAATGAATCGCTTTCATTTCGTTTGTATGCTGTACCGTTATTTGCATACATTGTCAAAATGCACATTCGAACGTTGTTTTCTTTTTCGCTGTATTCAACATTTGCATCTGCTCCTAAATCCAGCAAACCTATTTTACTACTTACATTGCATAACAAGACACAAGGTTACATGGAGACAAAAAATATCCATATAATAATTCAAGCATTGTGTTATATATTATAACGTTTATAGTTTTATAGTTTTTAGAGTTTCATACGTTTATATGTTTATAAAGTGTTATACGTATATAGCTTTATATACATTTTTATATACGTTTATAGTTTATAAGTTTATACGTTTATATGTTTATAAAGTTTTATACGTTTATAGTTTTATAGTTTTTATAGTTATAGTTTTATAGTTTTATAGTTTTATAGTTTATTGTTTTATAGTTTATAGTCTATAGTTTTATCAAAGCATTGTGTTATATACTTTTCTTATATTAGGGAACAAGTCAAGCTGTTCTCTTGTGTTAACTTCTAAACGTATTCGAAATGAAGCAATTGAAATAAATGCTTTTCTCCTTGAGGAAGTTCCCCTGCTTTGATAACCTTCTTGGACTGACCTTCACCCCAGACTTAAAATGGAAGACTTACGTCTAATATATTGCTAATGTTGCTGGAAACAATGGTTGGA
>OY744534.1:8518477-8525977 GCA_963556195.1 Sepiola atlantica | reverse complement strand
TCGACGGGGCTGCTCAGACATGTTTTGTAAGCCAGAGTGCCCTTATCCTTGTGTGCTGGCTTTTCAAACCCCCACCTGACCTTTTGTCTAACCTCCTGAAGAAAAGGTAAGCAAAATAAAATACATATGTATTGTGATATGTATTTATTTAACCTAAACAAAATTATCGCTAACAGACCTACAAAATATTGTGTCTGCCAAATCGATATTTGATTCAGCCTGGCCAGTCAATTTTAAATAAAAAATTTTTTTTTTTTAACATAGTTCACCCCAAACAAGGTAGACCGCCACTGTTAACGTAAGGGGCTACAGAGCAAAAAAAAGGGAGAAGGTTTTGGGGGATCAACCTAAATTGGGATCTGCGTAGTTTTAAATTTCTGCATATCAGTACCGTCGAGGAAACAGGGGGCATGGAGGGAGTTCGAGAGGCCAGCAGCACGAGGAAAGAAGCTATTTGAGTAGAAAGCTCTCCTGCATCTGGGGATCTCCACAGTGAATGGATGGGATTTAGTTGATTGTCGAGTTGGTCTAGTGAATTTACGTCGAGGGTGCACCAGAGTAGCCAATTCATCGGAGGGGATTACAATCTATGAAAAGTTCAACACTAGATCACACAGAAATAAGAAAGATGGTTCCTCATCAGGGATAACATTACAAATTAAAAAAAAAGATGAATAAGCAAATATATTTAACATGGGAAAGAAAGAGAAAAGAAAGAAAAATACGCAGCGTGAAATTGATTTATGTTGACTAATTAAACGGTGTAATATACCGAAATATAATATGCAATGAAGCCTTTTAAAAAATAATAATTCTTTCTAGTTACCTTGATGTCTGGAATATGTTTCCCTTTTTTCACAAATATACCAAAAAAATAGACGAGGTTAGTTCTATACCAAAATCAGTCCGTCAGAGTCTACGCCATTGTTAATGGGGCTTGTTCTCTATTGGGCTTAGGTATGGTTCTGTGCAATTCTACATATCCATTCTCCCAGGCTTTACCTTCTCGCCTATTGAGAAAAGGGGTTAGGTGGGCTGAGCTATGTCTCTGTTCATCTCTAGAGGATCTATTCTCCTATGCTCTGCTTTCACTTTGAGTAGGGGTTAGTTTATTGCTAATAGCCTGAGGCGCCCTTACCGGTAAATTCCGACGGGGCTTCTCAGATATATTTTTTAGGCCAGAGTGCACTAATCCTAGTGCGATTGCTTTTCAATACCACACCTAATCAGAGTCTAGACCAGGAGCGGGCAACCTCCGGCCCACGGGCCACATCAGGCCCGCGATGCTTAACGTCCGGCCCGCCACCCTGCTATGCTTTATTATTGCAATACGGCCCGCGGACCTCCAAGTAAAACTCATATCATTTTGTGACATAGACGTAAAAGTAGGTTTCAATTAAGATTTACAGTGGGATAAAATTATATGAATATCATCGAGCGATGATGCATGTATATTTCATTTTTCTTTAACTATTAATTTCAAATCCTTGGCCTGAGATAAAAATAGAAAAAGAGAAAGAGAGAGACAAAGAGGAAACGAGAGACGAGGAAAGGGCTTAAAACAGAGAACTTATGTGAGGTGTGTCAAAACGAATGCTGGATCAACTTGCTACTTCCCCTGTCATTATTTTTTATGATTCCAAAATGGCTCTTCATCGGCGCCTTTTATAACATCACGTACAGAAGTCTATTGAGAAAAAATATCAGATTTGTAAAGTGTTCAATGCAATTTTTGTACAATTTATTCATGTAAACAAAATATAGTAATTCTGAGATTTCGTTTTTCACTCCGGCCCGCGATCATCTTCCAAAAGTCTCATCTAGCCCTCACTCTGAAAAGGTTGCTCGCCACTGGTCTAGACCCTGGTTGAGGTGGCTTGTTCTCTCTCGGGCTGAGGTAAGGTCCTGTGAAATTTTAGGATATCCACCCACATATCGACAGTGCTACCTAGGTATTTTTTATTCAGTTAGAGTGATCCTCCTCTAGGGCGCTCGCTTTTCAAATCCCACTTTCCCAATTGTGTGTCACATCTTCTTCTTGACTACTTTCGGTCATTAACCTTGCTGAAATGGCAATAATAAGGAGAATATTTTTTTAAATATTTTTAAAACCTGGTTAACGCAAATTAGTTATTCTCCTTATTAGTGCCATTTCAGCAACGTTTTCAATGCGTGACTTTTCAAACTTCCTAATTCACGTAACCGCGTGCTACACACAGCGGCATATCAACATTTATCGTCGATTACATCAAGACGAATTTCAACTTGACTGCGATAGATATGTCTCAGTCAGGTTAGATTATACGAAAAAAGAAGAAAAAAATATGCTTATACTTCTGACAAGGGTGTTTATCACCGAAAGTACTCAAGTTTAAAAAAAAGAAGTTTTTAAAGTAAATAAATAATTTATTTTAAAAAACTTAAATTATTTGCCTTGTCCAGGTTTTCAAAATATTTTAAAAAAAATATTCTCCTTATTATTGCCATTTCAGCAACGTTTTCAGTGTGTGACTTTTCAAACTACGTTATTCACGTAACCGCGTGCTACACACACCGGCTTATCAACATTTATCGTCGATAACACAAAGGATATACATATGTTTACATACCGAATATAGGTGTATTGCAGTCAGGGCATTTGAAATCTTGAGATGACAGACTGGCTGCTTCAGAAATCATCTTGTATCCTTGCGAAAACTGTGGATAAAAAGATCAAAGTTATGATATCATTACAACATCCAACCAAAACTGCGATTATTCCCCTTAATAATGATTTATTTTAATAAAGGGAGGCGCGAGAGCCCTCTATCTTTTAATAGACTTCAAGAATGGCCTATGCTGGAAATCTCATTTCTTTGATCAATCATAACTCAAAAATCAATAAACCAAATTAGTTAAAACTTTGCACAACATTTTTATTTGATAGGTTCTATAAGTGTGTAGAATTTCAGCATCATTAGTTAAGGCAACCCAGAGATCCAGAAAGGTCAGGCATGATTTTGTGTTATCCGTGTGTACGTACGTACGTATGTGCCACCCTGTATCTCATCAACTTTTTGATGGATTCAGCTGATTTTTGGCAGAGATATAGGTTCTAGGGTCTAGTTGATGGCATTTTAATTTCAATTTACCATATACCTTAGTTTTTCAGAAAACTCAAAAAAATCTTATGAGAAGGCATTGTATTGAGGCATAGCCTTTACAAAAGTAGTGACATTCCATGAGAAATGCCAGTATACTGAAATCATATGCCCTTAATAGGGTTAAGATGAAAATTCATATACACTAAATGTACAAAAGCAAGGAAATTCCCAAATTTTTACACTTTTATTGTCATTAATAAAGGGTGTGACACCATATCAACCAAACCATTTCATTATCACATCACTACAGTATAAATCTCTATGCATGAGTGGATGAAGTGTGTGATGTGCGCTGAAAAAAAATTCCTACCAGTAAAATACATAGCCCTGTTGTGCTCGCATACCCTTAATGACAATAAAAGTGTAAAAATTTTGGAATTTCCTTGCTTTTGTACATTTAGTGTATATGAATTTTCATCTTAACCCTCTTAAGGGCATATGATTGCATTATACTGGCATTTATCATGGAATTTTATGTATCCTTCCGCCCAATTGTTTTCTTATAATTATACCAAGAAATAACAATTCGTTGTTGTCAAAATGCTTTCATTCCGTTCATGAACTATTATCGATGCACATTTGAATTTTCATGAACTGATATAATTATAGAAGGTATATTTGAACAGGTCGAATGCAAAACGCGATTGAATCCAATTTCTTTAAATCGGTACATTAAACAATAAAAGGTCGAACACGTCGATTCTAGACTTAGATTAAAAGATATATAAAAATACCTTTCTTTTTTTTTTTGTTAGTCCTCATTTTGTTTTTTGTTGTTTTCGGTTCCATGTTGATGAACGAATATCAATTTAATGTCACTAAAATCAATACATAATGTCACTAATATCAATACATAATGTCACTAAAATCAATAAATGTCACTAAAATCGGTACATAATGTCACTAAAATCGATACATAATGTCACTAAAATCAATACATTATGTCACTAAAATCAATACATAATGTCACTAAAATCAATAAATGTCACTAAAATCGGTACATAATGTCACTAAAATCAATACATAATGTCACTAAAATCAATACATAATGTCACTAAAATCAATAAATGTCACTAAAATCAATACATAATGTCACTAAAATCAATAAATGTCACTAAAATCAATACATAATGTCACTAAAATCAATAAATGTCACTAAAATCAATACATAATGTCACTAAAATCAATAAATGTCACTAAAATCAATACATAATGTCACTAAAATCAATACATTATGTCACTAAAATCAATACATAATGTCACTAAAATCAATAAATGTCACTAAAATCGGTACATAATGTCACTAAAATCAATACATAATGTCACTAAAATCAATAAATGTCACTAAAATCAATACATAATGTCACTAAAATCAATAAATGTCACTAAAATCGGTACATAATGTCACTAAAATCAATACATAATGTCACTAAAATCAATACATAATGTCACTAAAATCAATAAATGTCACTAAAATCAATACATAATGTCACTAAAATCAATAAATGTCACTAAAATCAATACATAATGTCACTAAAATCAATAAATGTCACTAAAATCAATACATAATGTCACTAAAATCAATAAATGTCACTAAAATCGGTACATAATGTCACTAAAATCAATACATAATGTCACTAAAATCAATAAATGTCACTAAAATCAATACATAATGTCACTAAAATCAATACATAATGTCACTAAAATCAATACATAATGTCACTAAAATCAATACATAATGTCACTAAAATCAATACATAATGTCACTAAAATCAATACATAATGTCACTAAAATCAATAAATGTCACTAAAATCGGTACATAATGTCACTAAAATCAATACATAATGTCACTAAAATCAATACATAATGATGAGTCTTTTTTTGGATTGCACGTGGCGGTGCAAATTGTAATAAGAGATGTTGTCCTTGGTTAGAAAGCATTGTTTATATGGAAATATTAATTATTAAAAATAATAATAAGCAATTAGAACGCCATACAATGCATTTTAGTTTTATTAACTTTTTTTTTTTTAAGTATATCTTCGAAAATTAAATTGAAAAAAAAAAGTTAATAAAACTACAATGCATTGTATGGCGTTCTAATTGCTTATCATTATTTTTAATAATTAATATTTCCATGTAAACAATGCTTTCTAACCAAGGAAAACATCTCTTATTACAATTTGCACAGCCACGTGCAGTCCAAAAAAGGGACTCTCATCGATATTCGTTCATCAACATCGAACCGATAACACCAAAAAACGAGATGAAGACTAAAAAAAAAAAAAAGAAAGGTATTTTTTTATATCTTTATTTTGAAATTCAGTAATTCTGATGATGAAGTATATTTTCGAAAATTAAATTGAAAAAAAAAGTTAATAAAACTAAAATGCATTGTATGGCGTTCTAGTTGCTTATTATTATTTTTAATAATTAATATTTAGATTAAAAGCTTTTATTTCTTCATTTTAATAGATTAAATGTATGAATTGAGATGTGAAATTATAATTCGATATTATTTATTTATGTGTGTCTGGGGCGTTTATGGTCTTAACCAGAATGCCGCCCCCCCCCCCCCTAAATTCAAACACTAAAGAAATAGAAAACTACTTACATAAACTGATGGACAGATTCTATCGAGTAGGTAAATGCAGGTATCATGCAGGACCGCTTTACAATCTACAATAAAAACAACACATATCAAGCCATGTATTCACACACACAGATATCTACCTATATATATATATATATATATATATATATATATATATATATATATATATATATATATGTGTGTGTGTGTGTGTGTATGTGTGTGTGTGTGTGAAAAAGGAAAAACCAAAAGATGTTTATTTTTGTTTTTTATGTGTTCATCAACGTTTCGTCTTTATTTGTAAGACTTCTCCAGGATGATAATTTAAAGAAAAATGTCATGCAAGTACATTTAGCGTCAATAGAGAGAGAGGGGGAGTAAGTAAGAGGGGAGAGAAGAAAAAAAAACAACACATATCAAGCCATGTATTCACACACACAGATATCTACCTATCTATCTATCTATCTATCTATCTATCTATCTATCTATCTATCTCTCTCTCTCTCTCTCTCTCTCTCTCTCTCTCTCTATATATATATATATATATATATATATATATATATATATATATATATATGTATGTATGTATGTGTGTGTGTGAAAAAGGAAAAACCAAAAGATGTTTATTTTTGTTTTTTATGTATTCATCAACGTTTCGTCTTTATTTGTAAGACTTCTTCAGGATGATAATTTAAAGTAAAATGTCATGCAAGTACATTTAGCGTCAATAGAGAGAGAGAGTGAGAGATAGAGAGAGAGAGAGAGAGAGAGGGGGAGTAAGTAAGAGGGGAGAGAAGAGGGTGTGCTCGAGAAGTCGAAGGAGAGAGTGAGAGAAAAAAGGGAGTGAGAGGCAATGAGAAAGGGTGGAAGTGAGAGAGGGGGATCAACCCGTTTCTTTATAAACTCTTATGCTTCGTCGGCATATCTTTCTTTCTAGCTCGCTAAGATATATAAGTTTAACTTAAATGACCTCCCATGAAAATTACTTAATATATTTTAAGAAAGGTTTTCATAAATTATCTCTTTTTTAAATTTAATAATTATAATTAGTTACTGTTAATAGCGATGAAACTATTGCATATATACAGATAAATAAGACAGTAAAAATATGAATGAATAACATCAAACATTCATTTTTTTATTAACTGTTTGAAACAGTTATGCAAATAAGGCAGTCATATAGCTGCCTTTGGGTCTTTCGTATGTACTATATATACAGTATTTCAAAATACCATGTTTTATTATTGATTTAAATAACAGTAAATCGTTTTGATGGTAATATAGGACTGATAAATGAAAAAAGAACTTTCGCTTTTATTCATTTAGATTATATATATATACAGGGTGGGCAAAAATAAGGGACCTATTTTTAAAAATTAATAACTTTTTTATTTATTAATTTTTTTTTTTTTTTTAGAATAAGTAAAGAACCCCTTCCGAAGCAAGCATGAGCCGTATTAGCCCTAAGGAACGTACCCTCATTTAGAAAACATTATTTTTGCTTAAAAAACTCAAAACAGTGTAAAAAACAATACTTTAGTTTTTGTAAGTTTTAAGAAGTGTTTTTCGGCTAAAATTTGTTTTGTTTATTTCAAAAAATCTCGGAAGGGTCAGTCTACACACACATAAAGTTTGGTGAGTTTAACTTTTATTTTGTGGAAGTTATTCAAATTCAAGTTATTCAAATTTAAAGATAGGACCCTTATTTTGGCCCACCCCGTATATATATATATATATATATATATATATATATATATATATAT